>CM053034.1:73619464-74079275 GCA_028564925.1 Lithobates sylvaticus | reverse complement strand
CTCCTATATTTTGTTCCCAGAAGCACCTATAGGACTTGTAGTGTGTTCGTGGCAGGCAGGCAGAGCTCCTATATTTTCTTCCCAGAAGCACCTATAGGACTTGAAGTGTGTTAGTCCAATCACACAGAGATCATATATTTTGTTCCCAGAAGCACCTATAGGACTTGAAGTGTGTTAGTCCAATCACACAGAGATCATATATTTTGTTCCCAGAAGAACCTATAGGACTTGAAGTGTGTTAGTCCAATCACACAGAGATCGTATATTTTGTTCCCAGAAGCACCTATAGGACTTGAAGTGTGTTAGTCCAATCACACAGAGCTCCTATATTTTCTTCTCAGCAGCACCCACAGGACTTCTAGTGTGTTAGTGGCATCACACAGAGCTCCTCTATTTTCTTTGCAGAAGCACCCATAGGACTTCTAGTGTGTTAGTGGCATCACACAGAGCTCCTCTATTTTCTTTGCAGAAGCACCCACAGGACTTCTAGTGTGTTAGTGGCATCACACAGAGCTCCTCTATTTTCTTCTCAGCAGCACCCACAGGACTTCTAGTGTGTGTTAGTGGCATCACACAGAGCTCCTCTATTTTCTTTGCAGAAGCACCCATAGGACTTCTAGTGTGTTAGTGGCATCACACAGAGCTCCTCTATTTTCTTTGCAGAAGCACCCACAGGACTTCTAGTGTGTTAGTGGCATCACACAGAGCTCCTCTATTTTCTTTGCAGAAGCACCCATAGGACTTCTAGTGTGTTAGTGGCATCACACAGAGCTCCTCTATTTTCTTTGCAGAAGCACCCATAGGACTTCTAGTGTGTTAGTGGCATCACACAGAGCTCCTATATTTTCTTCTCAGCAGCACCCACAGGACTTCTAGTGTGTTAGTGGCATCACACAGAGCTCCTATATATTCTTCTCAGCAGCACCCACAGGACTACCGACTACAATGGCTGGAAGACCGCCAAGGGGAGGCAGAGCGTGCAGAGCCAAGAACACAGGGCAGGCAGGCTCTGTTTCTAGTGGACGTGGACGTGGACGTGGACGTGGTCGTGCATCGTCATCAGCACGTGGCCATGGGACACGCGCCTCTTTGTTTTCGGCAGCTGGACATGTGGAGCCGCATCATGCTGAAGGCTTGGTAGAATGGATGACCAAGCCCTCCTCATCCTCCTCATCCTCTCTCACCCAGGCTCAGGGTACTGGCAGAGCATCATCAGCCACCCCTTCCCTAGACCCACCATGTCCTCCTGAGGAGTCCCCCGAACTCTTTGAGCACAGTGTTGGGTACATGCTCCAGGAGGATGCCCAACGATTCGAAGGCTCGGATGATGATACCCAGCTTGAGGAATCTGGCAGTACTGTTCCACCAGCTGCAGCTTACTGCCAGGTTTGCTCTAGTGGTGAAGAGGGAGGGGATGATGAGGTCACTGACTCCACGTGGGTGCCTGAAGGGAGAGAGGATGAGGAGGAGGACGAGGAGGAGGAGGATGCGGCGTCACATGTCCAACGAGGCAGGGTGCCCCCTGGAGGCCAGGTAGAGGCCAGCACAGCAACTGTACAACACCGCAGAGCTCCGCCTGTGCAGGGCGCTGCCTCTGCACGTTATCAGAAAAGTTCTTTGGTGTGGGCCTTTTTTGAGACGAGTGCAGCAGATCGCACCACTGCTATTTGCAATATTTGTCTCAAGCGTATCTCGCGTGGCCAAAACATCAGCCGCTTGGGCACCACAAGCATGACCAGACATATGGCGACCTGCCATGCAGCTCGTTGGCAGGCACACATAAAAGACCCACACCAAAGAACTAAGCGGACCTCTCCTTGCTCCTCCTCAGCTGGGATCTCCATCCCCACTACACCTTCAGTCCTCTCTGAAAGCTGCTCTGAGAGGACTGAAGGTGTAGAATTAGGTGTGTCACAACCAAGTACTTGCAGTACACCGACGTCCGATTGCAGCAGGCAAATTTCCCTGCCCCAGCTGCTGGACCGTAGAAAGAAGTACACTCCCAGCCATCCACATGCCCAGCGGTTGAATGCTAGCCTGGCTAAATTGCTAGCACTTCAACTGCTGCCTTTTCAGTTGGTAGACTCGGCCCCCTTCCGTGAGTTTGTTCAATGTGCGGTTCCTCAGTGGCAGGTTCCCAAACGCCACTTTTTCTCACGGAAGGCGATTCCGTCTCTCTACCGGCATGTGGAGGGCAATGTCCATGCCTCGCTGGACAGGGCGGTCAGCGGTAAGGTGCATATTACCGCTGACTCATGGTCCAGCAGGCATGGACAGGGACGGTACCTTTCTTTCACGGCCCATTGGGTCACTCTATTGGCAGCTGGGAGGGATGCAGGACAAGGTGCAGTAGTGTTGGAGGTTGTTCCGCCACCACGCCTCCAAAACGCTACTACTGCTACTGGTTGTGACACACCTCTCTCCTCCACCCCCTCCTCTTCTTCTTCCTCCAGTGCTCTGTCCTTGGAACCAGCGGTGCTCCGTAGGCGTACAAGGGCTACGCAAGTACGCAGGCAAAAAGATGCCATGCCGTGCTTGCGCTGGTGTGTTTGGGGGACAGGAGCCACACTGGGCCAGAGGTTCTGGCAGCTCTGCAGGGGCAGGCCGAGAGGTGGTTGACGCCACGTCAGCTTAAGCCAGGAATGGTCGTTTCTGACAATGGCACCAACCTCCTCTCCGCCCTGCGACAGGGGCAGCTCACCCATGTGCCCTGCATGGCTCACGTCCTCAACCTGGTGGTGCAGCGGTTCTTGGGCAGGTTCCCAGGCTTACAGGATGTCCTGAGGCAGGCCAGGAAAGTCTGTGTGCATTTCCGCCGATCTTATAATGCCAGTGCTCGGCTGACTGAGCTGCAAAAGGAGCTGAACCTGCCCAAGAACCGCCTAATATGTGACATGCCCACCAGGTGGAACTCAACGTTGGCCATGCTGCAGCGACTGCACACGCAGCAGAGGGCCATCAATGAGTACCTTTGCGACTACGGCACCAGGACAGGGTCAGGGGAGCTTGGTTTTTTTTCCCCACGTCAGTGGAGCATGATCAGGGATGCATGCACTGTCCTCTCACCATTTGAGGAGGCCACGAGGATGGTGAGCAGTGACAGTGCATGCATCAGTGACACTGTCCCTCTTGTCCACCTGTTGGAGCATACGCTGCGTGGGATAATGGACAGGGCACTTGAGGCAGAACAGAGGCAGGAAGAGGAGGACTTCCTTGCCTCTCAAGGCCCCCTTTATCCGGACAGTGTTCCTCCTGTCCCACCCATCACACAGGAAGAGGAGGAGGAGGAGGAGGAGGAGGAGGAGGAGGAGGAGGAGGAGGAGGAGGAGGAGGAGGAGGAGGAGGAGGAGGAGGGAGGAGGAGGAGAGGAGGAGGAGGAGGATTGTGTGAGCATGGAGGTGGAGCCTGGCACTCAGCATCAGCAGTCTTTTAGGGATGATGTACAGTCCCAACAAACCAGTGGACTTGTACGTGGCTGGGAGGAGGTGGCTGGCGATCATGTCATCCTCAGTGACCCAGAAGACTCCGGACCGAATGCCTCAGCTAACCTACGCTGCATGGCCTCCCTGATCCTGCAAAGCCTGCGGTAGGATCCTCGTGTTCTTCGGATCAAGGAGAGGGACCATTACTGGCTGGCCACTCTCCTTGATCCGCGGTACAAGGGTAAGGTTGCGGACCTTATCTTGCCGTCGCAGAGGGAGCAGAGGATGAGACATCTCAGGGAGGCCTTGCAGAAAGGTCTGTGCAACGCGTTCCCAGAAACTGGGAGGCTACAAACTCCTGGTCCTGGGCGACGAGTAGCTGAGGCTTCGGTCAGTAGCAGAAGGAGCGGTGGGGAAGGTGGACGTCTGACCGATGCGTTCAGACAATTTTTTAGTCCGCAGCCCCAAGGTATGATCGGTTCCAGCAACCATCGCCAGCGTCTGATATACATGGTGCAGGAATACCTTGGGGCAAGGTCAGACTTGGACACCTTTCCCACCGAAAATCCTCTGGCTTACTGGGTCCTGAGGATGGATCACTGGCCAGAGCTTGCACAGTATGCAATTGAGCTACTGGCCTGTCCTGCCTCCAGCGTTCTGTCCGAACGCACATTCAGTGCTGCTGGAGGATTTGTGACTGATCATAGGGTGCGCCTGTCCACCGCCTCGGTTGATCGACTGACCTTCATCAAAATGAATCAGTCTTGGATCACCACCAGCTACCAGGCACCTGAGGCGGATATAACCGAATAATTTTTAATGTCACATCACATCCCTTCAAGACTGCCTATGCTGATGCTGAGTGACTGTCCTCTTATGTTCACTGACTATCCTCTTCCTCCTCAATGATCCATGCCACCACACCAGTGCCTAAGGCACAATTTTTCAGCCCCTGTTTAACAGGGGCGTGTACATACAATTTTTATAAAAAAATGCTTCGCAACACTGTGCTCCAAGTACAGTATCTGTGAGGGGTTGCAGTGTTCTGGCACCAGCACCAGTGCCTAAGGCACAATTTTTCAGCCCCTGTTTAACAGGGGCGGGTAATTACAAATCTTGATCTAATAGTTCACAGCAGGGCCCATTCCTGCGCCCACCAAGAGTAACTATGAGGGCCTACAGTCTTGTGGCAACACCGTCCACCACCACCGCCAAAGGCCCAATTTTTCTGCCCTGTTCATCAGGTGCTTGCAATTACAAATCTTGATCTAATAACTCACAGCAGGGCCCATTCCTGCGCCCACCAAGAGTAACTGAGAGCTTACAGTCTTGTGGCAACACCGTCCACCACCACCACCACCACCACCACCACCACCACCCCCAATTTTTCTTCCCTGTTCAACAGGTGCATGCAATTACAAATCTTGATCTATTAACTCACAGCAGGGCCCATTCCTGTGCCCAGCAGTCTTGTGGCTACACCAACATCTAATAGGGCAAATTTCTGCAGAGTATATACGCCAGGCCCCTACTTTCATACATCCAACTTACAAACGACTCCTACTTGCAAATGGAAAGAGAAAACAGGAAGTGAGAGGAAATCTACCCCTAGGAAGGGAAATTCTATCCTGTTAGATTTAATTTGGGAAAATGGTATCTCCTCTCTACTGATACTTTATCACCAATCCTTGTTTCAATTAAAACCCCACTTTTTCCAAAAACATTTGTCATTGGGACGGAAAGTGAGGTGACATGTTCTGAACAGATGTGCAAAGACAGCAAATGTTACAGGGGTGATAACCCCTCCCTATGTTCTCCAAAAAGCTTAAAAATAGATTTTTTTGGGATGGAGCTACACTTCATAATGTACCTGTTCAGATTCTACTTAAGAACAAACCTAAAGCCGCAAGTGGTTTTAAATGGCTTCTTTTTTTCCCTTTAAAAATGTCATTTTGTGCAAGGACAGTTCTAAACACGGGAAACACATGCCACTTCACAGGCATACTTTAGACACCCCCCAGGTACCATATTTAAAGGAAAATTTCACTTTTTTTTTTTCACTTTATGCATCATTAAAATGACTGCTCCCGAAAAAACGTTAGTTTTTAAAAGTTCTTTTTGCATTGATATATGTCCCCTGGGGCAGGACCCGGGTCCCCAAACCTGTTTTATGACATTAACATGCATATTGGCCGTTGTAATTAGCACTTTTGATTTCGAACGTTCGCGTCCATTATAAACGTATAGGGTTCGAAAATTCGCGCAAACTTTCGGTCGGTTCGAAGGTTCTGGTGCGAACCGAACCCGGGGTGTTCGGCTCATCCCTAATAGTGACCCATAAACTTTCATCAAAAGGGACTGCCAATGGTGCAAAAGTGGCCTTATCCAGTGACTATGGGTCTTCCTCCGACACCGGTCATACAGCCTACTCACCACAACTGCATGACCCCCATTATAGGTAGGGTTGCACCGATAATAGTATCGGTGCAGACACCAAGCATTTGCCCAAGCAAATATCTATCCTCAGTCCCTTTCCATGTCTCAAACAGGAAGCTGTCAGGTGTCTTAAGACCCCCGGATATGGGACGGAAAGGAACTGAGACTGGCGCTGGCAAGCGAGAGAGAATATATAAAACACACACACACACACACACACACACACACAGGGGATCGAAAGTTTGGGCACCCCCGGTAAAAATGTGTATTAATATGCATAACGAAGCCAAGGAAAGATGGAGAAATCTTCAAATGGCATCAGATTAGACATTCTTATAATATGTCAAAAAAAGTTAGATTTTCTTTCCATCATTTACACTTTCAAAATTACAGAAAACAAAAAAAAAATGGCATCTGCAAAAGTTTGGGCACCCTGCAGAGTAAATATCTTGTACTGCCCCCTTTGGCAAGTATCACAGCTTGTAAACGCTTTTGTAGCCAGCCAAGAGTCTTTCAATTCTTGTTTGAGGTATCTTTGCCCATTCTTCCTTACAAAAGTCTTCCAGTTCTTTGAGATTTCTGGGCTGTCTGTCACGCACTGCTCTTTTAAAGGTCTATCCATAGATTTTCAATAATGTTGAGGTCAGGAGATTGTGAAGGCCATGGCAAAACCTTCAGTTAACGCCTCTTGATGTAATCCCCAGTGGATTTTGAGGTGTATTTAGGATCATTATCCATTTGTAGAAGCCATCCTCTCTTTAACCACCTGAGACCCAGGCCAATTCTGACATTTCTCTCCTACATGTAAAATTCCAAATTTTTTTACTAGAAAATTACATAGAACCCCCAAACATTATATATGTTTTTTTAGCAAAGACCCTAAAGAATACAATGGCGGTCGTTGCAACTTTTTATCTCGCACGGTATTTGCGCAGCAATTTTTCGAACGCGTTTTTTTCAGAAAAAAAACAGTTTCCTGCTTTAAAAAAAAACAAAACAGTAAAGTTAGCCCAATTTTTTTGCATAATGTGAAAGATGAAGATACGCCGAGTAAATAGATACCCAACATGTCACGCTTCAAAATTGCATGCGCTTGTGGAATGGCGCCAAACTTTGGTATTTAAAAATCCCCATAGTCGACGCTTTAACATTTTTTACTGGTTACATATTTTGAGTTACAGAGGAGGTCTAGGGCTAGAATTATTGCTCTCGCTCTAACGTTCGCGGCGATACCTCACGTGTGGTTTGAACACCGTTTTCATGTGGGCGGGACTTACGTATGCGTTCGCTTCTGCGTACGAGCTCGCGGGGACAGGGCGCTTGAAATTTTTTTTTTTTTTTCTTTTTATTGTTCATTTTACTTTATTTTTTTAGTTCAACAACAACTGTAAACATCCCTTGTAATAGGAATATTACATGATCGGACCCATTTACAGTGAGATATGGGGTCAATAAGACCCCACATCTCACCTCTAGGCTGGGAAGCCTAAAATCAAAAAAAAAAAAAAAAACCATCACCGCTTCCCAGCGGAGGCGGCGCCGTTTTTTGAATGCAGAGGCCGGGCGTGACGTCATAACATCGCGCCCGGCCTCCGAACGATCATAGAGACTCCGGCGACCATCTGGTCCGCCGGAAATCTCTATGATCATCATCCGGTGCCGGCGGATCCCGAGTCCGACTCACCGATGGAAGCGGTGAGTCGGTAGAAGCACCGGAGGGCGGCGGGAGGGGGGGGGCGTCCCCCCCCGCCGCCCGTAAGAACGATCAAGCGGCGGAACAGCCGCTATGATCGTTCTTATGGTGCAGGGAATCGCCGGCTGAAACCGGCAATATCTGAATGATGTCTGTAGCTACAGGCATCATTCAGATATACCCCCGAGACCAAAAAGACGTCATATGACGTATACTGGGTCTCAGGTGGTTAAACTTCAGCTTTTTCACAATTGGCATCAAGTTACCATCCAAAATTTGCTGAAATTTTATTGAATCCATTTTTCCTTCTACTCGTGAAATGTTCTCTGTGCCACTGGCTGCAATACAACCCCAAAGCATGATTGATCCACCCCCATGCTTAACAGTTGGACAGAGGTTCTTTTCATTAAATTCTGTGCCCTTTCTTCTCCAAACGTACCTCTGCTCATTCCGGCCAAAAAGTTCTATTTTAACCTCATCGGTCCACAGAACTTGTTTCCAAAATGCCTCAGGCTTGTCTACATGTTCATTTGCAAAGTTCAAACGCTGATTTTTGTGGTGAGGACGTAGAAGAGGTTTTCTTCTGATGACTATTCCATGAAGACCATATTTGTACAAGTATCTCTTTATAGTGGAATAGCGTACCACAACTCCAGTGTCTGCCAGATCTTTCTGGAGGGATCGTGCAGTCAAACGTGGGTTTTGAATTGCTTTTCTCACAATCCTGCGAGCTGTTCTGTCTGATATTTTTCTTGGTCTTCAAGATCTTGCTTTAAAGCGGTGTTACGGCCGAAATTATACTTTTTAAATAAAAATACCCCTATAATACACAAGCTTAATGTATTCTAGTAAAGGTAGTCTGTAAACTAAGGTCTGTTTTGTTAGTTTTTAGCAGTAGTTTGTTATTTTATAAACTTGCAGCAGGCCGTGGCCATCTTAAGTGTGGGCATCTGAAGCCAGACTGTATTTCTTCCTGGATCTCATCCTTGCAGATCTCGTACATGCTCAGTGCAGCATAAGCAGTATAATAGATTTCAGGTCAGGTTTCCATAGCAACAGCAGTTTGAGAAGAAGTTGCTGCCCCTTCCCAGGAGGCATTGCAAACAGGAAATGATGCGATGGGCCGCGGCCAGGTAGGAGGAAGTGAAAAATAAATACAGCAGATATACAGCCTGTGCTGAAAAAAAAAAAATTAAAAAAAAAATCAAGTTAGACTTACCGGTAACTTGTTTTCCAAGAGTCTTTCAGGACAGCACCTGAGAGAGTGACTCCTCCCTTTGTCCACAGGAAACACCTCTTCCACCAAACTTTAAAAGGAGGCTCCTTCCCACATATGGTCAGTTGTAGTAGAGAACCTCCGGCCCCAAACTGGAACACATAATCGAGATATGGTTAGTCACAGTATATATATATATATATGTAAAACACATTAGGGCGGGATGCTGCTGTCCTGAAAGACTCTTGGAAAACAAGTTACCGGTAAGTCTAACTTGATTTTTCCCTAATCGTCTTTCAGGACAGCACCTGAGAGGATAATAGAGACTTACCCCCTTAGGGAGGGACCACAGCCTGCAGAACCTTTCTGCCAAAAGCCTGGTCTCCTGCTGACAGGAGGTCCAGCTTGTAATGACGGACAAATGTAGACATACTTGACCACGTAGCCGCCTTACAGATCTGATCTGGAGTGGCACCAGCTCTTTCTGCCCATGTAGTGGCCTGAGCCCTAGTTGAATGAGCCCTAACCCCCTTAGGGGGGGATTGACCCGACTCATTGTAAGCAGTAGAAATAGCGGTCTTGATCCATCTAGCTAAGGAAGCCTTGGATGCCTGCTTGCCTTTTTTATTTCCAGAAAAGAGAACAAATAAAGAGTCTGAAACTCTAAAGCCCCCTGTAACTTCTAAATAAAGGTACGTCTTACGTCCAGGTTGTGAAACTGCTCTTCCTTATTGCCCTTCGGGTTAGAACAGAAAGTTGGGAGAGTAATCTCCTGGGATCTGTTATGGGAGCTCGCTACCTTCGGCAAAAACCCCGGATCTACTTTAAGGACAATTCTGTCTGAAAAAACTGATAGGAAGGGCTCTTTTACTGACAGAGCGCGCAGTTCGCTAATCCTTCTGGCTGAAGTGATTGCTACAAGAAAAATTGTTTTAAGGGTTAAGTTCTTAAAGGAAATGCTCTGCAGGGGCTCAAAAGGCTCTTTAGTAAGGGCCTGCAAGACTACGGAGAGGTCCCATGAGGGAAAAGATCTTACTGGGACCGGTCTAGCCCTGGAGAGCGCTTTGAAAAATCTTGTGATTAAGGGTACTGAGGATAGTGATCTTTCTAAATAGACCCCTAAAGCTGACACCTGCACTTTAAGAGTGCTGACGGCGAGCCCTCTATCTGCCCCTTTTTGCAGAAATTCCAGAACTGAGACTAGGTTTTTTACCTCTCTATGTTCTGCATGACAAAAGGACGCGTAGACCTTCAAAACCTTGCCATAAATGGCCCTGGTTACTTTCTTTCTACTGGAGAGCAAAGTGGAAATTAGTCTTTCCGAAAAGCCTTTGCTTCTTAGCAATTGCTCCTCAGATACCAAGCAGTAAGTTTTAGCCTGCTTACATCTGGATGATGCACTGGCCCCTGAGTTAACAAATCTGGTCTCAGCGGGAGGTGCCAACCTGGTTTGACTGCCAACTGTAGGATCAGAGAAAACCAAGCCCTTTTTGGCCAAAACGGGGTTATCAGGATTACTGAAACACCCTCTTTTTTTATTTTCCTCAGCACCAGTGGAATTAGCTGAAAGGGGGGAAAAGCGTACCCCAGTTGAAAATTCCACTGCTGTGCTAAGGCGTCTGTCCCTTGAGAACCGTCGTTTCTCTCGAGGGAAAAAAATTGAGGAAGCTGGGTGTTCCTTCTTGAGGCGAACAGGTCTACCTGCGGAAGGCCCCAGATACTGGAGATTAGAGTGAACACCTCTGTGTTTAGGCTCCACTCTGCTTCCTGCACTGTCTGTCGGCTTAGATAATCTGCCACCTGGTTCAACGTCTGGATTCGTCCTGAGACCATGTCCCCTGTGCCAAGTCCTGACCCATGTGTGCCCCCCATCCCCACATACTGGCATCCGTTGTGACCACCTTTTCTGTTGGGAAGGACCAAAGAAGGCCTTTCTGTAGAACTTCCTGACCTCTCCACCACCACAGCGAGCGTCTGACCCTGGGAGGAACTCTTACCCTGGTGTCGAGACTCTCTGACCTGTGATCCCACGTTCCTAAGAGGAACCTCTGGAGGGGCCTGAAATGCCTCCTTGCCCACTGGATGGCAGGCATCGAAGAAGTCAAAGTCCCCAAAACTGACATGATTCTTCTCACCGAAACCAACTGGTTCGTTTGAAGAGCTGCAACTGCCCTCTGAATCCTGACCTTTTTCTCCTCTGGGAGAAAAATCCTTTGTTCCACTGAGTCTATCTGGAACCCCAGAAAGAGTATCTTCTGGGTTGGATTGAGGTTTGATTTTGGGACGTTTACTAGCCACCCCAGAGCCTCCAAGTGACCGCGAGCCCCGGCCAGATCCTCCTGCAACCTCTCCCTGGAGGGGGCAAAGAAGAGGAGGTCGTCTAGGTACGGGATTACCGCAACCCCCTGAAGACGAAGAGGGGCGAGAGCCTCCGCCATTACCTTCGTAAAGATACGAGGGGCTGACGAAAGGCCGAAGGGAAGGGCCCTGAACTGCAGGTGTACAATCTCTTTGCCCATATTCACTGCGAATCTCAAGAACTTTTGAGACTGCGGAGCTATGGGAATGTGCAGGTAAGCATCTTTTAAGTCTATAGATGCCATGAAGCACCCTTTTGTCAGCATGTTCCTGACTGAGAAAATTGAATCCATGCAAAATTTTTTGTAATGGACCAATCTGTTCAGGGGTTTTAGGTTGAGGATTAACCTGTAGCTCCCTGATGGCTTTTTTATCAAAAAAATGTGAGCGTAGAACCCCCTGCCCCGTTCTTCCGGGGGTACCGAAACAATGACCCTCTGGTATCTCAGATCCTTTAACAGGTTCTTCATGGCTAGGGCCTTTGTGACGTCCCTCGATAGGTTTGTCACATAGAATTTTTCTGGCGGGGGTTCCAAAAACTCTATTTTGTAACCCTGGGACAGCATGTCTAGAATATATCGATTTTCTGTCATGCTGGCCCAAGGAGGGAGAAAACCCTGAAGTCTTCCCCCTACTGGGAGGCCCCAGTCATTGGGTCTTTCCGGAGGTCGCAGGAGGATGGAAAAGGACATTTCCCTTTCCCTTACCTTTCTGCGACGTCCAGTTCCTCCTTTTCTCCTGGGGTCTGCTTTCCTGAGCCCGGGGGGGACGAAAAAACTTTTTTGCTGGTTGCTTTTTCTTTTTGATTGGAAAAGACTTCTTTTTATCCGCTGTCCTATCTAACACAGCGTCCAAGTCAGGGCCAAAAAGTAAGTCACCCTGAAACGGGATTCCACAGAGTTTGTTCTTGGAAGCCGCGTCTCCTGGCCAGGTTTTTAACCATAAAGCCCTTTGGGCTGAGTTAGCCAGGGCTGCAGATCTGGCTGTCATTTTAATAGACTCAGCTGAAGCATCAGATATATATGCTACTGCAGTTGAGAGGGTAGAGAAAGATTCCAAAATTTCTTGTTTTGGGGAGTCTGCTGCAATATGGGCCTTAAGTTGGTTTAACCAGAACTCCATATTTCTGGAAACGACCGTAGTCGCCATAGCAGGTTTTAGGTTTCCCATAATGGATTGCCAAGCTCTTTTTAGCTGCAAGTCCAACCTCTTGTCCATGGGGTCTTTTAATACTCCCATGTCTTCGAATGCTAGGTCAGTCGATCTTGAGACCTGGGAGTAGGCGGCATCAAGTTTTGGATTTTTATTCCAGACTTCTGCCGGGTTTTCATCGAAAGGAAAACGCCTTTTTAAGTTTTTAGGGAAAAAAGGCTTCCTTTCTGGCTCTGCCCACTCCTTTTTAATAGCCTCAGATATGACTGGGTGCACTGGGAAACTGCGACTCTTAGGTTCGCTGAGTCCTGCGTACATTTTGTCATGCAGGGACAACTCTTTTTTCTCCTCCTCTAACCCTAAGGTAGTACAAATTGCCTTCAACAGGCCATCCACCTGTTCCAAAGACAATTTAAACTTAGAAGGGAATTCCTCACCTTCTTCATCCCCCTCAGATTCTTCTCTAGACTGGGTGGGGGAAAGTCCCTCTTGGGTGAGAGATAACTCATTCTCTACCGACGGGATCACAGGTGAGCCTAGGGAGGATTGTGAGGCAGAGGGTTGACTCAGGGATGGGTTCACTAGTGAAGAGCGGAAAGACTGTATAGTCCCATCAAGCTCCTTTTTGACTGATGCGATCAGATCGCTGCAAGCGGAGGAAGCTTCTTCTTTCACTAGTGCATCTATGCAGACCTGACATAAGGTCTTCTTCCATCCCTCTGGTAGTTTAGCTTTACATGAGGGGCATTTCCTTTTCACTGGATCAGAGCTCTTGGCCTGCCATGAGAAAAAGAAGAAAAAAACCCAACCCCGTGAGACAACCCATCCCTATTGAAAGGCTCACCACAGGTGCACAATGAAAGAAAAAGCAACTGCTTCATGTGCCCAGACAGGCCCCTGGGGGGGGGGGGGGGGGGGGGGGAGAGAGAGACCTTAAGGTAAGGGAGGACAGCAAATACTGTCCCTTACCTGGGCCTTGCTGGTGCTTGTGCCTGTCCCACTCGCTGCTGCCGACTCCATTGATGAGGCGCTTGCGATAGCTCGTGGCTAAAACGCCGGTTCCGGACTCCAATAGCGCCTGTGCGCCGGACCGGAACCAGCTAAATAAGCACCAGCCCCGTCCCTCCCTTCTCCTCCTGCGACTTCCGGCGGAAATGACGCCGCGCGCCTGCTCCGTAGGCCCCACCCCCTCCGGACGCCTCACTTCCGGCGGATGGAGCACAGCATGCCACCCCCAAGATGGCGGCGGCGTTTTCAAACAGCAGCAAGTGGACCGGCATACATTTCAAAAAAACAAGCCGGCCATTGCTGCTGTACACCGCCACCCAGGGGCAGAACCCACAGCAGTCTAGCTCCAGTGAGCACCATGAAGGAGGAGAAGGAGCCCAGCCATCAGCACCGTAGCATCGCTGTGGAATGGGAGGGACAGCTCCCCTGAGGTATGAAAAAATGGTGGAGTAGGATCCTAGGCCCTCAGGATAGCACCTAAGAGCCCTGTCTCCCACGAAGTGTTCCCTCCGGAGGAAACACAAAAACTGACCATATGTGGGAAGGAGCCTCCTTTTAAAGTTTGGTGGAAGAGGTGTTTCCTGTGGACAAAGGGAGGAGTCACTCTCTCTCAGGTGCTGTCCTGAAAGACGATTAGGGAAATATCCAATTTGTTTACAGTGCACAGTTTAGTGAGGGATGCTGAAGAGTTGTAAAAGTGGGTGGAACTCCACTTTAACTTCCACTGTTCCTGATGACTGCCATTTCTTAATTACATTCCGAACAGAGGATATTGACATCTGAAAACGCTTTGCTATCTTCTTATAGCCTTCTCCAGCTTTGTGAGCGTCAACTATTTTCAGTTTTCTAGACAACTGCTTAGAAGAACCCATGGTGCCGATTGTTGGGGCAAGGTCAGATGAGTCTGGCCATTTAAAACCTTTGAGATTGACATCACCTGGTCTTCCCAGTCGATGATTGAGAACAATCCATGACACCGGCAGGTCTCAGTTTTGCAAAGGGGGCAGGGCATGCTATAAATTCTGCAGGGTGCCCGAACTTTTGCAGACGCCATTTTTTTGTTTTCTGTAATTTTGAAAGTGTAAATGATGGAAATAAAGTCTCACTTTTTTTGACATATTATAAGCATGTCTAATCTGTAATTTGATGCCATTTGGAGATTTTTCCATCTTTCCTTGGCTTCGTTATGCACATTTTTACCTGGGGTGCCCAAGCCTTCAAATATCTATCTATCTATCTATCTATCTATCTATCTATCTATCTATCTATCTATCTATCTATCTATCTATCTATCTATCTATCCACATATATACACACATACATATACACAACTCTCCGTCGGCTTTCGGGTCTTCAGAGAGATCCGTCGGAGATCCGGTGACGTCACGGACATCGACGTCACCAGACCCCTCCCCCAAGTGCCTCCGTCTGCTAATGAAGGGAAGGGGGGAGGAGTCCGGTGACGTTGAAGTCCTGATTGAACGTAATGCATACGGGGGAGGAGCTACGCATAACGTCACCCGCTGCTGCCCTACGGAACTAACACGATTTTCGGCTTTACATGCTGTGTTTTTATCATCTTTATGTGAGTAGTTTGTGTTTGAACACAATGAGCGGAGCGGGAGGATAACAGGTCCGTGTCCACGGACACATCCCACTCTACTCTATAGGCCCTCTGATCCAATCCGATTCGCCCAGACGGAAGGGGCAGATCCCTTTCTATTTTTTTTAGGTAGGCGGGTGTAAAAAGACATAAGTCTGTTTACATTTGCTGCTCCATAGAGGTGAATAACAAGTCCGATTGGGTCAGACCAATCATGTGAATGGGGCCTAAGGCTTCTTTCACACTGGTGCGCTGCGATTTGCCCAAACCGCGGGTGCAACGCAGTGAACCTGTGGATTTTCTGCGGGTTAGCTGCACTTTCTGAAGGTGCAACAAACCCGCAGGTAATAATAGAAGTCTATGGCTTAATGCAGGTAACCCGCAACTGCACTGCACCTGTGAATCAGTTTGAAAGCAGACCAGTAACCACTGCAAAACAGATCTATCTATCTATCCACACACACACACACACACACTGTGAATTTAGTAGTAAACTTACCTTTAATAACCGACTTCCATTCTGGTATTGCTGGCTGTTGCTGTCCCAGGCGGAGTGCATTTGTGGGCGCTATAAAGGAAGCATTGGCTTATGTGGCTCTGCTCCGCAGCCACTTGCTTCCCACTACCAGTGGCTTCATTCACAAAACTGCTGCTCTCGGACGGCGGGTCGGCAACCCGTGATCTGGGCTTGCCAACCTGCCATCTTAGAGCAGGAGGTCGAGGGCCACATGTGGCCCCCGGGCCAGTGGTCGGGCACCCCTGACTTGGACCTTTTCTTTCTACACATGACCTGGCATCCTTGCTGAGATCTAAGGAGATGTGAGAAGTTTATGGTCCGTGTTAACCCTTTTGATACCCACTTGCATGACCACCTGTTTGCACAGGGGTCCATGCCATAAGGTGAGAGTGATTAGTTGGACCGGAGGTGGAGGGATTGTCAGGCTACTGTGGGAAAAAAATTACTTACGTCAGTGCTACAGTTTGAATTTAAAACATATTTGTGTGAACTGTGAAGTTAAGTCATGGATTGTGGAAATGAACTAGTGTCGGGTGATTGACTATAATGTATACCACATTTACCACTGACTAATGCAGAGTTGCAATGCAAGATCAGCTAAAAAAGTAGTTGGATCTGTATGTGCGTTATAATTAATCGAAATTAGTCGATTAAAAAAATAAAAAAAAATCGATTAATTGAACACGAAAATGTTAATCAGTAACAGCCCTAATATACACACACACACACACACACACGTGCCTCTGCACGCAGAGGATTCTATTGCATTTTTGCACAGTTTATTTCTATTCTTTGCACATACCCTATACATATAATTATTACAGTGTTGCAATATATATAATCAGTATTTATTATGCACTTTGCAAACAGTCACCTTACTATTTACCGTGGATATTGTTTTTATCATTCATTTACTTCTGTCTGTATATTTGCATGTGTACTGCTACCTTTAGCAGCATATTGCTTCTTTACCTGATTTCTTCTGAACAGTGTAGCACCAACCCCACTTGTTTTATTTCTGTATGGGTATGGATTGACCCCTATTCGGTGCTTGCAGCAGTTCCATTTTTATCTTCCACCTATACATGGTAGCGCAGGAATAAATACATATTCTAATAAAGCTTAGCTCATCATCCTCCTCCATTCACCTTTTGGCGGTCACATGATCAGGAGCCTATCTTATTGGCTCCTAATCAGACACTGTGACCTAAAGCTGCGCTCTAAGCACGCAGCCTCAGGCCAAGATGAACACGTATGGAGTGGGTGGGCAATAAAGTTGACTTTTCTTACCTACCAAATATATGCCTTATGTGGTTGGGAAGTAGTTAAAGCTCCAGGCAAATAAATAATCCCTTGCAGTGGGGTTGTGAGCATACTACAAGAGTTATTGGCTCATTTATTCATTTTTTTTGTAGGGGGGGGGGGGGGGGAACAATCTTGACTAAAGTGTTTCCCGATGTTTTCTATGCAAAGAATTCTCCCTGCTCTTCTGAAGCCACAGCTGTCAAAAGAAAGGAAGAAAAAAATTGGGCAGTCTGCCAAGAATCAAAACATCCTTTATCAGTTGAATTCAAGTATAAACATTGTAACAATTTGTCAATGGAATAGACTGTGTGCAAGTGAAAAAAGTTTAACCACTTAAAACACTAAGGGCCCTTTCACAAGGACGTGTCCGTGTACGGGCTCTGCTCAGCGGGGGATCGCTCTGTCAAACCCCGCTGAGCAGGCAGATGACAGGTCTGTCACTGCACACTGTGCCGCTCTAACCTATGGGGGGGATCGGAAGAAGACAGCCCGTAGAGTGTTTTCATCCGATGGAAAAATAGGGGGTTTTTTTCGGATCGGAGCGGGTCAGATGTCAACGGATATGTCAACGCCGACATACGTCACTCCATAGGAGGTCTGTGGACCTTCCGTTCAGGTCCACCTAAAAAAAACTGACAGGCGTCCATGTAAGAGAGGCCTAAACCTTTTTCTGACATTGGTTGGTTTCAAGTTAAAATCATTTTTTTTTTTTTTTGCTAGAAAATTACTTAGAACCCCCAAACACACATTTTTTTTAAGTAGACACCCTAGAGAATAAAATGGTGGTTGTTGAAAATATTTTATGTCACACTGTATTTGTTCAGCGGTCTTTCAAATACAATTTTTTTTGTGGAAAAAATTACTTTAATGAATTAAACGTATTTTTTTTTTGTGTTATGTGAATGATTTTATGTCGCGAGAATCATGATCTTTTTATTGTAAGCAAAAAAATTGTGATTCTCATATTGGCCAGAATCGTGCAGCTCTAGCTCAGCCTCACTTGCAAGACATACATTTTATCATCTTAGGCTTTAAGGAATTAGCCGATCATGGAGACTCCCCAAAAAGCAGCATTCCAAGCACAAATGTATCCAACATAGAGAACTTTAAATATTTTAATAATCCCATGATAAATTTTAGCAAATATTAAAAACTAACACTATGGTCTTACTTACTTTTGGCCCAGCACTTGAGGTATCCAATCTTTAGCAAGTTGATCACCACTGAATTAAATAATTTGAGATATGTATATTTTGACATTAGTCTAGCTTGGATACATTTAACTATGTACCGTATATGTAATGCTATACTTGTGAAATCCCTCAAGTTGTAATAGTCATCACTACTACAGTGATCTCCACTGGCTTCTGAACACAGGAGATCACCCGCTCAGCATAGGTACCACTCAGAGAATACCCGGCATTTTCTGAATGAATGCAAAGCATTCTCTGATTGGACAAGGTGCGGAGAGAAGTAGCCTTCTACTATAATGTACTGCAATCAGCACACCATTTCTTTTCTTGCTACATTATGGAAGAAAGTCTGCATGTGATAAAGAACGTTACCTTTGGCAGAATACTGAGCAGCAAAAATATACCATAAATACCTGGTCTAATGAACCTTGGGATTGTAAAGTTAAACATGTTTTACCTTAACGCAGTCACTGCAAAAACTTAAAAAAAAAAAGTTGGGAGTGTTCCTGCACACAGGTTGCTGAGGGGGCACTGGGAGAAGAGGAGGAGCAGACAGCACCAGTAGGTGGATGGAAAAAAAATTTGCGGTAAAGCCCCATACACACTATTCTTTTTTTTCCCCATTCAACCCAGCAGGGCTGAACAAAAAAATAAATAAAAACAAATTGACTCTGGGAGGAGCAGCTGTACTGACTATTTGACATTAGTACAGCAATCTTCCCTGCTGTTTTATTGTGTTCTGACCGGGGGACGCCACCCCCCCCCCCCCCATTACACTCAGTTAGCGCTCTCAGCCATTGGCCGAGAGCGCTGATCGGGAACCAGTTGGCAGACCTTTTTTGGTCAAGACCCTTCGACAGAATCCCGCTACTATCGAACCGACTTCAGTACACACGGGCTAAACGTCAGCCGGTTTCTACTGAACTGGCCAATGCAGTCAAACATTTGGCCTGTGTGTACTAGGCTTAAAGTATATGTAAACGTTAAAGGGGTTGTAAAGGTACATGTTTTTTCACCTTAGGGCATTCTATGCATTAAAGTGAAAAAACATCCGACGATTAGTGGCCCCCCCAGCACCCCCGTTAACTTACCTGAGCCCTCGAAAATCATGCATCATGAACGCGCTGGCTTCTCGGCTCTTCTCGCCTCATTCATTGGATGATTGATAGCAGCGCAGCCATTGGTTTCCGCTGCTGTCAATCAAATCAATGACGCACTGGGGGGGCGGGGCCGAGTGATACAGTCGGCAGCTATATCACGGAGCATGCCTGCAAGCTAACCCCCTTGGGAGAACGCTTCCCAGAACGGGGGTTAGCTAATGCGGGGGAGGAGCCGAGACAGCCACCGAGGGACCCCAGAAGACGAGGATCGGGGCCACTCTGTGCACAACGAGCTACACAGTGGAAGTATGACTTTTTTTTTTTTTTTTTTTTTAAATAACAAAGGAATCTTTACAACCCCTTTAAATTGTTTAAAAAACATTTTAAACCACCTCGCGACCGCCGGCCGTCTATTGACGGCCAGGCGGTGCAGCTCTCAGCGCAGGAGGACGTCATATGACGTCCTCCCCTTCACAGCCCTCCAGGGAGCGCGCGCCGTGTCACTGGGCACCCGATGCGCATGCCCATCGGCCGCGATGTCCGCTGGGCACCCGCGATTGCCCGGTAACACAGCGGGACCGTGGATCTGTGTGTGTAAACAAACAGATCAACGGTCCTGTCAGAGGAGAGGAGCCGATGATGTGTTCTCTGTAAAGAGAAACACTGATCGGTCTCCTCCCCTTGTGAGTCCCCTCCCCCCACAGTAAGAATCACTCCCAGGGAACATATTAACCCATCCCCCTAGTGGTTAACTCCTTCACTGCCAGTGTCATTTATACAGGAATCAATGCATTTAAATAGCACTGATTGCTGTATAAATGACAATGGTCCCAAAAATGTGTCAAAAATGTCCGATGTGTCCACCATAATGTCGCAGTCACAAAAAAAAAAAAATAAATAAAAAAAATAAAAAAAAAAAAAAAAAAAAAAAAAAAAAAAAAAAAAAAAAAATCGCAGATCGCCGCCATTACTAGTAAAAAAATAAAAAAATATTAATAAAAATATCCCCTATTTTGAAAACGCTATAACTTTTGCGCAAACCAATCAATAATCACTAATTGTGATTTTTTTTTTACCAATAATTTTTTTTTTGCACCAAAAATTTTTTTTTTTATGTAGAAGAATACTTAATCGACCTAAACTGTGGGCATGTGAAACACCCAAAAAAAATATATCTTTATATATTTTTGGGGGATATTTAGTATAGCAAAAAGTAAAAAATAGTTTTTTTTTTTTTTAAATTTGTCCCTCTTCTTTTGTTTATAGCGCAAAAAATAAAAACCGCAGAGGTGATCAAATACCACCAAAAGAAAGCTCTATTTGTGGGGACAAAATGATAACAATTTCATTTGTGTACAGTGTTGTATGACCACGCAATTGTCATTCAAAGTGTGACAGCGCTGAAAGCTGAAAAATGGCTTGGTCAGGAAGGGGGCGAAAATGCATTGTACTGAGGTGGTTAAACATGTCATACTTACCTCCTCTGCAGTTGGTTTTGCACAGAGTGGCCCCTGGTCCTCCTCTTCTGGGGGTCCCTCAGTGGCGCTCCTGGCTTCTTCTTGAGTGCCCAGGAGAAGACCTCTAATTTGGGGCACCCGTGTGGGCATGCTCCTGTGTCCTGCATATATTGACATAGACAGCAGGTCTCGGCTCCACCCCCCCCCCCCTGGCTCCCACATCATTGGATTTGATTGACAGCACTGAGCCAATGGCTGCGCTGCTATCAATCTGTCCAATCAGGACCCAAGACAGCAGCGGGAGTGCTCGTGGCAGGAACGATCGGGCTCTGTTAAGTAAAAGGGTGGCTCTGGTTTTTCACCTCAATGCATAGAATGGAGGGTTTACAACCCCTTTAAGTTGCAGCACTATGCAATATCCTTGCACAGAGCAGGGAAGTAGAACATGGATTTTATTTGATTAAAAAAAAAATGAACATTTAGTAACACTTTAAGTAGCCGAATGGCATTTACCAGTTTCATTTGCAATTTTGTAGCTAAAATTTGGACAGTAAATATTAAAAACAACAATAATCAGTATTTCTCATAAAACATGATCCACAGCCATATCAATTTACTCAAGGATCTTGCCATACATAACACATTCTCCTCTATTCTAGCAGTCATTCCTCTTTCATTTCCGTAGATTATATACACAGCGGTCCACCACTCCCCACAACACCTTCTTTACAAGCTCCTTCCGCCACACAATAATGAAAACCTCTTACCCCCCGGGCGATCCAGCTTTAAAATATCTCTTAGGTGTTGAGTGGCGTCCACATCAATACTAGAAGCGGTAGCCATACTTAGCCAAACTCTCCCGCCTCGGCAAACCCTCACAACGTAAAATCAGAAAAGCAAAACTCGCTTTACTTCCGCTCTGTAGTGAGCGTCCCTTATTTCCTACCCCTGGAAACAAGGCGTAAGGCTGAACGTTCCCGTCACGCATTTACTTAAAAAAAAAAGTTACTCTGTGTCTCCCAGGACTGTTATTGATTATAGGTCACATATATGCATGAACTTATTAGTTCTGGCTGTAGGTTTATACTATGACATAATGATCTGCTGTTTTCCACATATTTCTATAAACTTGAACCTTTTACCTATTTGTGATGATTTGTACTAAGTACGAAATAGATAAGTACAGCTTCTTTATTATTTAGCTATTATAATTTTTTTTTTTTCACTTAATGTTTACTTACTTGTTGTAGGAGTGCAGGTTAACTGTTTGCATACTGGGGGAATTTTTTAATGTTTTGTTCAAGTGTTAAACTCTTTTTTGGTGTAAATTACTGTAAATCCCCCCCCCCCCCCCCCCCCCCCCCCAAGTATATATTTTCTAAAAGCAAGAGGCCCTGGAGAATAAAATGGTAGTAGTTGCACATTTTCATGCACGGTATTTGCACAGTTGTCTATGAAACACATATTATTAGGAAAAAATACACTAAAATTAAATTTAGCGCAAACACAATAGTATTACCAATATGTTGTTAATATTTAAATGATTGGTTTGCATCAAGTTAATGGATACCAAACATGTCAAGTCTTAAAATTGTGCATGCCCATGGATTCACAAAAAATTGTGGCATCCAAAATTCTCCTTTAGCCCAGGCTCACATTGAGGGTGGATTTGAAATGGTGCGAGTTCAGCTGAACTCGCACCAATTCAAACCGGCAATGCAATCCGACTTTGAGGGCGATTTGACAAACATCTGTGCGGGTTCATGCACAGATGTCTATTCAAATCACCCCCGAACTCACCAAAAGTAGTACAGAAACTACATTTGGGAATCGGTGCAGCGCCGCAAAGTCGAAACGGCCCAATTTGAACATGGGCTTAGGCTAAGTTCACTCTTATGCAAACTGGATGCTGGTCTCCCCGCATCTAATTGGCATGACACGAGAAAGTGATCGGCTCTCAATGAAACCGGTTCACACATCTCCAGGGGGGGCTGCGGAGCGCACTGCAGAAGGGTCCTGTGCATCTTTGGCTCCATTTCAGGTCCGAATTCAGGCAAAAATTCAAACCTGATTTGCCTTTGAAACAGGGACGCACCAGACCCCCTGCTGCAAGCCGCTCCACAAACAGTGTGAACCCAGCCTTAGGCCCCTTTCACACGGGCGGCCCGTTCAGGTCCGCCTGTCAGTTTATTTGGCGGACCTGAACGGACCCTCCATAGACCTCTATGGAGGGACGGATGTCAGCTGTGACATGTTCGCTGACATCCAACCCGCTCCGATCCGAAAAAGTGTGACGGAGGAAAAAGCTATGTTTCCATCCCTCTGCAGATCGGATCGGGTGACGGCGGACTCTACGGTCCGATCCCCCATAGGGGAGAGCGGCGCTCTGACAGGTCTGTCCCTGCACAGAGTGCAAAAACAGACCTGTCATCTTCCTGCACAGCGGGGGATCGATGGAGCGATCCCCCGCTGTGCAGAGTGGGCTCCGTACACGGACACGTCCGTGTGAAAGAGCCCTTACAGGTTATCAGTCTAGAGTTAACCATGAACTTTGACCCTAGCTTTATTACTTTCACTCCAACGTTCACAATGATACCTCACATGTGCGGAACAGTTGATGTTTATATATTTATGCTCACCCTTCACTGTGCTTTTTATATGGGATTTGTGCTGGGGTGAAGGGTAATTTACATTTTGTTTTATGATTTTTATTTATCTTATAATATTCTTTTATTCACACTTAATTTCCCTAATCGTCTTTCAGGACAGCACCTGAGAGAGAGTGACTCCTCCCTTTGTCCACAGGAAACACCTCTTCCACCAAACTTTAAAAGGAGGCTCCTTCCCACATATGGTCAGTTTTTGTGTTTCCTCCGGAGGGAACACTTCGTGGGAGACAGGGCTCTTAGGTGCTATCCTGAGGGCCTAGGATCCTACTCCACCATTTTTTCATACCTCAGGGGAGCTGTCCCTCCCATTCCACAGCGATGCTACGGTGCTGATGGCTGGGCTCCTTCTCCTCCTTCATGGTGCTCACTGGAGCTAGACTGCTGTGGGTTCTGCCCCTGGGTGGCGGTGTACAGCAGCAATGGCCGGCTTGTTTTTTTGAAATGTATGCCGGTCCACTTGCTGCTGTTTGAAAACGCCGCCGCCATCTTGGGGGTGGCATGCTGTGCTCCATCCGCCGGAAGTGAGGCGTCCGGAGGGGGTGGGGCCTACGGAGCAGGCGCGCGGCGTCATTTCCGCCGGAAGTCGCAGGAGGAGAAGGGAGGGACGGGGTTGGTGCTTATTTAGCTGGTTCCGGTCCGGCGCACAGGCGCTATTGGAGTCCGGAACCGGCGTTTTAGCCACGAGCTATCGCAAGCGCCTCATCAATGGAGTCGGCAGCAGCAAGTGGGACAGGCACAAGCACCAGCAAGGCCCAGGTAAGGGACAGTATTTGCTGTCCTCCCTTACCTTAAGGTCTCTCTCTCCTACCCCCCCCCCCCCCCCGGTGGCAGGGGCCTGTCTGGGCACATGAAGCAGTTGCTTTTTCTTTCATTGTGCACCTGTGGTGAGCCTTTCAATAGGGATGGGTTGTCTCACGGGGTTGGGTTTTTTTTTTTCTTCTTTTTCTCATGGCAGGCCAAGAGCTCTGATCCAGTGAAAAGGAAATGCCCCTCATGTAAAGCTAAACTACCAGAGGGATGGAAGAAGACCTTATGTCAGGTCTGCATAGATGCACTAGTGAAAGAAGAAGCTTCCTCCGCTTGCAGCGATCTGATCGCATCAGTCAAAAAGGAGCTTGATGGGACTATACAGTCTTTCCGCTCTTCACTAGTGAACCCATCCCTGAGTCAACCCTCTGCCTCACAATCCTCCCTAGGCTCACCTGTGATCCCGTCGGTAGAGAATGAGTTATCTCTCACCCAAGAGGGACTTTCCCCCACCCAGTCTAGAGAAGAATCTGAGGGGGATGAAGAAGGTGAGGAATTCCCTTCTAAGTTTAAATTGTCTTTGGAACAGGTGGATGGCCTGTTGAAGGCAATTTGTACTACCTTAGGGTTAGAGGAGGAGAAAAAAGAGTTGTCCCTGCATGACAAAATGTACGCAGGACTCAGCGAACCTAAGAGTCGCAGTTTCCCAGTGCACCCAGTCATATCTGAGGCTATTAAAAAGGAGTGGGCAGAGCCAGAAAGGAAGCCTTTTTTCCCTAAAAACTTAAAAAGGCGTTTTCCTTTCGATGAAAACCCGGCAGAAGTCTGGAATAAAAATCCAAAACTTGATGCCGCCTTCTCCCAGGTCTCAAGATCGACTGACCTAGCATTCGAAGACATGGGAGTATTAAAAGACCCCATGGACAAGAGGTTGGACTTGCAGCTAAAAAGAGCTTGGCAATCCATTATGGGAAACCTAAAACCTGCTATGGCGACTACGGTCGTTTCCAGAAATATGGAGTTCTGGTTAAACCAACTTAAGGCCCATATTGCAGCAGACTCCCCAAAACAAGAAATTTTGGAATCTTTCTCTACCCTCTCAACTGCAGTAGCATATATATCTGATGATTCAGCTGAGTCTATTAAAATGACAGCCAGATCTGCAGCCCTGGCTAACTCAGCCCAAAGGGCTTTATGGTTAAAAACCTGGCCAGGAGACGCGGCTTCCAAGAACAAACTCTGTGGAATCCCGTTTCAGGGTGACTTACTTTTTGGCCCTGACTTGGACGCTGTGTTAGATAGGACAGCGGATAAAAAGAAGTCTTTTCCAATCAAAAAGAAAAAGCAACCAGCAAAAAAGTTTTTTCCTCCCCCCCGGGCTCAGGAAAGCAGACCCCAGGAGAAAAGGAGGAACTGAACGTCGCAGAAAGGTAAGGGAAAGGGAAATGTCCTTTTCCATCCTCCTGCGACCTCCGGAAAGACCCAATGACTGGGGCCTCCCAGTAGGGGGAAGACTTCAGGGTTTTCTCCCTCCTTGGGCCAGCATGACAGAAAATCGATATATTCTAGACATGCTGTCCCAGGGTTACAAAATAGAGTTTTTGGAACCCCCGCCAGAAAAATTCTATGTGACAAACCTATCGAGGGACGTCACAAAGGCCCTAGCCATGAAGAACCTGTTAAAGGATCTGAGATACCAGAGGGTCATTGTTTCGGTACCCCCGGAAGAACGGGGCAGGGGGTTCTACGCTCACATTTTTTTGATAAAAAAGCCATCAGGGAGCTACAGGTTAATCCTCAACCTAAAACCCCTGAACAGATTGGTCCATTACAAAAAATTTTGCATGGATTCAATTTTCTCAGTCAGGAACATGCTGACAAAAGGGTGCTTCATGGCATCTATAGACTTAAAAGATGCTTACCTGCACATTCCCATAGCTCCGCAGTCTCAAAAGTTCTTGAGATTCGCAGTGAATATGGGCAAAGAGATTGTACACCTGCAGTTCAGGGCCCTTCCCTTCGGCCTTTCGTCAGCCCCTCGTATCTTTACGAAGGTAATGGCGGAGGCTCTCGCCCCTCTTCGTCTTCAGGGGGTTGCGGTAATCCCGTACCTAGACGACCTCCTCTTCTTTGCCCCCTCCAGGGAGAGGTTGCAGGAGGATCTGGCCGGGGCTCGCGGTCACTTGGAGGCTCTGGGGTGGCTAGTAAACGTCCCAAAATCAAACCTCAATCCAACCCAGAAGATACTCTTTCTGGGGTTCCAGATAGACTCAGTGGAACAAAGGATTTTTCTCCCAGAGGAGAAAAAGGTCAGGATTCAGAGGGCAGTTGCAGCTCTTCAAACGAACCAGTTGGTTTCGGTGAGAAGAATCATGTCAGTTTTGGGGACTTTGACTTCTTCGATGCCTGCCATCCAGTGGGCAAGGAGGCATTTCAGGCCCCTCCAGAGGTTCCTCTTAGGAACGTGGGATCACAGGTCAGAGAGTCTCGACACCAGGGTAAGAGTTCCTCCCAGGGTCAGACGCTCGCTGTGGTGGTGGAGAGGTCAGGAAGTTCTACAGAAAGGCCTTCTTTGGTCCTTCCCAACAGAAAAGGTGGTCACAACGGATGCCAGTATGTGGGGATGGGGGGCACACATGGGTCAGGACTTGGCACAGGGGACATGGTCTCAGGACGAATCCAGACGTTGAACCAGGTGGCAGATTATCTAAGCCGACAGACAGTGCAGGAAGCAGAGTGGAGCCTAAACACAGAGGTGTTCACTCTAATCTCCAGTATCTGGGGCCTTCCGCAGGTAGACCTGTTCGCCTCAAGAAGGAACACCCAGCTTCCTCAATTTTTTTCCCTCGAGAGAAACGACGGTTCTCAAGGGACAGACGCCTTAGCACAGCAGTGGAATTTTCAACTGGGGTACGCTTTTCCCCCCTTTCAGCTAATTCCACTGGTGCTGAGGAAAATAAAAAAAGAGGGTGTTTCAGTAATCCTGATAACCCCGTTTTGGCCAAAAAGGGCTTGGTTTTCTCTGATCCTACAGTTGGCAGTCAAACCAGGTTGGCACCTCCCGCTGAGACCAGATTTGTTAACTCAGGGGCCAGTGCATCATCCAGATGTAAGCAGGCTAAAACTTACTGCTTGGTATCTGAGGAGCAATTGCTAAGAAGCAAAGGCTTTTCGGAAAGACTAATTTCCACTTTGCTCTCCAGTAGAAAGAAAGTAACCAGGGCCATTTATGGCAAGGTTTTGAAGGTCTACGCGTCCTTTTGTCATGCAGAACATAGAGAGGTAAAAAACCTAGTCTCAGTTCTGGAATTTCTGCAAAAAGGGGCAGATAGAGGGCTCGCCGTCAGCACTCTTAAAGTGCAGGTGTCAGCTTTAGGGGTCTATTTAGAAAGATCACTATCCTCAGTACCCTTAATCACAAGATTTTTCAAAGCGCTCTCCAGGGCTAGACCGGTCCCAGTAAGATCTTTTCCCTCATGGGACCTCTCCGTAGTCTTGCAGGCCCTTACTAAAGAGCCTTTTGAGCCCCTGCAGAGCATTTCCCTTAAGAACTTAACCCTTAAAACAATTTTTCTTGTAGCAATCACTTCAGCCAGAAGGATTAGCGAACTGCGCGCTCTGTCAGTAAAAGAGCCCTTCCTATCAGTTTTTTCAGACAGAATTGTCCTTAAAGTAGATCTGGGGTTTTTGCCGAAGGTAGCGAGCTCCCATAACAGATCCCAGGAGATTACTCTCCCAACTTTCTGTTCTAACCCGAAGGGCAATAAGGAAGAGCAGTTTCACAACCTGGACGTAAGACGTACCTTGTTGCATTATTTAGAAGTTACAGGGGGCTTTAGAGTTTCAGACTCTTTATTTGTTCTCTTTTCTGGAAATAAAAAAGGCAAGCAGGCATCCAAGGCTTCCTTAGCTAGATGGATCAAGACAGCTATTTCTACTGCTTACAATGAGTCGGGTCAATCCCCCCCTAAGGGGGTTAGGGCTCATTCAACTAGGGCTCAGGCCACTACATGGGCAGAAAGAGCTGGTGCCACTCCAGATCAGATCTGTAAGGCGGCTACGTGGTCAAGTATGTCTACATTTGTCCGTCATTACAAGCTGGACCTCCTGTCAGCAGGAGACCAGGCTTTTGGCAGAAAGGTTCTGCAGGCTGTGGTCACTCCCTAAGGGGGTAAGTCTCTATTATCCTCTCAGGTGCTGTCCTGAAAGACGATTAGGGAAAAATCAAGTTAGACTTACCGGTAACTTGTTTTCCAAGAGTCTTTCAGGACAGCAGCATCCCGACCTAATGTGTTTTACATATATATATACTGTGACTAACCATATCTCGATTATGTGTTCCAGTTTGGGGCCGGAGGTTCTCTACTACAACTGACCATATGTGGGAAGGAGCCTCCTTTTAAAGTTTGGTGGAAGAGGTGTTTCCTGTGGACAAAGGGAGGAGTCACTCTCTCTCAGGTGCTGTCCTGAAAGACTCTTGGAAAACAAGTTACCGGTAAGTCTAACTTGATTTTTTCTAACCTTATTGCTATCACAAAGAGGTATAAAGCCCCCTATGTAATATCATTGGCAGATGACCGGTACTCTTTATTGAGACTTTGAGGGTCTGCCCTCCAATATAGCTTTTAAACACAGATTGTGTTAGAATAGCTGCATTCTCAGCTACACTAGCCAAGGAATGACAGCTGTGATCCCCAAAGTAAATGAATACACATCACTTCCAGGGTCATTAGTCGCAGGAGGATTCGTTCCCCAAGTTCCTTCTACTATCACTGTGGAAGCTGCTTCCCGCAGTTCAGGGCTTCCTGGAGGAATGGAAAAGTGTGGGAGCCACCACAAAGCACGCTGGTGGTGGTAGTGGGGGGCCTAAATATGCAAGCCCCATCAAAGTGATCAGGCAACTTTAGAGCTGCCTGATCACATTTATCAGAAAGCCCTTTGCCGGCTGTTAAAGCCAGTACCAAGTTGACAGCAGAAGCAGATATGTATACCTAGATATTTTCAGCCCATTTCTGTCCAGTCATGGCAGCAGCTGCAAGGGAAAAAGTGCTTAATATCATCTGGTAAAGCCTGGAGCAGTAACCTCACTCATAGGCTCCTATGGCACATCCACTGACATGAGGGAGCCCGGATCACGTGACCAGACTTGAGCAGGCTAAAAATAGAAAAGAAAAAACCTCTTTCTTACACAGGTTAGTCATCACACTATTGCACAAAACAGTTTTTGATATGTGTAGAAATGCTGTAAATTAAGAATGTTTTCAGAAATAGAAGCACAAAAGGATGTACACATTTATGCAACAATCAGGCCATCACTATCAAACCATCAGATAGAGGAGGAGCGGTTGTGATAGATACAAATAAATATACATACAGTACAAGAGGGACAGAGACAACTGGCAAATGCCACTTACTATAAACAACTGGATTATGATCCGATCCACGATTTCACTAATCAGTTAAAAGGTCTCAGGAAAACGCTACCAGCCCACCTACATTCAGAATTTATCAGTGCAATTCTGGATAATCCAGAAATTGAGCACTTCTACATGCTACCCAAGATTCACAATCCAGGCAGAACCATCATAACAGTTATGAACACGCTTACTGAATAAATCTCAAGGCTTGTAGAAAAAAAAATGTTAAAACCATTAGTCATAAATACTCATAGTTTTCTGCAAGATGCAACTGATTTTCTGAGCAAGATTAACAATGTACTGAAATTACCAACAAAAACACTTATAGTCCCTATGGATGTAGAATCTCTGTACATGTCAGGAACCATGAATCAGACTGAGAAAGAAAATGCAGTAAAAAAAAATCACACCTTTATTGTAATGGTAAAAATGGTACAGATCAGTAAATGTAGTCAAAACATAAGCCAGGGTTCGGAAGCCAAAATGGCTAGTCAAACGAGCCAGTAATCAGGAAAACAGAAATCAGCGTAGTTGGAGGCAGAAGAACAGGATCTGTCAGCTGGGCAAAGTGTTTCACAGGAACACAGCAAAGACACTGCAGACATGTTGACCAGACAAAGGCAGGAAAGGAATATACAAGGCAGTTTAAATAGCCAGAAGGGGCTGGCTGTAGGCGGGACTGACAAGCAGGTAATGATAACCAGGTGAGCCACTGTGAAAACAATGAGTGTTGACAATTATCCAACAGTTGAGCAGCCTGAGCACTAAAAAGAGAGCTGCTAAAAGCCCAGCCCTGACAGTGCCCCCTCCTTAATGATCCCTCCCCCTTGGAGGGGCACCAGGTTTGAGGGGAAAAGATCTATGGAAAGCACTGAGGAGGGTAGGAGCATGCATGTCCGAGGATGAGACCGAAGAGCATTCTTCCGGACTGTAAACTCTCCAATGAATAAGGTACTGTATGCACCCACAAAACCTATGGGAGTAAACCTCATGGTTCTCAACCTGAACCGGGCGAGGAGGTGGTACAGAGGTGGTAAAGCAGTTGCACACCAAAGGTTTTAATAAGGAAACATGGAATACATTAGAAATACGCATGTTGGAAGGAAGGTCTAATGCATAGGCCACTGGGTTGATGCTACGGAGAATACGGAAAGGCCCAATTCACGTGGTGCCAGTTTCAGTGAGGGAACACAGAATCAGAGGTTTTACGGAATGACAACCAGACCCTTTCCCCAACTTGGTAGAAAGGTGCAGGTAGGCATCGGGGGTCAGCATGGAGTCTGTACCTATCACTGGCACGTCGCAAGGACTCTTGAACCTGCACCCAAGTGGAACAGTGATCACGGAGATGCTCCTCTAATGCAGGAATTCTTTGAGGAACAAATGTGTCAGGCAACATGGATGGCTGTAACCCATAATTCGGCATAAACTGAGACAATTGGGAGGCGGCACTGATGGCACTATTGTGAGCAAACTCCACCCAAGGTAAGAGGTCTAACCATTTGTTATGGTGGTCAGAAATATAGCAGTGTAGAAACTGCTCCAAGGCTTAGTTGGCTCGTTCTGCGGCCCCATTGGACTGTGGGTGATACACTGAGGAGAAGGAAAGCTGAATGCCCAACTGTGCACCCAAGCTCGCCAAAACCCTGACACAAACTAGTTACCCCTGTCCGAGATGTTAACCTTAGGTAGCCCATGTGACCAAAAGATCTCCCGAGCGAAAATGGATGCCAGTTCTTTGGATGTAGGCAATTCTTTAAGTGGAGCACAATGAGACAGCTTTAAGAACCGACCATAAGAATAACTGTGTTTCCCTGGGTGTTGGGTAACTCCACAATAAATAAAATCAATAGACAAGTGGGTCCAAGGTCTCTCTCCATTGGGTATGGGTTGTAGAAGGCCCACTGGAATGTGTTGTGGTGTTTTACTGTCAGGTCACCTGAGACTAGGTGACAGATGCACTCTGTTGGGGTCAGGAGTGCACCGCTAAGGTAGTGGACCCTAGGAAGCAGCTCACCTAGGGTCGTATGAAAGCTTGCGACTAGCGCTTTTCAGGGGTATCAACGCTGACTTACCCATTACCTTATCAATGAAGGCCACCATCAGGGCGTGGGAAATGGCCACGAAATTAGCTTCCCCAAGTTACCAAGGGTTATCCCCGTCCACACCATTATGGATGAACAGAAAATTACCTAATTTCTACAATTATTCGGATCCTATGACATGGGCAGTGAAAGGAATAAAAACTTTGAAAGACGTAACACATTTGGGTGAATTGCAAGCCTTTCCGCAGCTACAGGCGAGACACGACTTACCGAATAACTATTTCTTTAGATATCTCCAGATCCGACATGCCTATCAGGCTCAATTCGAGGTGCTGAGGGTGGAATCTCTTCCCTCTACACTCGAATCCCTGCTATCCATAGAGGACCTACCTAAAACACTTTCTGCTACATATAAGGAATTATTTAAGTGTACACCAAAGACATTAACAAAGTGTAGGACTAGATGGGAAACGGAGGTGCCGGAGATACAGGGGGAGGACTGGGACGACATGTGGATGCAGCCCTTCAAAAACCTAGTGTCAGCAAGAGACAGACTAATTCAATTTAAATTTTTGAACAGAAGCTACTATACTCCAGCTAGAATTGCCACCATATATGGGTTAGCGACAGCAGAATGCTGGAGGTGCACATTCTCCCCAGCAGGCGCTGATCATATATTCTGGCACTGTCCTAGGATTCAGGAATTCTGGAAAGAGATCACAGACTGCATAACAGACTTGCTGACGGTACCAATTCCCCTGACGGTAAAAGTGTGTTTGCTGGGACTGGTGGAAGACGTGGTTCCCTCAAGGGCACTAAGAACCTTACTTACTATTCTGTTATTCTATGGGAAAAAAGTCATATTGCTAAAATGGAAAAACGCGCAGGCCCCTGACATTAATTTTTGGAAACACTTAGTGAACTCTATGCTGCCATATTATAAAGCGACCTACAGGGCGAGAGGATGTGGGAAAAAATGTGATAAAGTATGGAGAGCCTGGTATGAATCTGACAACACAGTGGGATGAGGAGCAGTGTATATATGAACTGAATATAGGGAAACATGCTGTTGGACTTCGTGACATAAGATGAAGGGATGTGAGGATACACCGAGCAATGAAATAAATTATGAAGGGAAGTGGAATCTAACTTTAGTTGCAGTACCGCTGAACGACTGTGGAGGTTTACATGAGAAGGGAACATATGTCCTGACATGGTAATGGTACAAATGTGGGGGGCTGAGCTGTGACAAACAGGGGAGGGGAGGGGTGGGAGGGGGGGGTGGGAGGTTGAAGGGGAAATGTTGGGCCCTGCGCGGCCAGCTGACTGGGTTGCTGTTATGTTGACACAACCCAGTGGTTTTGTATGTTGTGTGTGAAAAATTAAATAAAAAGAAACTTTAAAAAAAAAAGGTAGTGGACCCTAAGGCTGACTGCTGCGGATGGAACTCGGGGTGGGTCAGGAAGGCAGGTCCCCTGGAGCACCAACACGGATCCCACAGGGAGCTAGAGCATAGATTCCCCAGGGCACAGAGTCTAAGAGCCAGCAGGTGTTCACCAGAGCCTCTAGTGGTGAGGATGGACTGGGCTGCAACTGGCTCCAGGTCACGGCCCCCAGGGTCTCCCAGCTCACGCTCACGGTAGGCTGCAGGAGGATAGATAGGAAACAGCAGCCCAGGACAGCAAGGGATAGTAAGGAGGTAGCCAAATGTTGGGGCGACTAGCAGACAAGGATAACAGAGATAACGCCAAAGGTGAGGGTGACAGGCAAACAGGGATAGTCGAGAACACGCCAAAGGTCAGGGTCACAAGCAGACAGGGATAGTCGGGAACACGCCAAGATCGGTAACAGAGACAAACGTAGAGCACACGGCAAGCAGGAAACAGGAAGCCAAACACACAATATTGCACGGCAAGGCAGGCTTGGAGAATACGGTGTTAAATAGTGGTTCCTGTTGAGGCTAGGGTGGAACTACACTGAGGGAAGATTACTTAAGCATGCAGGTGTGAGGGTAAGAGATAGACAGGTCACGAAAGTATTACTGCAAGGTCATGACATTTACTCTGGGCACATACGGAACAAGCAGCTATGAAGGCAGTTACATCAACGCAGAGACTAGGCCACCAGAATTGTTGAGAAATAGATCTATATAGTATTTTAACAGGATGGTATGGTTGATTGCAGTATTAATTTAGTTTTATTTGGTAATAATTGTTGTTATTGGTAATTTTATTGTTGTTGTTGTGTCTTGTTATTGTGATTTTTTTTTGTTGTCTTTGTTGAATGTAACTGTATTTTAGTAATTTCCTTTTGGGATTTAATAAAGTAATCTGAATGGGACATGTCACAGATTTTTATCATCCTCACCAAACCACAACTACAGTGCTGAGAATGTTACACAACTCACTGAATTCACTCTATCACACAACTACTTCACTTTCAATAATTGCATCTATCTTCAATGTACGGATACTGCTATGGCAAATAAAATGGCATCCCAATATGCAAACTTATTTATGGCTGACCTGGAGGACAGATAAATTTACAGCTCACAACAAAAGCCAGTATTGATACTATCGCTACATCGATAATATTTTCATCATATGGACAGAAAGTGAAGAAAATCAAATAAAATTGTAATCGTTGAGCACTTTTCACCCATCAATGAAACTAAAAATTGATTATTACAGTCAGTGCCGATCCTGACCTCCCTGGGGCCCTAAGCAAAATTCTTCTAAGGGGCCCTCTACTTTACCTGTGATGCCGTGAGCTATGTAAACCATTTGCCATTGCCACACAGTCACACCTGACACTTCCGTGCTCCCAAAACAATCCTCCCTCCTTTAAACAAAACAGTCAAAGAATAAGTACAACAATATAGAACAGAATGAGGTCCCCTCTGAGGACCCTTACATCAGGGTCCTCAGAGAGCCCCCCTTACATCAGGGTCCTCAGAGAGCCCCCCTTACATCAGGGTCCTCAGAGAGCCCCTCCTTGCCCCAAGGTCCCCAGAGAGCCCCCCTTACACAAGGGTCCCCAGAGAGCCCCCCTTAAATCAGTGTCCTCGGAGAGTCTCCCCCTACATCAGGGTCCCCAGAGAGCCTCCCCCTACATTAGGGTCCCCAGAGAGCCCCCCTTACATCAGGGTCCCTAGAGAGCCTCCCCCTACATTAGGGTCCCCATAGAGCCTCCCCTTACATCAGGGTCCCCAGAGAGCCCCCCCTTACATCAGGGTCCCCAGAGAGCCACCCCCTTTACATCAGGGTCCCCAGAGAGGCTCCCCCTACATTAGGGTCCCCAGAGAGCCTCCCTTTACATCAGGATCCCCAGAGAGCCTCCCCTTACATCAGGGTCCCCAGAGAGCCCCCCTTAAATCAGTGCCCTCAGAGAGTCTCCCCCTACATCAGGGTCCCCAGAGAGCCTCCCCCTACATTAGGTTTCCTAGAGAGCCCCCCCTTACATCAGGGTCCCCAGAAAGCCCCTCCTTACATCAGGGTCCCCAGAGAGCCCCCCTTACATTAGGGTCCCCAGTGAGCCTCCCTACTTACATCAGGGTCCCCAGAGGGTATCCCCCTACATCAGGGTCCCCAGAGAGCCACCCCTGACAACAGGGTCCTCCGAGAGCCTCCACTTACACCAGGGTCCCCAGAGAGCCTCCCCTTACACCAGGCTCCCCAGAGAGCCCCTCCTTACATCAGGGTCCTCAGAGAGCCCCTTCTAACATCAGGGTCCCCAGAGAGCCCATCTTACACCAGGGTCCCCAGAGAGCCCCCCCCCCTTACACCAGGGTCCCCAGAGAGCCCCCTCCTTACACCATGGTCCCCAGAGAGCCTCCCCTTACATTAGTGTCCCAGGAGAGCCTTCCCTCTTACATTAGTGTCCCCAGAGATCCCCTCCTTACACAGGGTCCCCAGAGAGCCCCTCCTTACACAGGGTCCCCAGAGAGCCCCCCCTCTGACATTAGTGTCCCTAGGGGGCCCCCTCTTACATCAGTGTCCCAGAGGGCCCCGTCTTTACATCTGTGTCCCCAGAGGGCCCCTGTCCTTACATCAGTGTCCCCAGAGGGCCCCGTCCTTACATTAGTGTCCCCAGAGAGCCCCCTCTTACATTAGTGTCCCCAGAGGCCCCCGTCCTTACATTAGTGTCCCCAGAGAGCCCCCCTCTTACATTAGTGTCCCCAGAGGCCCCCTTCCTTACATTAGTGTCCCCATAAACCCCCCTCTTACATTTGGGCCCCCAAACAGCTGACTCCCCCCCTTGCAGAGGTTCCCCTGTGTAAGCAAGGGGCGGGTCTATTATTATTATATTGTGTAAGGGTCGGATGGCTACAGAAGAGGGTGAATGTTAAATTAATGGGCAGAGCTCGATATATAACAATAATAATAAATGCGCCCCTTGGTTACAGTAATACTAGACCCGCCCCTTAGTTACACAATAGACGCCCCTTGCAGAGTAGCATGAGCATCGGGAGCGCGCGGCATCGCTTCGTACAATTACATGTTAACTGCGCCTGCGCGGTGTAGAGTTCACTCAGAGCTGTTTAGGGGGGTCCTTATCCGGCGGGGAAACTTTTTCGTCAGGACACCGGAATTACACTACTGCTATCTAGTGGCGGTAGATGTAATTGCGGTAATGCCACCCAAGTAATGGGAACGGCATTACCATGAGCGGAAGAGTAATCAGTTAGATTACTCGTTACCCTCTAAAGTAACTGCGTTAAGTAACTCCGTTTATTTTAACTCAGTTACTTACATCACTGCATATCAGAGATTACATACCTCATTATACAGGAACCCACTGACAGATGCAATTATATCCACAATTACAGCTTCCACCCCCAGTACACTAAACGAGCCATCATACACAGACAGGCCATCAGATACCACCGTATGTGCTCAGACCCAGAAGTCAGAAATAAACAACTCAGAACACTAGCAGAAGCCTTCCATAAGAAAGGGTACAAGGACAAAACCATCAATACCACGATAAACATGGCTCTGAAAACCCAAAGAGAATATCTCCTCCAATACAAAGAGAAAAAAAATAAAATAATCGTGTACCTCTAGTAACAACATACAATCATGTATTTGAAGGGATATGAAAGATAATCAATGATTTACAGCCCATCATAACAGAGGATTAGGAGGAATTCAGAACAAACGCTGCTGCTCCACTGATCCCTGGAGCCAGCGTACATTCCACCAGATGGAAATGACTGGTGGAAGCGTGGCTTCCGTCTGGTGCAACACACGCTGGCAGCAGGGATCGGCGGAGTAGCAGCGTTTGTTCTGAATTATTGTATCAGCGGGTCATTCTTGTGAGTGGATAACTTTTTAAACTTTTAAGCATATTTTAATAAACGGTATTGCGCTATTGTCAGAGACCATGAAATCAGACCGAGACAGAAGTACAGTTAAATCACACTTGTTTAATAATAAATGTAAATAGAACAAACGTAGTCAAAACCTAGCCAGAGTTCAGGAACCGGAACGTATAGTCAGACAAGCCAAACGTCAAGGAGCCGGATATAAGCGTAGTAAAAGAGCAAGCAAGATCTGGAGCCAAAAGCATACCTCTCAACATTTTGAGATGGGAATGAGGGACACCTACTAGCAAATGTATGTAGGCATAGGACACGCCCCCCTGCCACACCCCCTTAAAGGAGAATTAACCAACAATGTTAATTAAATCCACAAGAGCTTTTTTTTTTACCACAACTATTCCTTTATATTGGCTTTAAAAAATTACAAATGCAGCAATTTAGAGTTTGGATGAAAGGTTTAGTACTGGGAAACACTTTTTTAAAGATAAAAAGTGCAGTTTATATACAACTATATAGATCAGACCAAAATTAGGGAAAAATTAGGGAAAAATTAGGGGGAAGAGGGACAGAGGGACATTGCTCCAAATTAAGGACAGTCCCTCGAAATCAGGTACAGTTGGGAGCTATGCAGAAGGGATGTCAGCCAGGCAAGTCTTTTAACAGGAGAGCGTCTCTGTGATGTTGACTAAGGCGAAGGCAGAGAACCTCGGGGCTGGACGGCTTAAGTAGGCAGGACTGACGAGCAGGATATCATCAACAGTAACTGTCGAGAGATAGAAGCTGGCAATTAGCCGACAGCTGAGCGGCCAGCTCAGAGAAGGAAGGGCTGAGCCCAGCCCTGACAGCTATGATGTCTCCTATGATTTTGTGCTCCCTCTGAGTTGGATTCAGTTATGTTGTCCCCACACCTTTGGATGCCATAATACTATTTTGAAGCTTTGTAGACCTGCATAGGTATTTACCTAATGGGTCCACACTTGCGGGTGAGTGTGCATCCTGGTGGGAGTTTGCAGTGATACACTTGCATGTGTGCAGTATATGGAGTTGCCTTGAGGATATACCTTCATTGTTTTCACTGGGAACATATTTGGAATCCTTATTATGGACTTTTTTATCCCATCAGTTGCTGTTGATTTTTTTTCACAATATATATAGATTGATTTTTTTTCACAATATATATAGATATATTGTGAAAAAAAATCAACAGCAACTGATGGAAAAAAGTCCATAATAAGGATGTACTAGCACTGTTTTATTATACAAAGAACATTGTATGCACTATCCAGCACTTTATATATGCACATATTGCACAATTGTATTTATTTTGCAGTACAGCATTTGTACATTTGTATGTATTTATGATATATATACTTTTTAGGGTAGCGCAGTCTTGATATTCAACTTTTGCACTGTGGGTTATACACCATTTCAGCTGCAGCAACCCTATTTTTTTTTTTTATATATTTTTTGTATTTAGGTTGACACATTGCGCGAGTGAATCATTTGAAACTTTATTGTACACCATTAAGGAGCACAAGGAAGATGACTTCTGTAGGACATTATTTCTCACAACCTGATCACACTATGGGAGACCTGAATGTTTTGGTACTTTTAGCGGTAGAAAACTGCATTGGATACTAGCACATTATGAAAGATTTACCTGAAAACAAAGTCCTCCAGCAGCGCGCTGTCACCGCTGACAGGGCTTGCATCTTCACTCAGTCCTCCTTCGGGTTTGTGTGCAGCCGCCGTTGACTGGCTGAGCCGCGATGACGCCACTCTCGCACATGCGCGCGGGAGTCACGGCCACAGCACTGCTATTTCTATGGAAACTCTTGGCACTCTTGCGCCGGTGACCAAACCAGCATTGCAAAGGTAAATATCTCCTAAACAGTGCACGTTAAGGAGATATTTACTGTACCTGCAGGTAAGCCTTATTATAGGCTTAACTGTAGGAATAAATAAAAGAAAAGCCTTTACTACCACTTTAACTACTTCATTACTGAGCACATTTACCCCTTCATGCTAAGGCCAATTTTCAACTTTCAGCGCTGTCACACTTTGAATGACAATTGCACGGTCATTCAACACTGTACCCATATGAAATTTTTTGTTTTTTTTCACACAAATAAAGCTTTATTTTGGTGATGTTTAATCACCACTGGGTTTTGTTATGTTTTGCTAAAAAAACGACGAAACACCGAAAATTTGGAAGAAAAAAACAAGTTTCTGTTTTGCAAATAAATAATCTTTCTTCATAAATTTAAGCCAAAATGTATTCTGCTACATTTGTTGATGAAAATAACCCAAATCAGTGTATATTATTTAGTCTGTAGGAAAATTCCACAGACTATGTTATATATCTGAAAATCAGTTAATCATGATGTCTCAAAACACTAGGATAGTACAAATACTACCCAAATGACGCTCTTTTGGAAAGTAGACAGTCCAAGGTATTTAGTAAGAGGCATGGCGAGTTTTTGGAAGTTCACATTTTTTTGTCACAATTATTGGAACAATTAAGGAATTAAAAAAAAAAAAATCACAATTTTATTTTTTTACATACTGTCACCAGTGCAGTACAGCGTTATCATGTAATGGGTGTGGCGGTGATCAGGGACGATGACTGGTGACAGTATGTAAAAAAATAATATTTATATATTATATAATATAATAATATTTATTTTGTTATTTTTTTTATTACATTTATTTTTTTTATTTTTTTTTACACACTGTGACCAGAGAAATACAGTGTTACCATAGTAATACTGTGCTACTCCGGGAAAGTGATTTTTTTTCTTTTTTTTACACATTATGATTGTTCATACCAGTGCATTTTACTGGTATAAGCAACTATTTTTACTGAATAGAACTGATTCATTCAATCTGTTTTGTTGTAAATAGCTGTGATTGGTCACATCTAATCACATGGTACAGATGGGCTGTGATTGGCCCTGTCTGTACCATGTGACCAATTGGCCATGTCTGTACCATGTGACCAATCACAGGTAGCAACACAATTGTACACAATGGATGGCATGAAAGCAAGCCATCCATTGCTGACAACTGTCATGTGACCTGATGTGATTGGTTACAGCAGTTACATGGTACTGGCAGTGGTACACTGATCAGTCATCGGTGTACTTTTTATCTTTCAAAAAGTGTTTCCCAGTGCTAAACTTTTCATTTAGTTTCTAAATTGTTGCATTTGTAAATTTCAAATGCCAGTAACAGGAATAATAGTGGGGAAAAAAAAGCACTTGTAGGTTTAACTAATCACTTTTTTGTATAATTCTCCTTTAAAGTGGAGTTCAACCCAAAAATGGTACTTCCGCTTTAAGTAACGGTGACCCCCTGACATGCCACATTTGACATGTCATTTTTTTGGGAGGGGGAGCGGATACACTCTTTTTAGAGGCATCCAGCTCCCACTTCCTCCCGGGGCTCTGCGGCACCTGAAGGAAGATCACCTCTCCCCCCTCCCTCCCTGCAATCTTCTGGGACATGCCCCAGAAGATTTCCCGGCCATTCACAGTGCGCAGCACGGCTCCCGCATCCGCAGTGTGTGCACGGCTGTGAAGTCACAGCCGGGCGCCCACATTAACAATGCTGATGCCGTGGAGAGGAGGGGGAGAGGAGCGGGACTTCATACACCCGCATCGCTGGACCATGGGACAGGTGAGTGTCCAATTATTAAAAGTCAGCAGTTACACCTTTTGCTGCCAGTGCTGCCAGCATTGCTGCAGAGGTTGAAGGGGTGGGGGGTCAGCCTATCAGTGCTCAGACCGTACACTGCATCAAATTGGTCATCCAAGAAAGAAGCCTCTTCTAAAGATGATGCACAAGAAAGCCTGCAAACAGTTTGCTTAACCACTTCAGCCCTGGACCAATTTGCAGCCAAAGGACCAGGCCCCTTTTTGCGATTCGGCACTGCGTCGCTTTAACTGACAATTGCGCGGTCGTGCGACGTGGCTCCCAAACAAAATTGGCGTCCTTTTTTCCCCACAAAGTAGCGCTAACACCCACGCACACAGCATACACCTCCCTTAGTGGTATAGTATCTGAACGGATCAATATCTGATCTGATCTGATCAGATCTATACTAGCGTCCCCAGCAGTTTAGGGTTCCCAAAAATGCAGTGTTAGCGGGATCAGCCCAGATACCTGCTAGCACCTGTGTTTTGCCCTTCCGCCCAGCCCAGCCCACCCAAGTGCAGTATCGATCGATCACTGTCACTTAAAAAACAATAAACACACATAACTGCAGCAGTCGCAGAGTCAGGCCTGATCCCTGTGATCGCTAACATTTTTTTTTTTGTAGCGATTGATACAGTTGCTGACAGCCTAGGAGCTTTTTTTCCTGTGACTCTCACTAGTGTACCAGTAAATTTAGAGCCCAAAATGGCAAATTGATGGTACACTAGTGAAGAGGCCTACACGTTTCTGAGCATGACAGATAGTGAAGAGGAAGTCACTCATCTGTCAGATTCAGGCTCAGAATACGATTCTGTAGACCACAGCGGCTCCATGACAGATAGCTCTGACGACGGAGTTGTGGTCCCTGCCAAGGTCAGGCTTACCAGACCCCGTTGTTCTTCTGCTGTTGTTGTGGTGTAAGGACCGCAGGGCTCTCATATGGAGCAGAGAAGTACTAGTGCCGCTCATCCTTCTGGTGAACTGGCAAGCACCAGCGGCCTAGTACACCCTGGTCGTACATCCAGCACTGCAGTAACACGTGGTGACGTGGCGAGTCCCGTAAGTGCAGTTCAAGCTGGTGAGGTGGCAAGCACAAGTAGTGTCCCGCTGCCACCAAGAAGAAGACAAAACACAGGCCCGTCGTGCCCATAGTGCCCTTCCTGCTGCATTCGGCAATCCTAATTGGGAACCCACCACTTCTGCAGCCCAGGTACTTCCCCCATTCACTGGCCAACCTGGCATTCAGGTGGAAACAGTTGATTTTACGTCACTTAATTTTTATTCACTGTTTTTCATTGGAGATCTCTATAGATCTATTGTGGACCAAAGCAATTTGTATGCTGGTCAATACATTCCCCAGTCTTCCCTTGCCAGAGATTGGAAACCAATTAGGGTTTCCGAATTTAAGATCTTTCTGGGCCTATCCCTCCTAATGGGCATAACCAAAAAGAGTGAGTTGCGGTCATATTGGTCCACTGACCCAATTAACCTTATGGCTATGTTCTCTGCCTTAATGACCATGGCATGATACAAGCAGATCTTGCGGTTCATGCATTTTAACAACAATGAACTCTGTCGTCCTTGTGGAGACCCTGAATGCGATTGGCTCTACAAAATGGAAAGGGGTACCACTTGTATGTGGACAATTATTACACGAGCGTGACACTTTTTAGTCACTTGTTTAATCATCAGATTGGAGCCTGTGGCACCGTGCGACCTAATCACCGTGGCTTTCCCCAGCGGCTTGTAGATTCCCGTCTTAGGCTGGGGGAGAGAGCCTGCTTCAAGTGTAATAATATTCTCGCTGTGAAGTGGAGGGATAATAAGAATGTTTTCGTTCTTACCTCCCTTCATGCAGACATGATGGTCTAAATTCCTACGGCAACTGGTGTTGTGGAGAAACCCCTCTGTGTCCACAAATATAACCTTAATATGGGAGGGGTGGACCTCAACGACCAGTTGTTGGCGCTGTACCCAGTTGCCCGTAAGGCCAGACGCTGGTACAAAAAAGTGTCTGTTTATTTATTTCAATTGGCTTTGCTGAATGCTCATGTGCTATACAGAGCTTCAGGACGGACTGGATCCTTCCTTAAATTCCAGGAAGAGATCGTCAGAACCCTTCTGTTTCCAGACAGTGCTCCACCTCAACTTTCCAATCCAAATGCAGTAAGCCGGCTGCATGAGAGGCATTTTCCGTATGTCCTCCCGAGTACCCCTACCCAACATGCCCCCCATAGAAGATGTCGTGTCTGCAGCAAGCGCGGATATAGGCGTGACACCCGCTATTATTGTCCCTCCTGTCCTGACAATCCTGGTCTTTGCATTGGTGAATGTTTTTAACGCTAACATACACTAGTTGAGTATTAGCGTAGGGTACAGCACTGCACAGACTAGGACACACTTTCACAGGGTCTCCCAAGATGCCATCGCATCTTGAGAGACCCTTACCTGGAATCGTAATGCCGCGTACACACGGTCGGAATTCTCGTCGGAAAAAGCTCTGATGGTTTTCCCTTCGGAATTCCGACGGAATTTCGCTCAAACTGTCTTGCCTACACACAGTCACACCAAATTCCGACGGTCAATAACACAGAGGCATACAACACGTTCAACAGCACTATAGAAGGGAAGTTTAATGCTTCAGATCATGCGTCGAATTGTTTCCGAGCATGCGTCGGAATTTTGCGTGTCGGAATTGCATACACACGATCGGAAAATCCGATAGAAAGGTTTTCCGTCGGAAAAATTGAGAACAGGTTCTCAATTCAAAGTCCGTCGGAAATTCCGACAGAAAAAGACCGATGGGCATACACGCGGTCGGAAAGTCCGATGAAAAGCTCGGACTGTTTCCATTGGAAATTCTGACCGTGTGTACGCCGCATTACAGTTACAACAGTTACAATTCCAAAAAACAGTGTAAAAAAAAAAAACACAAAAAAAAAAAATAGTTGTCGTTTTATTGTTCTCTCTCTCTATATTCTCTCTCTATTGTTCTGCGCTTTTTTACTGTATTCTATTCTGCAATGTTTTATTGCATTTCAGGTATGTAATTTTTTTATACTTTACTGTTTACTGTGTTTTATTGTTAAACATTTTTTTTTTGTTTTCAGGTACGCCATTCAGCTGCACTGCGGATTTATTTATCTTAACAGCAACAGCGTTTGCTCCCACGATACATATCGCTGTAGGAGATGATTTCACCACCACAGTTAAAAACAAAATGGTGCATGTATGTCCTTCATTAGAAGTGGGTGGATGAAGGAAGGTATTCTAATGGTGGGCATACCCACCGATCAATCTCTTTTTTTCGTTCAGCCCACAGGCTGCATGAAAAAAAAGATTACAATATATGCCCAACAAGGACCAGCAACGTACTGGTATGTTGCTGGAATTTGAGTGGTTATACCAGAATGATGCCTGCGGGTTTAGGTATCATCTTGGTATCATTCTTTTCAGCCAGCGGTTAGCTTTCATGTAAAAGCAATCCTAGCAGCTAATTAGCATCTAGACTTCTTTTACAAGCAGTGGGAGGGAATGTCCCCCCCCCCCCCCACCGTCTTTAATGGTTTTCTCCTGTCCCAACAGGGAACCTGAGAATGCAGCCAGTGGTTCCACCAGCTGACCATAGAGCTGATCAGAAACCAGAATGGCTCCAATCATCTCTATGGCCTAAGAAACCGGAAGCTATGAGCATTTTATGACTTAGATTTCGCCGGATGTAAACAGCTCCATTGGGAAATTGGGAAAGCATTTTATCACACCGATCTTGTTGTGATCAGATGCTTTGAGGGCAGAGGAGAGATCTAGGGTCTAATAGACCCCAATTTTTTTCAAAAAAGAGTACCTGTCACTACCTATTGCAATCATCAGGGATATTTACATTCCCTAAGATAACAATAAAAATGATAAAAAAAAAATGACAGGAACAGTTTAAAAATAAGATAAAAAAGCAAAAAGAAACAAAACCAAAAAAAAGCACCCCTGTCCCCCCCTGCTCTCGCACAAAGGCGAACGCAAGCGTTGGTCTGAAGTCAAATGTAAACAGCAATTGCACTATGCATGTGAGGTATCACCGCAAAGGTTAGATTGAGGGCAGTAATTTTAGCAGTAGACCTCCTCCGTAAATCTAAAGTGGTAACCTGTAAAGGCTTTTAAAAATGTATGTAGTTTGTCGCAAAAAACAAGTGGAGAAAAAGCGCCTCTGGGTGTAGTAGTTTTGGTAAAAGGAAATTTTATTACAGCAATATCAATGCACTCACATTTGTGAAGATAGTAAACAGCATGGTATATGTCTCTCAGTGGCGGCTCCCCAGTGATGTATGACTGTCAGCTTTGTCCATGCAGTTCCATAGAAGCACTTCCTGTGGATGGTAAGGGCCGGCTCCGGAAGGCGGCCTCAAAACGAGGCTTAGATAGCAGGGAAGCGACGAGCTCAGGGGGATGACGTCATCAAAGATGGACGCGTTTCGTGAGCATGCGCACTCGGATGTAGTGACGAGTCGCACTCCTTTCTCAACATTAGGACATTAGGATGTCCTAATGTTACCAATAAGGATTCCACCTCCTTCCTTGCTCCATTGGTGATATCATCTCTCACATTCACTTGTACATAATTTTTGATATACAGGCATACCCCACCCCCTTTTTTACCCACTCTATCCCTGCGATATACCCTTGAATGGTTGCCAGACAATCATGAGAGATGTTAAACTAAGTCTCTGAAATTCCTAAAAAATCAAAATCCTCCTCGTACAACAGTAGCTCTAGTTCTCCCATCTTGTCTGCCAGACTCCTGGCATTGTTGAACATGCCACATAGTTTAGATCGGTCGCATACTATCTCCTTATTGGGTGTTCTGAGGTTGCAAATAGGACTTGTTGCTGTACTTCTCTCGGGTTGAGGTTCTTTGAGGGAACCTGCCTCTAGTGCCCCCAATACTACCCTCTGCAATTTGTTCCACACTGACTATCTCTACCTCTGGACCCTATCCCCCGTCACCTAGTTTAAGTCCCTCTAACTTTTTGGCCATCTTCACTCCCAGCAGATCTGCACCCTGCTCATTTAGGTGCAGTCCATCCCTTCTTTAGAGCTGGTAACTGACTGAGAAGTCGGCCCAGTTCTCCGGGAACCCAAACCCATCCTTTCTACACCAGGTGCTCAGTCACTTGTTTACTTACCTAATCTCCCTCTGCCTTTATGGTGTGGCAATAGTATTTCTGAAAAAACTACCTTGCAGGTCCTTTTCCTCAATTTAGCTCGTTTTTTAGGACACTCCATCTACCAATGACTTTGACATTGATGCCAATGTGCACCATCACAGCCGATTCTTCCTCAGCCCCTCCCAGTAATCTGTCCACCAGATCCTTGATGTCCTGAACCCGAGCGCCAAGTAGACAACATACAGTTCGGCGCTTCAGGTCTTTGTGACAGATTGCCCACTCTGTCCTTCTAAGAATCGAGTCCCCTACCACCAGAACCTGTTTTTCCTTTCCCTTGGCTTTTCTCCCACCCTCACTGGAGGAGTTATTCCCCTGGCAGCTAGGGGAGTCACTCAGATTCAGCAGTGCTGGTCCCTGACTGGTTTCACCAATTTCACTTAACAGGGCGCACTAATTGGGATGTTCCAGCCCAGGACCGGCCTACCTGGCACTCAGGTACTCAGGTACTCACAATACTCAGGTACTCACAATACACACAATACTCAAGTACTCACAATACTCAGGTACTCACAATTTACACAATACTCAATAATTTGCATTTAAATTGATAAAAATAAACAAGGAAAATATATATTGTTGTAAGCATTCCTACTTTACAGGATTGCTTCACACCTGCCTAAAACTTTTGCACAGTACTATAGGTTTTAGGAAGGGGAGGGGAGCATTTTTAACAAATGACGGTGGGGCGGCGCAGCTCTCGTTCTGGGACAACGTCATATGACAGCGTCCCAGAACGGCCGCTCTCGCGAGCCCGCAGGGATACGTAGCGCGGTGGGCGCAGCCATACCATGTGCTGGCAACCCCCGATCTCTATATCCATTCACAGCCGGTCACATGTAAACAAGGAAGTACCAGTAATCATCGCTCCTAGCCTCACACTGACAGAGTGTGTGGCAAAGAGAGACGATCAGCGGCATCTCCACGCAGGGGGACATGTAGGAATGTAATCAGGACACTGATCATAAGTGCCCTGATTACAGTATAGTAAAACAGTGTCAACGTACAGTGCCCACCAATGCCAGCAATCAGTGCCCACCAGTGGCAGCAATCAATGCCACCAATCAGTGCCCATTAGCGATGCCAGTCAGTGCTGGCAATCAGTGCCGCCTATCAGTGCTGCCCATCAATGCCCATCACTGCTGTCGATCAATGCCCATCAGTGCCACCCATCAGTGCCCATCAGTACTGCCTATCCATGCCACCTATCAGTGCCCACCAGTGCCGCCTATCAGTGCCGTCTATTAATGTCCATCAGTGCCACGTATCAGTGCCCATAAGTGCGGCATATTAGTGCCTCCTCATCAGTGCCGCCTCATCAGTGCCCATAAGTGCCACCCCATCAATGCCCACCAGTTCAGTCTATCAGTGCCCATCAGTGGCGCCTCATCAGCACACATCAGTGAAGGCGAAAAATTACTTAGTTACGAAATTTATTGACAGAAAAAAAAGTAAAAAAAATGTTTTTTTTTCTAAATTTTTGGTCTTTTTTTTTGTAAAAAATAAAAAACCCAGCAGTGAATAAATACCACCAAAAGAAAGCTCTATTTGTGTGAAGAAAATTATAAAAAATGTGTTTGGGTACAGTGTATCACGACTGCGCAATTGTCATTCAAAATGTGACAGCGCTGAAAGCTGAAAAATGGCTTGGGCAGGAAGGGGGTGTAAGTGCCCGGTAGGCAAGTGGTTAAGGCTAATTAAGTGAAACTTAACCCATAACAACTTAAACAAAAAATAATTTGTTTTTCTAAAGGAACATACATTTCATACCATTGGGCTAGAGGAGGCCAAGTATCTGGGATATACCATTGGGAAAAGTCTATTAAAGCCCCAGTTAAACAAAGCTGAAGTCAGTCATTCATGACTCGGGGCGTGGTTTAGGATGGCGGAGTAAGAGAGACGCATGTAGGCTCTGCTCCCTCTAAAGCCCCGGGAGGCGCTCTGGAAGTGAAGCAGCATTAAGGCATTTTATCACCGAACCTGACACTCCCCGGCCGGCATGAGAAAAAGAGACGGGGCTGAACAGAAGGCCCAGAAAATACCTCTACAGCCGGAGATACCTCAGTACTTCTCTCGGACGAGAGCAGCGGCAGCGAAGCACCAGGAGCGGGCATCGGACGAAGGGAAACTAGACGGAGGATCCAGAGAGGCGCCTGACGTCACTCGTGCGCCCCGCATACCTGTCACGCTGGAAGCGCCGGCTGTGAAGCGAAGTGAGAGCAGCAAGGGAGAGGAGCTCCCCGGGCGGACACGGGAAGAGGTCACAGTACAGACGCCGCATATGGCTGGGGAAGACGCAGATCTGAGAGCTCTTCTGAGAGCGCTACCTACGAGGGCAGACCTACAGGCACTCCCCACCAGAGCAGATCTGGAGGGGTGGATGACCAGGGTGGAAGAGATCCATCGAAGAGATCTGGAGGAGGTAAGGTCTGAGGTACATCAAATCGCAGAAAGAGTGGCGCTGGTAGAAAGCACACAGGCGACCCTGATCGACCGGATCACACATATGGAAAAGGTACAGTCTGACTATAACTTTTATGCTCCCTCTAATGCAGTTGCGATTAGAGGAATTAGAAGACCGCAATAGAAGGAAAAATTTAAGATTCAGAGGGGTAACAGAGGCGATAGGTGGAGAGGCTCTACAAGCAACTATAGCTACAATATGCCAGCAATTGGATATCCAGGTTCCATTAGGAGATTTAGAGTTTGAAAGGATCCACAGAGTACCCGGTCCCCCCTCAGTTAACCCCTCCAGACCTAGAGACGTGATATGCTGTTTTCATAGGTATGCTCACAAGGAACTGGTCAGCCGGAAGGCGTGGGAGGCCAAAGAAGTAGTATATGATGACATGAGGGTTAAAATCCTACCCGACTTATCAAGGGCCACCCTACAGAGGAGAGCCATGCTACGGCCTTTACTGGACATAATACGAAAAGCAGGAGGTTCGTATAGATGGGGATACCCCCTATCGGTATTCATAAAAAGAGGATCCAGAACTTTTGTCCTGAGGCGCCCAGGAGACCTGCCCCAGCTGTTTCTGTTTCTAGGTGAAGAGGAGATTGAGGTCCCGAACTGGCTACAGTATCTGGGCCGTCTAAACGAGCAGGGGGCCCAGGGGAGATAGAAAATGGAGATTCAGTGAAAGAAGATGGAGAAACACCCCGCCACCCTGTCCTAAGGGACCAGGGGACATTTGTGCTTAGCACGTGCCCTCCTTTCCTTTCCTCCCCCCCCCTTTTGCCCCTGGCTTTTTCTTTTCCCAATCCCCTTGGTTCCCTAAGGGGACCCCCCTGGCGTTGAACATATTATGCTTAATACGGAAATGAACTTGGGGTCCAGATGGAATGGATGGACTTCATGGGTCATATTATTTTATTTTATTGTTGGTGTCTTTTTTTTTTTTTGTTTGTTGTCTTTCTTTTTTTTTTGTGTTGTTGTCTTCTTCTTTTTTTTTTGTTTGTGTGTGGGAATTTTTTTTTTGGGGATGGGGGGGGAGGGGTGGGCTTGGCGAGAAGAGGGAATCTCGCACCACGAATTGACAATTATAGATAGTCACAAGTTCACAAGTATCCACAGGTTTATGATCTTTTAATACTTTGATAACACTAAAGCCCCATACACACGCTCGGACAATCCGCGGACCAGGTCAGTCGGACTTTGTCCGACGTACTTTGTCCGATGTTGGCGTTGCGTACACACGGTCGGACAAAGTTGTCGGAATATCCGGTCCGGAAGAACGTCGTGACGTAAGTCGTCGTCCACGAGATTAGAAAAGGGAAGTTCAGCACCACGTCAGGCACCCGTTGGGCTCCTTCTGCTGATCCCGTGTTTATCGAGAGTTAGTGGAAGTTTGGTGACTTAAGATTCGCGCTTCTCAGTTTTCTGACTCAGATCGTTACTGCTCTTCAGTTTGTGCTTGTCGTGCGTATCTGTTTATTAGTGCGTGTAGTCAGTTCGCATTTGTTGGTCATTGCGGCCTATATCTTGATATAGGACGCTTTGATTTGCACTGCTTATTGTCTGCTCGTTGCTGGTATTCACTTCGTTCTTTCAGGCCTTGCTGTTTATCGGTGCTTTCTGTTTGTCCGTTCTGACCAGCCGACCTTTTGTGACCTTCTGAGCGATGTTTCCCGTGCGTACTCGTCGCCGAGTTCGTGCTGTACGCGGAATTGGTGTCGGGCTTTTAGCTTTGACCCAAGACCCGTCCATGAACAGAGTGACGAGGAGTATGTGGACCAAGAATTGGTTGCTTCAGCGTGACCAGTTCTCGCACATGCCTTTGCTTCGTGAGATCCGGGAGAATAATCCTGATGATTTCAGGAACTTTCTCAGGATGACGGACCCCGATTTTCACCGTCTTTTGGCTTTGCTGACCCCCTTTATCAGCCGGCAGGATACCTGCATGAGACAAGCCATTACTCCGGAGCAGAGGCTTGTTGCCACGTTGAGGTACTTGGCGACAGGGAGAAGTCTTCAGGATTTGAAGTTCTCTTCAGGTATCTCTCCCCAGGCCCTGGGAATCATTATTCCAGAGACCTGTTCTGCCATCATTCAGGTCCTGCAGGAGGACTATATTAAGGTAACATTTCTACTTTACTATTCCCTTCTATGTATGCTCTGTTTGCTAATGACTTGTATTTTTGACCTCCTTCCCTAATTACCATGATTGCAATATGTTCTAATATGCTGTGCCCCTTTTCTCCTTCATGCATTTTTCCCTTCACTTACCTCCCAGCATGCTCTTCTGCCCCAATAGACACCTATGGCCTAGTCACTTAAGCAATGTCTTTTGTCTGCTGCATAGTATTGTTTGCCCAAAACACCCCCTAAAATATGCACAAATGTTTGCTGTGTGGTTTACTTCATGTAGAGCCCCCTTTTTTTGTTCTTTTTGTGGGGGGGGGGGGGGGCAAACTCATTAGGAACCCCCTCCCCCAACTGCTCTGTCAGATGGTACCAATCCTTTATCTGCTGGCTTTCCCAAGGTCCATACACACTATATACCTACCTCTTTATAGTGCGCATCTTTAGGGATGAATTCAGCAAAGCATGTAGTGCAAGGGACTGCCTCCATACATTCCATTTCCTATTTTTTTGTCTTCTTTCCCTCCTATTAGCTTGCTTGGTAATTTAATAATGTCACACTGTGCCTGCCTTTTTTGGGGGGGGGGGGGGGGGGGGTTGAAATGTTATTTGATCTTTCCTGTGGCCTGCCAATAGTGTTAAGTACAGAGGGTCTGGCCAAACTAGCCCACATTATTGAGCCATTTGCCAATCAATGAAGTGCAGAGGGTTAGCTGTCCACCACCCCCCCCCCCCAAAACCCCTAGTTATTGCCAATGGCCCATCAGAAGTGGGGGGATTGATGGGGGGGTGAGTAATCTGTGAAGGGGAGCCTCTACTTTTCTGTGCAAATACTTTCCAGCCTCCAATTTTAGACAATGCTCTTGTTCCAAGATGTTGATTGTCTAATCTGCTTGCAATGTTTAGGTGCAAAGTGACTAATTTTTTTTTCTTGTTTCACTCCACAGTTCCCTTCCACGCCACAGGAATGGCAGACTGTGGCCTCCCACTTTGCCAGCCGTTGGGACTTTCCTAACTGCGGAGGGGCAATTGATGGGAAACACGTCCGCATCGTCCCACCGCCCAACTCGGGGTCCTACTATTATAATTATAAAGGGTTTAATAGTGTAGTGATGTTGGCGGTGGTGTCGGCAACATACGAGTTTATGTATGTGGACGTGGGGATGAACGGCCGGATATCGGATGGTGGGGCCATTACGCACACGGAGTTCTACTGGCGTCTCCAAAGTGGCAGTCTGTGCTTGCCACCTCCAGAGGAGAATGCCGAAGGACTCCCCTTCGTCTTTGTCGCAGATGAAGCGTTTGCGTTGACTCCCCATGTGATGAGGCCGTTCCCGATGAGGACCCTCACCCCGGACCAGAGGGTCTTCAACTACAGGCTGTCCAGAGCCAGAAGAGTTGTGGAGAACGCTTTTGGCATCCTGGCCAGCCGCTTCCGCCTGTTCCTGACGGCATTTAACTTGGCGGAATACAAACTGAACCACATAGTTCTTGCCTGTTGCATATTGCACAACTTCCTCAAAAGACATAACAGGAACTATGTGGTGCCCGTTGGCCCAGATGTGGAGGGCCCTCCAAATGCCGAACTCACAGCCCTTCGAGTGGCACGTCCAGGCTTGCCCCCTCTAAATGCCCGTGTGGTCCGGGACCAATATATGCAGTACTTTGTGGGTAGGGGGGCCATTGCTCTGCCTGACGATGTGTGAGAGGCATTTTTTAATAAATCTTATATTTTAACCAACCTATGATTTCATGTCATTTCAGTCTTCTTTTTAGCTTATTTTACTTTGACATTTTTTCCCTTTGCCTTCGACAGTGGGAATGCACTTTCTGGGCAAAAGGAGGTAACAGTCTCTTCTTCCCAAAAAGATTATTCTCATGTTGTGTGTTTTCTACCTAATGTTTGGTCTAGAGAAGGTTTGTACTGCATAACTGACACCCAAAATACTCCTTTTCATCACCAGGTCTGACATGTGTGTATTCTCCAAAATGCTGTGCTCCGTGTTTTCGTACAAAGCACTGTGGGTGTCATTTACATAAGTCAAATCCGCTATGCTCTACAAGTGCATTGAAAAAGTTCCCCGGGAAAGAAAATTGGAGTGCAAAGTGGATTTGCCTTTAGTAAATAACACCCATTGCCCCCCATATCCTTTTCATTTTACATACATAATGCATTGTGTTTTTTAAATAAGGAAGCCACACATTTAGAAAAATAAAAGTTTACTAGGAAAACATTCCCAAGTGCGTTTACAATCTTCACGCCAAAACTGACAACATCTTGGTTATTTACAACATTGTTTACAAACATTCCGCAATTGGTAAAACCAGGCATGGAGCAAAACAGAACCTAGGAACTTGGAAAGTTCAACTTTGTAAAGTGAAGACAAGATCAGACATGACTATATGTTCAAAGTGTGTTTGATCTTGCCTTCATCACATGGGGGGGTCACCCCCGAAAAGTGGAAATTTGGAACATGCACACAATTTGGGTCTGAAAATGGTCATTAGATGGGAAAACACATGCCTAGAAGCTTCAAAAGTGCCATTTTCCATCATGGGGATGAATGGACGTTTTTTGGGGGTGCAACCCCTTCACCACAACCACTTTCGTAGTTCGTAAAGTGTTTGCACCCCCAAAAAAACGTTGCCATTCATCCACCATGGTGGGAGCTAGCACATGTGGACACAATGTGTGCATGTTCCAAATTTCAGACAGTTTTTAAGTTGCAAATGTGTTCAGAAGCAGGCACAAATGTGTGTTAATTACTTGGTGCGTTTTCATATTTTTCCTAAAACATCAATGATGTTCTTCAATTTTTGTTGAACATCATTGATGTTTTGCTTTATGTAATCTAGATCTCGATTGCAGACCATTATCTCTCCGATGAGTACGTGGGCACTCTCTGTGGTAAAGTGCGATTTTTCTTCCACAACATCCACGTCACCTAAAAACCACAAACAAACAAAAATGGGGTGTTGGAAATGAGGCAGCCATACATGGATTAGCTTACCAGTAGCTGTGTTCTCCCACACTCACCTGTTGTGGTGACAATTTCTCCAAGTTCGATGATCTCTCCTTCCTCCTCCTCCTCCTCTGCTTCTGCTCTTTCCCCTTTTTTGGGAGGTGTTGGTTTGGGGGTTTCCTCAGACGGCCCAAGTTTTCGCTCCCCTATGAGAATGTCCAAAAGGAAGATTTAGCAACACAAACTATTGAGGGCAGAAATAGGAAATGACAAACATTGCTTGAAAGTGACGGACACTATTTTAGTTTGGCCAGTTACAAATGTCAACTACATGAATGTAGTCACTTTGTAAAGGTGCTAAACTGACTAGCTTTTTGGTAGAAGTTTGTGTGATGGAGACCCCCCTCTAGTATCCACTGGAGCACATGTGTGGAAAAGGCTAATAAAAAGGGGGTTTGGGTGTCCCAGCACTAGTGCTCTCGAGTCCAGATGGGTAAACAGCTACTGGGTGACCTCTCCTTTACATTGAATAAATTGGCTTTACATTCTGGATGACATTTCTAGGGAGAACAAACTTCCTTTCCCCCAAAAAAACACCAAACATCGTATTATAAGTGGCCGCACGATCGAGGTTGCGTACGATCGAATGGACACACACACGACCATGACAGTGGCAGAAAGATCGAGGCTGAGTACGATCGAATGCACAGACGAACATGAAAGTGGCCATTTTGGAATGTACAACTTTGTAAAAATCAAACCACATGGAGCAGTATGCAAGCAAGAAATCAAACACAAAACACAACTACTTACTTTTTTGAAGAATTCTCTTGATCTTTCTGTACTGATCGGCCTCCCTCAGTTTCAGGTCTGACCAGCGTTTCCTCAGTTGCTCCTTGGATCGTTGTACCCCAAAATGATTGTACAGCCTTCTCACAACTTTAGACATGATCTTGGCCTTGCGGACATTGGGGTTGAGGTAAGGCCCATACTTCCCATCATAGTCGCTCCTCTTTAATATGTCCACCATCTCCAACATTTCTCCAAATGACATATTGGAGGCCTTGAATTTCAGGCTCCGGGATCGGGACGTTTCTGCCTCCGGCCTTTCCTCGTCCTCCTCCTCGTTGGGGGGATATTTGGGGCGCACCTGCTGTGTCCCCGCCATGTGCTCTCCCCACTGCGCCGTAAAGAGAAGGGGTGGGGAATAGACGAGAAAGATCGTCAGGGGCGGGCGGAGTTTGACGCATGCGCACTGTATATAAAACGTCACACGCCTGTGTCGTAGCCACGATCTGGGAGACGAGGGGAGAGAAAGCTCACGCACGAGACGATCGCTACAAACGAAGGTACAATTTGACGTTGGTACATAACTAGCCTAGACTGATTAGAACTTGAGGCTTCTTTATGGAGAAGATTAGGAGAGTTTAGGCTGACATTATTTATATTGTTTTGTGTGGCGTTGTGTCTTGCAGAGGTGATGGATGCCTTCTACAACGTGAGCTTTCTCCCACACTTCATTGATAAATACCGGCAATTCCCCCTCTTATGGCAGGCAAAACACAGGGATTATAGCAACAGACCAAAGAGGTACGCAGCCCTGCTGAAACTGGTGGCATTTGTAAAGCCTACCCTGCCCATGGCAACCGTCGCAAACTTAAAAGTGAAGATCAACAACATGAAGACTACCTATTTCCGGGAGCGCAATAAGGTCCTGAAGTCACAAGCATCTGGAGCTGCAGCAGCTGATGTCCATGTCCCCACGCTCTGGTACTATGACAGGCTCCACTTTCTCAAAGACCAGGCTACTGTCAGGAAGTCACTCTCGACTCTTCCTTGCACGCGTCCTTCCACGCACGCCACCCCTGATGAGGCTTCCAAGGACCAACCTGGGCCTTCCAGTCAGGAATATGTGCAGGTGCCCAGCTTGTTCCAGGTATAGTAGTTTTGGAACCAGTTTGTTGAATAATGAATGATGTTCAGTTAATTCAGGATCCCCAATTGCTTATTTCCTAACGTGATTGACATATCAACAGACAGTGGTGTGGGAGACATTTTTGGGAAGAATCTAAACTGCAGGGCTGAGAATTGTATGGTTTTGTATTTGAAAACATTTTGCAACAGTCACTAGATGAGAATTGTGTGTGTTTGATGAACAAATAACTGAAACTATGTCCCTTTTTCATACACAGGAAGACCTCAGCCAGGAGGTGGCTGTGGAAGGTGGCAGTCAGGAGGAGGCAGGGGGTAGTGGCAGCCAAGAGGGGGGTAGGCGTAGGAGCCTGACTGTCTCCCAAGTCTCTCCCCTCCGCCTTCCCTACAGAAGGGCGAAAAACATGGGGGAGGTGGGAGAGTCAGCGCTCCAGCTGATAAAAGATGCCTCAGCCTCCCTCTATGCCACACCCACCTACGAGGAGGCCTTTGCCTCCTTGGTTACAAGTAAATTTACGGGTATGGAGGCGGGGCAACGCAGCATGTGTGAGGAGGTCATCCTCAAAATACTAAATGAGGGGATGGCTGGGGAGATGACTCCCCTCACACATGTTTGCGAGAGTGACCTTGCTCCGCCTCCTCCTCCTCCTTCTGCCACCCCACCAGCACCAGCACCACGGCGTGGAAGGAAGCGTACAAGGAAGACAAGAGAGTGACAACCTGGACTCAGTCTGGTCTGAGAGAAGATGGAGCCTCTCGTAGTACCAGAGCCTGGGGACCTAGATGGCATCTGCTGCAGTTCCGGATGTTTTGGACTTCAGGACCAGATTGCGCTCCCTTATTATTTAGATAGGTAGTCTTCATGCCCCCAATTGTTTAAGTCTGTAAAATGATGGTTGCCATGGGTGTCCAAGGCTTTGCAAATTCCCCAAGTTTCACCATGGCTGCGTTCCTCTTTGGTCTGTTGCTGAGACCTAAATAAAGGTTTTTTTGATTTGAAATAATCATTGACTATTGTGTTTTACTTTTCTACAATGACAGTTTTTCTTTGAGTAGGCAGGTACATTTCACTAATCCTAGAATTAACAAGGGGCACCAACAACCAACAAACTCCTAGTAAATGTAAGCAAGAAATACAAATGTTAATAATGTGGTTTTGCTAAGTTGAGACATACAAACCCCCTCCAAAAAAAAAAAAAAAAAACCTCCTTCAAATATGTATTCCCCCAAAAAAAAAAAAAATCTGGGTAAAAAAATAAGAAAGATTGTATTACGATCTGAGTAAAAATAAACATGTAGTGTATAAATGCTGCAAAGTAATAAAGAAGTAAGTTTGTGAGAAGTGCGGGTGAATAGGAGCAGCTAAAAGATGTCATTCTTGTTGCATTGTAAAGAAAAAGAGAATGCGCTGCATTAAAGACATTTTAACATTGCAGCGTGACGAATGTGCTGTGTCGATTAGGAAAGGTAGTTTTACCTGACCGAGCGCTTCCGTCACAGAATTTCTTCTGAGCATGCGTAGCACTTTGTCCGTCGGACAAGCGTACACACGCTCGGATTTGGTGTGATCGGACCGGGTTGACGGGAAATCTTTCCAGCAGGAGATAAGACTTTGTCCGACGGACAAACCGACGAACACTGTCCGATGGTGCATAAACACACGGTCTGATTTTTCAACAACCTTGTCCGATCGGACCAAATTGATGAAAAAGTCCGACCGTGTGTATGGGGCTAGAAGGTGGATGTGGAGCGTCCTCGGGGGGGGGGGGGAGTGGAGTCTCCCCGCCATTCGGGATCAACCCCTCATAAATAGCTTTACACCCACTGAGCCATTGGGGGTGCCTCAGGAAAGGGTGTCTCCCTTAGGGGTTGAAGTAAGGGTTAGGGGAGAAAAAGAGGGTGGTGGGTGGGAGCTGGTAAATATAGAAGGGGGAGGGGGGGTAGATTAGGGTGGGGGTGGGGAATTGGGGGTTTCTTTTTTTTTTTTTTTTCTCTTTCTCTCTCCCTGTTTCGTCTCCACCTCTCCCACCGGGGCCTATCTTTCTCTCTCACATCTCTCTCCCTTTGGTAGAGGTTGGCTAAGATGGAGGAAGTTAGGTTGATATCTATGAATGTGAAGGGACTTAACATCCCTGAAAAAAGAAGGATGCTTCTAAATTAATTTTGTTGGATGATCCGCTGCTGCAGCTCCTGTTTCGCCTCCCCTATCTCACCATTCCTGTTTCTTTTCTTTTCTTCTCTGTACCCCCATGAGAGCCCATAAAAATATGTACATAGATCTCTCTATCAATAAAGATATAGTGAACTTCTCTCCTTTCCCTTGGACATACTCTCTATATGTATACATGTATATATATATACATATGTATATTTGTATCCAATTGAACTTTAATGCAATATAGTACTATGTTTACAATATCTTACTCACACTGTGTCCCCCATTCGGATGAGGACATGGTGTGAGATTATACCAAGTTATATACAGTTAAAATTACATTTTCCCGGAGTTTCATGTATATATATGATGTACATCTAACAAATGTTTCCTATGTATATTTTTGTACAAACCAAAGTATGTAATACATTAATACAAATTGTGAAAATATTGGTGTTTTCATGCTCCCATACTTGAATAAGTCAGAGTTATTTGTGATTTAAGATAACAACCGAGCTACCTGTGAATGATCTCCCTGCGGCTAGGTTGATGCTGTGGTTTATCTGCCACTTTTATGTTTTCACTTTTTCTCCCTCACCATATATTTCATTGCACCTCTATATCCAGTCTTTTCTAATTTTTTTTTTTTTTTTTTCCTCTCTTTTTGCATTTTCACCCCAGCTCAACAATTTTGTACCATCTATGTACCGCAGGTTGATCAGGTTGGGGCGGAGAGAATGTCTGCCCACCACTGGGGACCGCCTGATCCCGCTGTGCCATTTGGGTCCCCGGGTGACGCCATCACGCCTTCCCGACGAGGGTAAGGAGTGACGCCACGTCTAACACCAGGCGCCTCCTCTTTCTCCATGATCGACGCACCTGGGCTGGTCCCGTGCGATCGACCATTGGAATACCCTCGTCGGCGGCATTCCTGGACATCCCTGGACGGCGCTCGTCACTGCGCACGCGCGGGACGCCGCTGGTGCGCATGACGGGCGCACGTCACGTGGTTTACGTCAGGGATGACGTTGAACGCGGACCACAAGATGGCCGCCAGGAACGCCGGGGACGCCACACGAGGCCTGCCCGTTTGGCGGCCGCCCTCATCTGGGGGAGGGCCTACTCCATGTGGACATCCGCCCACCAATTGAGTCAGCCCTTGCTGACCGCTTCCGGTGACACACCCCCGGTCATTAGCAATTACTTCCAACCCATAAAAGGACCAACGAACAGTAGATCATATCACTGCCTCCCTAACAGGATCAGACCACTACCGCGAACGACACACGGTAAGCATGTACCCCAATTGATGGATGCGCCCATCACTCTACTCCTGTAGACCCCTCTGTGGTCTTTATAAGATAGCCCCGCCACATATTTGACAACTAGACTTTCTGTTTGATCTTACTGATCATCATTATTGTTTGTTTACAGTCAATCGATCTACTAGTCCCCCTATGCTATCACTATATGAGTGATCTAGGTTTGGGGGTCCTTCCTAGAACGCATTATCGGCTATTGAGACACAACTGCATGGTCAGCAACGTGTGGCACCATTTCAACATTCCTTTACTCCAGGTAGAATTATAATTCCAGTCCTTGCACACATACACCACATTAGCAACAATACTTCATACTCTGAACCAATATAATCGCTACCACTTACTTCCTCACACCCCACCCCAACACTCCCCTTTCCTTCCCTGTCTTTTCCCTCCCTCTCCCCTCCCCCCTCTCTCCCTCAACTTTCCCCCCCCCTCACCTTCACTCCCCTCTCCCTTTCAACTCCCTCCTTTCCCTCCCCTCCCCCCTCCCCTTTCCCCCCCCCTTTCCCCTTTCCCCGTGTCTCCCCATTTCTTTCACCATTTCCCCCCTCCACTCCCCTCTTTTCTCCCTCCCCCCTTTTTTCCACCCTTCCCTTCCCCCTTTTTTCCTTCCCCCTCTTCCATCCCCCAGTCCCTACACACCCCCTCCCTCTTTCCCCGCCCTTTTCCCTCCCTTCCTCGTCCCCCTCATTGCCTCCCCACTGTTTTTCTCTCTTCCACTGTCATCCCACCTCACACCATTCACTCCCTTCAATACTCCCCACAATCCCTTCACTCTTTCACACACCACTCATCCTTGCCCCATCACAATCTCGCACTTCAATTCCCCCCTTTTCCCCTACGGGGAACACCGGTCCTCCAGGCCGGCTTTGTGATTCCATGTGGTTTTATGTGATGTCTTTTGGCCTTTAGTACAGGTGTGTTGTTTTCTTAGTTTGTTGTTTTCTCCTCCCTTCCCCCCCCTTCCCCTACAACCCTTAGTCACACACTCTGCCCTCACCTTGTTTTCTAGTGCACTCTTCACCTAGCACACGCTCTGGTTATCCCACCTGGCTCCAACAACCATATATAGATGTTTAATCAATCACCAAAAATATTCTCCATGTAGTTGCCATATACTGCCCTACCTGCCAAGATACTAAATCTTTAATATAACTTCCATTCCCTTATAGACTCTGTTGTGGGCGGTGCCTGCGCGCTGTTGAGCCCCCTTCAGGTTTGTTCCTCCCCCTCCGGTACCCCTGCTCGCGTAGCAGGACCGGTGGGAGTGGAACCCCAAACGTGTGACCTCCCGTAAGACGTGTGGCGCCCCGGGGACCGGGTGGTATTTGGTGGAACCTATCTGGCGTACCCCATCTGAGTGGACGGCATCCTCCTCGCTCCAAAACAAACCCCCAGTGGGAACATCACCTATTTTTTATCCTCAGGATATACACCAATGTGGTAAATATAAATCCAAATGTGTTTTATAACATACAGCTCTGCATAATTCATGAGCCTGTTTTACTTTGTAAACTGTATTTGCCACCAACACTGACATTCTATCCCTTTTTGTCTAGCAGACCTTCTTTTCCCTCTGAGGAAGACCCTGTTTGGGTTGAAACGCGTCAGGGATATTTTCATGTTTACGACAGATCAAGTACTGTTGTTCTGTGAATATTAGTCTGCATACTGTATATCCATGTTCTTCCTGTACTTCAATGTATAGTAATTTTCTGTTTCCCATTGGAGCTCATGTTTCTATTTAATGATTTTTATCATTTTTACAAATAAACTTCACATTTTTTTACCCATTAACTCTGACCTTTTCTCATTGTACGCTGCCTAAAAACCCCAACGTGGGGGATTGTCCCTTTTTGTCCTTACTCTCTAGGGGTGAGCAGCACTCTTTTTTGACCTGTAGGTCTGTGTCTTTCCCTTTGCGGATGCTTCTAAATGACCTAAAACAGAGACACATAGACATAGCCTATATTCAAGAGACCCATTTTAGGACGAGTAGATTTCCCATACTTCAAAATAGATTCTTTCCAACTGTATATCATGCCTCTAACCAAGAGGCAAAATCAAAAGGGGTCACGATCATGATATCCAATAGGATCCCATGGACGTTGATAGAAAAACGAGTAGACGAGAACGGAAGGTATCTTTTTTTGAAGGGTTCAATAGGAGGAGTGAAGGTGACGCTGGCCACAGTTTATGCCCCCAACGTAAAGCAAGATGTTTTTTTAAAGAAAGTTCTAACAAATCTAATGGATTTCTCAGAGGGTAAGTTAATTATAGGGGGGGACATTAACATTCCCTTAGATCCAAAACTTGATACGTCCTCAGGGACATCGTCCATTCCCCAGGGGACTAGAAGAGGTCTATTAAAAAAACTACATGAATTACAATTAGTGGATGCTTGGCGTATCATGCATGATGGGGAAAGGGACTATACTTTTTTTTCCAATCCCCACCAGCTATATACCCGGATAGACCTTTTTTTGGTACCTCACTACCTAATGACTAAAATAACAGAGATTTCGATAGGGAACATAACATGGTCGGACCATGCCCCGATCATTTTGTGTATCTCCTTGTTTGGCGAGAGGGGAGCTACCAAGAGAAGATGGCGATTAAACGAGATCTTACTTCAGAACCTTGAAATCCAAGAAGAAATAGCGAAAGAAATACATTTTTACTTTGAAACAAATGAGACTCCGGGAAGTAACCCCGCTATAATATGGGAGGCACACAAGACAGTGATTCGGGGCATATTGATTAAATTTGGATCAAGATTAAAGAGAGAGAAAGAAAAACAGGTAAGGGAACTTTTACAGGAAATACATGACCTAGAATCCCAGCACAAGAGGAACCAGACACCCTCTTTGGGAAGACAGTTGGGGGATCTGCGACGCCAGATATTCTACGTTACAGAGCGAGAAAAATCATACAGAGAGGTAGAAAGACTTATTATGAACTAGGAGACAAGTGTAGTAAGTTGCTAGCAGGCAAATTGAAAGAGAAAACGTTGAATGTATATATACCCCACATAAAAGGAAGGGAAGGGAAACTCACTTCTCAGCCTAAAGAGATAGCACAGACATTCGGGGAATTTTATACCTCTCTGTATAATTTGGAGTCAGTACCTATAGCACCATCAGTACAGGAAGAATATCTTACATCGGCGAGACTGCCGAGACTGCCGAGACTAACATCCGTAGAGCGGAAGAGACTGGAAGAACCAATCTTGAAGGAGGAAGTAGAACAGGTATTGAAAACAGTGAAGCCGGGAAAGGCGCCCGGCCCGGACGGCTTTACCGTACTTTATTATAAGAAATTCTCCTCACAACTGTGCACACAGATGGCAAAAGCCTTTAACGCCCTTGGCCGAGCTGCCACATTCCCTCCGGACTCCCTTTTGGCACACATTACAGTGCTGCCAAAGGAGGGGAAGGATCCCTCGGAATGTGGCAGCTATAGACCTATTTCACTTTTGAACGTGGACTTGAAGTTATATACCAAACTTTTGGCAACTCGGATTCAACCACTGATGTGCCAGTTGATAGATCGAGATCAGGTGGGTTTCATTCCCTCGCGCGAAGCTAGAGATAATACCACTAAAGTTCTTAACCTGGTCTACAATGCTAATAAGTCAGCAATCCCTAGTGTCTTTCTAAGTACCGATGCCGAGAAGGCTTTTGACCGGGTGAGGTGGTCCTTCTTGTTTGAAGTGCTGAGATTTGTGGGCATGGGAGACCAGATGATTTTGTGGATTAAAAATGCATATACCTGCCCGAGGGCAGAGGTGAAAGTAAACAGAGTATTCTCCAGCCCTTTTAAAATTGCGAACGGTACTAGGCAAGGATGCCCCCTCTGCCCTCTGCTGTTCTCCCTATCAATAGAACCCCTGCTAAACAAAATTAGGCAAAATACAGATATCCAGGGTATAAAGATCGGAAATCGAATCTATAAAATCTCCGCTTATGCGGACGACCTGTTGTTCTCCATGTCTGCACCACACATCTCGATCCCCAATCTCATGAAGGAATTTGAACTATATGGTAAATTATCAAACTTAAAAATAAATTACTCAAAATCAGAAGCAATGGGAGTCGCTCTACGTAAGAGAGACTGCGAGGTATTTCAACAAAACTTTAGTTTTAGGTGGGTAAGTGAAAAAATGAAATATTTGGGAACGTTTATTCCACCAAATATAAGTAAGACATTTGAGGTAAATTTTCCTGTGCTAATGGAATCAGTAAGGAGGCAATTGGATAAATGGCATCAGGATACTCACTCATGGTTCGGCCGATGCAATATTATTAAAATGAATATTTTACCCAAATTTTTATACTTATTTCAAGCTTTACCAATTGCGATACCAGTGGCCTTTCTTCGCCAAATAGGCTCTCTATTTATAAAATTTATATGGGTGAAGAAACGCCCCAGGATAGCAAGAAGCATTATGATGCTTCCTAGGAGTATTGGTGGAGTAGCGGTCCCAAATATAGCGAGATATTACCATGCAGTTCACCTGGGGAGGGTGGTGGATTGGTGCAGACATGGAGAACTCAAGTCGTGGGTGGAATTGGAACAACAAGCTAGTGAGATACCTCTGCGGAGAGCACCATGGTGTATTGACAAAATACCAAGGGAGACCACGAATCATCCCACCATAGGGACTACATTACGTATTTGTTCATCTCTGTTTCGGGATACTAGGATCTCCCCGGAGGGCTCACCGCTGTTCCCGGTACTGGGAAACCCGGGGTTCCCCCCAGGGACAGAAGTAGGAGCATTTAAAAATTTAGAGGACAAAGGCATATTTCAGGTCTCACACTTTTTGCATAGAGGGGCTTGGCCTACTATAGCGGTTCTCTCGCAAAGAGGGGGTCCTTTTGAGTTAAAACTGTGGAGGGAGAGACAGATTACGAACTTCTTACGTTCCCTGGGGGTAGCGGGAAAATATGATCGCCAACTAACGATATTGGAAAAATACTGCGATGGTCATGAACCGATCCCTCGGTTGATTTCCAAAATGTATGGAATACTAAATACACCACGGGAAGACTATGTACCACCCAGTAAGGCCAAGTGGGAAAAAGATTTGAACAGAACCTTTACCAAGGCCCAATGGGGGGATATTATACACATGTCCCAGAATACGTCAATTTGTACACGAATCCAGGAATTAAATTACAAGATAATGACGCAGTGGTATTACACCCCATCCAAACTCCAGAGATTCTACCCTGAAACTTCAGGTCAGTGCTGGAGATGCGGAGGAGAACTGGGGGGGCAAACTGGAAAGGAAAACGGGGGGAAGAGAGACCCATAAAGGGGAACGAAAGACCTCGAGGGAAACCACTGGATGGCCATTAAATAAGTCCAATAGGCCTGGGAGACAAAAGAAAAGGGTTGCATTGATAAAATGGTTCTAAGACTAGGAGGTTGCCGAGAGACAAATTAAGTTTGAAATTAAGCTAGAAACGATGAATGTTTAGCAGTATATGTTAAGTGTACTTTATTTGTTCAGAATGGCCGGTTAACCTCGTGTATGTGGTTTCTTTTTCTTTTGTTTTTGCTTTAACGTATTTACTTTCACTGTTTGAATGAAAAAATTGAATAAAAATCAAAAATATGAAAAAAAAAATAAACAAAGCTGAAGCTATTCAACGTTGGCCATGCCCCACCAACAGGAAGCAGGTTCAAGCATTTTTGGGAATTGCTGGCTATTACTGATGCTATTTAGTCCCCATTTTGCATCACAGGCTACTGACCAATTAGACAAAAGGGAAGGAGTCTGTCATGATAAGGTGAACCCCTGAAGCTGAAGCAGCTTTTGAGGCCTTAAAACAGGCCTTGCGTAGTCAACCAGAGTTGTACTGGCCTGACATTTCAAGGGACTTTGTGTTCCAGATGGATGCATCAGGTGTTGGGTTGGGAGCTCAGGTTTTCAATGGGGAATAATACTTCGTCATTTACCTCAGCAATTGAAGAAAACTATACCACCATTGAAAATGAATGTTTAGAAATAAAATGGGCTTTAAATTTTTTCCGTTACTATATCTTGGGTAGACAATTTGAACTGATAACGCTCCATTAAAGTGGATGGTACAAAAAGGGAAACCAATAGGAGGGTGAATAGGTGGTTCTTGGTCCTTCAAGAATTGATTTTTACAGTGAAACACCGCCCCGGTGCTAGGATGAGGATTGCAGATGCCTTGCCCTGAGTGCACACATGCCTAACAACCTATGTTCCAACCCTAGATTTGAAACAAAAGGGGAGGTGGGGTATGTGACAGGAAGCAAATAATAACTATGGGTTGTGTCCAGGATGAGAGATATACGTGTCCCAGGTTCATGCCGTATACAAACTGTTTTCCCGTTTGTGCTGGGTGAGCTTTCTTGGCTCACTGACAGGTCTAGTACTCTGGGCTCTATAAAACTCCCAAGCAGCTTAGGGAGGATGCTCCCTCCTGGAACCAGATTTCTGTGCATGACAGACTGGGGAGCAGCAGCTGCTCTGTGTAGTGAGACAAGTCTGTGTGGCTAAAGACAGGTAGGTTCCTGTTTCTGGAGTTAAACGCCCAGCATGGCAAGGGTTTATTTTCTGTTTTTGTTTTATTTTGCCATGTTGATACCTGCACTTAGTAAATAAGACTTTGTAAATAAACCACAGTTGTGGTTCACCAAGATCCTGCTGTCTTGCTGTGCCTTTTCACCGTGCCGTGATTCATCCAGCGAGTCACGCAAAACCCACTACTGAGCTAATTCCTCACAGTACTGTTACATTTTTTTTGGAGATCAACTTTATTGTTATCTCAAGGGATGTACAACATCCCTTGTGATAGTGTGGGCCTCATCAGGTCCTCTTTATGGAGGCCAACTAATACTCTGACCTCCAAAGAATCTGATCAAACCGAGATTGATTTGATCAGATGTTTTTACAAGCCGGTAAGTGGTTATACCAGGATGCCATTTTAGCCTGTTTGGTCTGCAGTTGCCATGGTGCTGCACATGTGATCAGTTAAGGCACCAGCTATTTGATGGATTGACAATTTGTTTGAGAGCACAAGCAACTGTGAAATGTATCAATCATGGCATACCTTGAATGTAACTGTTTTGGAAACCATTAAATGGTTTGTAAACCCTCAAGGTCTTTCACCTTAATGCATTATATGCATTAAGGTGAAAAACCTCTTGTCATGCAGCAGCCCCCCCGAGTCCCCCTTTTACTTACCTGAGTCCCGTAATTCCCACGACGGGAACGAGCACACCAGCTCCAGTGTCCTAATTGGATAGATTGATAGCAGCGCAGCCATTGGCTCCCGCTGCAGTCAATCAAGTCCAATGATGCGTGCACCGGGGGCGGGGCCGAGTTCTGCTGTCTGTATCAATAGATGCAGGAGAGGGCTTCTCTGATGGGGCACTCAAGAAAAGGAGGAGCCACCAGCGCTGCTGAGGATCGGGGCCACTCTGTGCAAAATCAACTGCACAGAGGAGGTAAGTATGATATGTTTGTTATCCCAAAAAATATATATAATTGATCCTGCTCGTTTAAAGCATGTTATATGACACAGTGCTTGTCCTGTGTCATTTCCCCCCTGTAACACCTAAACCTGGCTAATCCTGCCAGTTTCTCTCCTCCCTTCTGTAAACTGACCACAGTGTATGATGGCTGCTAAGCCCTGACACCTAGGTCAGTTTACGTGCCTCCATCATCAGCAGCCTGCTATCTGTCTCCTCTCTGCTCCTGTGTCCTCCTCCCCCTCCCCTCTCTGCTTGTGACAGTGCCACCCCTCCTACTGCTCTCATAACACTAACCTGTATACACCATCAGCACTGCCTTCTATTGTAGTGCCCCCCTCTGTGTGTAATTTATAAATATAAATGCCGCAAATACCTAATTTCACAGCCGAGATTGCAATCACGTGACCAGCCAGCTCTCTCCTCCTCTCCTCCTCCCCGCCTCCTCAAGTCCAGACTGGTCCAGACTGACGTCAGCAGGGGAATCTCAGCCCACGCCCATTGCATCTCTCAGAGGAAGAAAAGGAAAAAGCTGGACAGTCATTTTTCTTTTTCTAAATCAAACACAGAGGAGGACACTGCAATAGGAGGCAGTGCTGATGGTGTATACAGGTTAGTGTGGCTTAACAACCAATTTAAATCAATTGGTTTAGTTCTGCTTTAAGCAGTTGCAGCCAGGGCCAGGACAAGGGGATGGGCAGGAGTAGTGGCTGCCCTGTGCATTGTGGTATAATGTTAGGTGGGAGAGCACCATGAGGAGATTGGGGGGTGGGGGAGCATTTGTGTTGTAAGGGGGAATTTGGCAGGGGGTAAGAATTGTTCTTGGAGGGGAAATTTGGGGTGTGTGCTAAGAGTGGTGATTTAAGGGGATCTGTGCTGGGAGGGGGGATCAGGGAAGAGAATTTGTGCTAGGAGGCGAGATTGTTTTTTTTGTGCTATAAATGGTGATATGGTCGGGGGGTGGCATTGTGCTAGGAAGGGAAACATTTTTTGAGTGGGGGGGGGGGGTGAGAATACACACCAAAATGAACATGTGCAGAGTGCCTCCAGGTCTCTGTTCTATCAGCAGGTGGATTGGGGACAGTAAAAGAAGGGGAGAATCGGAGAATCAGAGAAGACAGGATCAAACAGCCGTTTTAATCAATGCAGAGGGTTAACCCCTTAGGTTCCACGGTGAGTATAATAAGCATGCTTTATTGCATATACAGACTTATTTTACTGTTGTGTTTTTAGTAACACTTTAAAGTGCTTTATTATAAACAAACATGGTAAAAAATGGCCACTCACAAACATGAAAGGGAACAGAGCATGTCAGAAATGTGATGCTTTTCCATTGCACCAAGGTCTAGCACAGCAGATGGATGCAACTGGCATCATTCACTTCTTTGAAGCGGCTCTAAACACATATAACCCAGCACCAAGGGACAGCCAGGGACATCAGAGGTGAAATTCCGGAAGTGGGTGTGGCTACACATTTCGGGGGCCTTTATCAAGCCTTTTTGTCAATATTGGCTATGTGCTGTTTATACAGTGCAATGAACTGCCTAGGGAGGAGACATGAGCCAAGTAGTAGGTGGAATGGGGTGGGATATTTAAAATGGAAACCGAGAAGAGAACTAGGGAATAGAGCGGGGAGTGGATGAGGCAGAGCAGGAAGCAAAGCAAGATGAGGATTGTGTAATAAACATGAGAAAGGGAAAAGAATAAAAAACTAAAGGAGAGGAAAGAGACTTAACTACAAAAAAGGGCAGAACAAAAATTATCCTACTGCTTGTACCCAGGCAGGATAAATCTGGACAGACTTGCACTTGTAAGCTGGTGCAAGAAAAAAACACAAACAAAGCTGAAATATATTGACTACTGCAAGAATATTTAAATTGGGAAATCCTTAAAATAATGAAAAATAAAAGTGGAATTAATCAGTGGCGGCTGGTGAAGTTTTAGAATGGGGGCATGGCTCTAAGGTGGTGTGGTTAGTGTCTGAGATGAACAAGAGATGGAGGGAGAGGGATAGAGGGATGGGGGGACAGCAGGCCCAGATCCTACACAACAATAGAAATACGTGTATTCTAGAAAGTTTAACAATCAGCAGATAAAGATATTCCAAACACCTGGTGTTAGCACTTCAATCATCCCGGCACCATGGTTGTTATGGTGTCAGGATGATTGAAGTGCATTATTTCTATTATTACATTGTAATATAAATTTAAATCATTCAACTCACCATAATGCAGAATCAGTGGGAGCCCTGAGCGTGTCACTAGCCACGTCGCCTGCCACCAGATGCCTTTAGGTGTCCCCAGCGGAGTCCGTCCTTACATCAGGTGCCCCCAGCAGAGTCCCTCCTTACATGCAGCCTGTGTCACATAAAATGCAGCCTGTGTCCCACCAAATGCAGCAGCCTGTGTCACCATCAAATGCAGCAGCATGTGTCACCACCAAATTGCAGCAGCATGTGTCACCACCAAATTGCAGCAGCATGTGTCACCACCAAATTGCAGCAGCATGTGTCACCACCAAATTGCAGCAGCATGTGTCACCACCAAATTGCAGCAGTATGTGTCACCATCAATTGCAGCAGCATGTGTCACCACCAAATTGCAGCAGCATATGTCACCACCAAATTATAACAGCATGTGTCACCATCAATTGCAGCAGCATGTGTCACCATCAATTGCAGCAGCATGTGTCCCACCAAATGCAGCAGCCTGTGTCACCATCAAATGCAGCAGCATGTGTCACCACCAAATTGCAGCAGCATGTGTCACCACCAAATTGCAGCAGCATGTGTCACCACCAAATTGCAGCAGCATGTGTCACCACCAAATTGCATCAGCATGTGTCACCACCAAATTGCAGCAGCATGTGTCACCACCAAATTGCAGCAGCATGTGTCACCACCAATTGCAGCAGCATGTGTCACCACCAATTGCAGCAGCATGTGTCACCACCAAATTGCAGCAGTATGTGTCACCATCAATTGCAGCAGCATGTGTCACCACCAAATTGCAGCAGCATATGTCACCACCAAATTATAACAGCATGTGTCACCACCAAATTGCAGCAGCATGTGTCACCACCAATTGCAGCAGCATGTGTCACCACCAAATTGCAGCAGCATGTGTCACCACCAAATTTCAGCAGTATGTGTCACCATCAATTGCAGCAGCATGTGTCACCACCAAATTGCAGCAGCATATGTCACCACCAAATTATAACAGCATGTGTCACCATCAATTGCAGCAGCATGTGTCACCATCAATTGCAGCAGCATGTGTCACCACCAAATTGCAGCAGCATGTGTCACCACCAAATTACAGCAGCATGTGTCACCATCAATTGCAGCAGCATGTGTCACCACCAATTGCAGCAGCATGCGTCACCATCAATTGCAGCAGCATGTGTTACCATCAATTGCAGCATGTGTCACCACCAATTGCAGCAGCATGTGTCACCACCAAATTGCAGCAGCATGTATCACCACCAAATTGCAGCAGCATAAGTCACCACCAAATTGCACCTGAGCCCCTGGCCAAGACAAAACACCCCCCCCCCCAGACTAGGGGGCACCCCTGAGTGCCACAACAGCCTCCTCAGCACTGTATCTTTATCTTCCACCTGAACTGCCCCTGCTGGCATGGCCCATGTCTATTTATGATGTAAGCTCTGCCCCCTGCAAGCCCACTGCTGGTGATTGGCCAAGGTCTCAAGGTGTCACCACCAAATTGCAGCAGCATGTGTCACCACCAAATTGCAGCAGCATGTGTCACCACCAAATTATAACAGCATGTGTCACCATCAATTGCAGCAGCATGTGTCACCATCAATTGCAGCAGCATGTGTCACCATCAATTGCAGCAGCATGCGTCACCACCAAATTGCAGCAGCATGTGCCACCACCAAATTACAGCAGCATGTGTCACCATCAATTGCAGCAGCATGTGTCACCATCAATTGCAGCATGTGTCATCACCAATTGCAGCAGCATGCGTCACCATCAATTGCAGCAGCATGTGTCACCATCAATTGCAGCATGTGTCACCACCAATTGCAGCAGCATGTGTCACCACCAAATTGCAGCAGCATGTGTCACCACCAAATTGCAGCAGCATAAGTCACCACCAAATTGCACCTGAGCCCCTGGCCAAGACAAAACACCCCCCCAGACTACTAAGTGCCTACTGACTACTGAGTGCCACAACAGCCTCCTCAGCACTGTATCTTCATCTTCCACCTGACTGCCCCTGCTGGCATGGCCCATGTCTATTTATGAGGTAAGCTTTGCCCCCTGCAAGCCCACTGCTGGGGATTGGCCAAGGTCTCATAAATATTCAAGGCAGCCCCTCCTAACCTCTACTCACTAGTTCTAGAATATTCTCCAATGTCCCAGAAACAGAGGGAGGCACCGGAGGAGCTGTCAGGATGAGTCATCCAGCCCTGAGTCACTGAACTCTGACCCAGATTCCATAGCTCAGGCTTAGCCCTGAGCTACACTAAATGTACCTACTCTAAACTCTAACACTACTTCTATCACACACTAGAGGGTGCTACATGCCGGGGGGGTAGATAATTAATAGATGATTTTTTGGTGAACAATTTATCGTTTCCAAAAGCTAAATCGATACAGGACAAGCTTACTTAGTTAGGTATTCAGCAATCAAATTCAGCAATTAGTAAGCTCCAGGGATTTCATACCTGGAAGAGCAAGGGCAAATTATATGTAGATCAGGTATTTGTAGGTAATATATTTAAATCCTATGACCAGTTGCGTTCCTGAGTATTCACTGTCTCATATACAATTTTACTGATATTTTCAACTCCGGCATGCAGTTCAGACGCAACATCGCACGCAATTACATAAATCAGAATCAATGTTAATTACGGAGGGGATATCTGCATTAGAGAAGAAAGTGCTGATTTCCTGTATTTATCAGTGGCAGCTTACATCTGTACAGGATTCCGCTGCACTTAAATGTAGAGCTTCATGGTCAGAGGATATTGGGGAGATAACTGGTGAACATTGGGATTTGGCCCTGGAGTCCATTCCCTCTGTTTCCCTGTCTGCCTCCCATAAACTTTCAATACTTTTTATTTTGCATCGGGCCTATAAGACGCCAGCTAAGCTATTTGATTGGAGTAGAAGGGATTCATCCTTGTGTCCTAAATGCCATTCCGATAGAGGTTATTTCATACATCTGATTTGGAGGTGTCTGAAACTTAAACGTTACTGGAACCAAGTAGTACAAACAATTTCATTAGTAGCCCAACTTACCATACCTACTTATCACATGATCTGCTTATTGGGTGCTTTGGACTCTGAACTATACCAACCAGGTGCATATATATATAATGATATCTCACCTCTTTTACCTGGCTCGTAAGATGATTGCTAGATACTGGATGGCCCCCACTATCCCGACAGTGAAACAATAGATAGATTATGTAAACTCCTTATTGTGTAAACAGCTTGCTTACCGTCATCAAAAAGCTTTACGTAAGTTTCAATTAATCTGGCAAGCATGGTTGGATACACCAAGCTTAGCCCCTCCACAATTAATAATGGACAGGCTACTGCTGCTGTTAGCACTCTAGTTAGTATTTTGCTTTATGTTCGAGCTCACCTGTTGGAAAGTGTTTTTGTACTGGTTATATTTATACTGTATATCAGGTAATCCCTGGGATATTGAACACTGTATACTTTGTCTTTATCCTCCTGTTCAGCGGATTCCCTTTGAAGTGACATGTGGTCATGTACCACACTATGTTATATTGGTTCGCACTTTCTGTTTTTTTCTCTCTTTTCTGTTACTGTGCTGCCCCAACGGGGCATAGAATTTATATAGACTGTTTTTCTATGGACGTTTATATTTAGTTCACATGCTGCCATCTAGTGACCTTTTGTGGTAATGCACGTGTTTTCTCAAGTTTATTTTCCCTTATGTTATGATTCACTTCCTTTATATGTAAGGCTATTTTCACACCCAGGCGCTGGGTGCGCTGGCTGTTTTTGGCCACTAGCAGGGCGGTTTTACCCCTCGCGAGCGGCCGAAAAAGGGTTAATACCGCCCACAAAAGCGTCGCTCCAGCGGCGCTTTGCGGGCGGGTTCGGAGCGCTGCCCCATTGTTTTCAATGGGAGGGGGCGCTTTAGGAGCGGTAAATACACCGCTTCTACAGTGCACCAAAGATGCAGCTTGCAGGAAATTTTTCAGCGTCCTGCAAGCGCACCGCTCCAGTGTGAAAGCCCTCGGTGTGAAAGCCCACTTTCACACTGGAGACACAGCAACTGCGGTTTCAGGTCGGTTTGCAGGCTCTGTTTTTAGCGCAATAGCGCCTGCAAACCGTCCCAGTGTGAAAGGGGCCTAATGCTCCACCCTTCTTCCTGTGTTTGTACTTCCTGTGTCATGGATGCAGCAACAAGCTACATGTAGAAGGGCACATGTAAGCTACAGACAATATCATCTTTTGACCACATAAATACTACAACCTATTCATCTGTTTGTATCCTGTCATCTGCTGTAACCTGATGTTCAGAATAAAAGCATCTTGTGGATGGAATCGGTGTTTGGTGAGTTCAAACTATCTGATGAGGATTGTCCTCAGTGATTATATCTTATACAGGCCAGGCATAGAGGTCTCACAAGGGATAGTCGCTTCACAACAATCGGAGTCAGAATAGTTACGTATAACTATGAAAGAATGAAAAATGTTGTAAGCTCTGCTACTGTATATGTGACATTTTCTTTGTTAGGACCTTTAATATTAATAAAAGAGGTTGGATTTAAAAATAAAAAACAAATCAGCAATTAGTAAACTGAATCCTCAGTTTTTATACAGGAAAAGGAGGGATATACCCACCACAACTGTATTGTTAGTAATACGTTGCAGGGCGTACCCTTGTGGCTAACAGAGGCCGGATTTAAGAAAAAGACTTGAAAAGCTTAACACAAATAAATCACCAGGACCAGATTGTTTACACCCGAGAGTCCTCAAAGAACTCGTCAGGTTATAGCTAGACCATTATTCCCAATCTTTGTGGACAGCTTACTGACAGGAATTGTACCAGCTGATTGGAGAAAAGCTAATGTGGTACCAATACCACATTCAGCAGTTGGCATCTCCTGTTCTGAAGTTAAATAAGCCGTACTGGAGAAGGGGGCATGTACAATGTGTTCCTATTGGCTGAGGAGGTAGTGAAGAGGCGGAGCAGCTAGAGCCTCCGGATTTTTACAACAAAGATGTCAGTAATGGTCATTTCAGGGACAGATGTAAAAAAGCACAGATTTTTAAAAACTGTCCCTGGTTTTACTGAGGCTGGCAACCCTGATGGGGCCCCCTAGTGGCCCCGGCCCCTTGGGCAGTGCCTGAATGGTCAGTCCGCCCCTGGGGTGGGGGAGCATTTTGGCAGCTTTGCCCTGGGCACTGGATGACCTTGTTCTCGCTGACAGTTTGGCAACCTCAGAGGTAAGTACAGCGGAGACTGGAGGGGTGGGGAGGGTGTCTGATGTTAGTTCACCTTTACATTTTTTTTTTTGTAAAGGTGAACTAACATTTAAATAATATTATTTTTTGTAAATTAGAGATCCTTACATCAGGCAAATAAATGGGAAGCTGAGGAATAGTAAGAATGAGCTCAGGTGGATTCAGATACTAGACCAAGTAAAAGAATGTCACCAGCACACCATGGATCTCCAGAATGGTCCAAAGCTTTATTCAGCGATAACATCATTATAGCAGAAGCAACATTTTGGCGTCTTGCAGAACCCCTTCATCAGGGATGTGATAATGAGATACTAGTCAGAACCCACCTGAGCTATCCCCGTAGGAAGCTGTCACCGAGGCCACATTCACACCTAACGTTTTGTGATCTCGGGCAGAATTGCTGCATTTAAAGTGTTATATGGAAAAGTTACTTGTTAAGAAAAAATGTATGTACCTTCGTCCTATTACTATATAAAAATTTGGACAATTGCATATAAAGTGTTACTAAAAGTTACTAAACCCACAACAGTAAAATCAGTCTGTACATGCAGTAAAGCGTGCTTGTTATACTCACTGTGGAACCTAAGGGATTAATCCTCTGCATTGTCTAAAAAGGTTGTTTGATCCTGTCTTTTCTGATCCTCCTCTCCTTCCACTGTCCCCAATATACAGGGTTTCCTGATAATAAAGCCAGGGGTCAGGCTGCACATGCTCAGTTTGGTGTGTATTGCTAGAGAGTTTATTTTGTAATTTTTTTTTAGGTGCCTTTGAAATGAATGGCACCCGAATACACGTGGTGCGTTTTGTCAGTATTGCAGTGCAATTTGGGATCGCAGGCAGAATAGCAACAATTCTACCCAAGATCACAAAACACCAGATGTTAACGGGGCCTTAGTACCACCAATCATAATCAGCTAAGGCATTCCCTGCCAAACAGCCGTATGTATACAAGGGGTGTGTACACGCACGGCTAGCTGGTTATGATTGGCGCTCCACACTAAGGCTGGATTCACACATATACAGTTTTAGTAATTTTGCACTACAGAACGTGTTCCATAGGAAACCATGTTAAATGGACTGTAGTGCAAATCTGCAAAATGCAAAAAGCACTAAAACTCAGCCTTAGGCTGGATTCACACCTATACATTTTTAGAGCTTTTTGCATTTTGCATATTTGCACTGCAGTTCATTTAACATGGTTTCATATGGAACACCTTCTGTAGTGTAAATCTGCAACATGCAAAAAGCACTAAAAATGCATAGGTGTGAATACAGCCTTAAGCCTCGTACACACGATCAGATTTTCAGACGACCGTTTGTCCATTTTTTGTTGCATGCTAATCTCATGTCAAAAGTGAAGAGTTTACTCACCATACGAAAATTCTCGTATGACAGAATTCAACTTCGGAAGTAATGTAATGTGTTAAATAGTTTTGTATGTATTCTTTTGTTTCTGAGCATGTGTAGTCTAAAGCCTCGTACACACGATCGGATTGTTGGACAACCGAGCGTCAGACTTTTGTCCAAAGGGCGTGTGTCTGGATTTTGTCTTGCATACAAATGGTACACAATTGTCGGCCAACAAACACGAACGTAGTGACGTACTAGACGTTCTACGAGCCAAAAAAGCGGAAGTTCAATTGTCAGGCGCCAACCTTTGGGCTCATTCTGCTAACTTCATGTTAGTAGAAGTTTGGTGAGTGTTGATTCGTGCTTTTTAGTTCACGCTTTTCAGTTCGTGCTTTTCATTTTGCGCTTTTCATTTTGTGCTTTTCATTTCGCTTCTGAGCGGTCCTTCGGCAATTAGTGTATAAATGGCAGAGAGGATCCACAAACGTTATACAGCACCTCATCCCTTTGGTAAATTAGATGTGTAAAGGGAATGGATAATAGGGATTATATCGGTGCAAAATTGCAAAGAAATGAGGGTTGCTGACAATTCGATGCTTGAGTTAAAAAGCACATAAAGTTTTATTTGAAATGTTTAAGACACAATTGAACAAAATAGAAAACATTTACAAAGGCCTAACAATGAAAAAGGTGCATATACTCAAAGGTCCCCATTTTCAGCAAATCATTACATACAAAAGGGGGGATAGTTTACTCAGATTCAGAAACAATATCTGGTTAGAAAGAATCTTTGAGTTACAATAAATAGGATAACCTGAAGTAGACAATGCAGGCCATTTAAATTTTTCGACATGTTTCGCCATATCAATGGCTTCCTCAGGGGTGGCCTGCTGTACAGTAAAATTGTATCTATGTAAAGAAAATAATAATTAACAGTTCATGGAATCAGGCAGTTAACCCCCAAGATGGGGAGGGAGAGGTAAGAGGGGAGGGGGTGAGAGAAAATGGGAGCACATTTATACACCCACTCAGCCTGTCCCAGATAGATGGTGTATATTAACCAATGATCCCAGTCCCCAACTTACCCAAAAAATATTATTTGGATGGTAATCATAAAGAAATCAACTGAAAATGGGGTGGGGTCGCCCGGTGGGCACCCTTCAGTGGGTAGCAGGAGACACAATAGACCTAGCAAAGGGTGTCTTAATTAAATTGCATATATGTATTGGTACTATTCATAATTTTAGGTACAAGAAAATGTGCAGTGTTGCTTAATTGTGGAGAAATAGTCCACAAATATATTGCACATCACTGTTAGACGGACAGAAGGTCTCGATACTTACTTTAATTGAGCTATAAAATTAGAATAAAGTGTGGAATAAGACTCGGACGTAGATATAAAATAGATGGTAAGGAGGCACCTGAAACGGATTAATAATAGGAACTTAATAAAGATACCTAAAATTAGTAAATCATTCTCTATGGGTTAAGGAAGAGTTAACATACCTGCATAGAAATGTATATGCGTATGGTATAGTGCTGATTTATGGTACTCCAAAACACAATCAAAGTATGATGGCTTCCGTGGGAATATATTCCCTGAGAACAGTAAAAGTAATGGGTAAGGAGAAGGGTGGCTAGTAGTTATATAGTCAAACAATTGGTATAAATTATTTTTTTCATTTGAAAACTTACTGGTCAGGAGAAAATGTGTCCACTTCAGGTGCCTCCGACGTCCGGTACTCAAATGAGTGCCGGTGCCGGCTTTAAATGATGTCTCCCAGATTGGAGGGCGTGGTGAGATGCTCTCCAATCAGCGGACAGAAGAGCCTCTGCGCATGCGCGAGCGCACGGACTTCCAGAGGGCCTACAAGGTCCATAATACCTGGCGGTCGGTGCGTCACGTGGCGTGATGACGTAATCGCAACGGCAGCGCAGTGTACAGCAGAGGCTAGGATGGGCGGGCTACGAGGGTGTTGCACCGCCCTTGGGTGTCCATACTAGTCCACTGGGGGTAGTCCTAGATAGGCGAGCTCAACCCTGTATATACATCGATTCCTAAATAAGGAAAAAATTTAAAGGGAAAGCGGTTGGAAGGGGCAATCAATGCCAGGGGGGAAAAGGGAAAATGAGGAAAACATATAAAAAATGGGGCAGCTGAGAGAAGTGGTGCACAGATGGCTCCCGACACCCCGTCCCACAGTAACCTCTAACAACCCCACCAGGAGATGAATGCTCCGATACCATGAGCTGTGAAGAATACTGATTCATAGAAAATGTATGTCACATATTAAAATTTTATACCGTACATAAACATGTTTTTTTAACACCCATATAGTTTATGCAGTATTAATCAACCAACAATTTTTTCAATAAATATCAAAAAAGTTGATACTTAAGCAAGAAGATGGGCAAATGATGATACAGAAAATTAAGAGTATGGGCAAAATTGTTTAGGAATAGTTGAGGATTATTATTTATTGATTAAAAACAAAACATGATCTAATCAGGTCCCATACAGTATCAGAATATTGGTTTATATTAAATATGAAAGTGTGCTTATAGTAGATTAAACTTATATTTAATTATTTTTATTGGTTTAAATAGAGCAGGCTTCGACGGGGAATGGGAGTTTCCTCTATGTGCTGTATTGAGCAAGGAATAGAAGTTTAGAATGAAAGGGGGGAGGAAAGGAACAGTGACATCAGATACATCATATAAAAGTAAAGTTCATAATGAAGAGAACTGGTAGATAATGAATTACTGATGTTAAAAGGTTTGCATTTCTAACATTAGTCTGTGGATTAAAGGAACGATTTAAAGCTAATATATTCGTTCAATATAAGGGGTCTGGTAGCATCTAAAGTATGTATCCATCTTGTTTCAAGTTGGAGTAATTGATTATCTATATCACCTCCACGTCATTAGTTGGTATATCAGGCCTGCATCACGCGACATTTATTGGTCATAGTTTCATAGTTAGTAAGGTTGAATAAAGACATCAGTCCATCCAGTTCAACCTGAGCGAGTGTCTACAATTGTCCCCATCCCTGTACATTGCACACTCACATCAGTCCCTACCCTCAAGGAGCCCACAATCCAAGGTCCCCATTCATATACTAGGGCCAATTTTTGGACAGAAGCCAATTAACCTACCTATGTCTTTGGATTGTGGGAGGAAACCGGAGTACCTGGAGGAAACCCACGCAGGCACAGGGAGAACATGCAAACTCCAGGCAGGAAGTGTTTGCTGTGCCGCCCAGAATGTAATTTTCTTTTTCTGAAGTGGTTTAATATGATCCTGTATACGGGTAGAAAATGCTCTTTTTGTTTTGCCCACATAGAAGCACCCACAGCGGCAGGTGGCTAAGTATATTACTCCTATAGTGTTGCAAGTTACTCGATGCTTAATTTTATGTAATTTGCCTGTGGGTAAGACAGTATTGCTTGAATTGGAAAGGGTTACACATGATTCGCAATGGCCACAAGAAAAGGTGCCTGGATTATCTGTTCTTGGGTCACTATTTGGATTAAAGTGGCTGGAAGTAAGTCTGTCACTTAATGATGGTGATCGTCGGTATGTAATTTCAGGATAGGTTTTCACATAGTTCCCAATAACTGGATCAGTTGAAAGGAGGGGCCAGAATTTGCTAAAAGTTTCCCTTATCTGATTGAATTGGTTTGAGTACTGGGTAATAAGGCGAACAGACTGCATAGAGTCATGATCTTTATCTCGAAAGATTAATTCCTTTCTCTCTAAACGCTTAACTTTATTAAAAGATTCTTTCAGTAACTTATGGCTGTAGCCTCTTTGTCGTAATCTTAGATATAGCTGATGTGATGATTGATAAAAATCTTTATCATTACTGCAGTTTCGTCTTATACGTAGGTATTGACTATAGGGTATACTCTTTAAAAGGGATTTCGGATGGGAACTAGAGGCGTGTAGAATGGTATTTCCTGCAGACGATTTTCTATATAGTGAAGAATAAAGTTTGCCCTCAGTGTCAATAGTGATTGTGAGGTCTAAGAATGTGATCGATGTTTGACTACAGTCCAGGGTGAATCTTAAGTTATAAGTATTCTCAGATAGAGCTTGAAAGAACCGTTGCAAATCATTGTATGTGCCAGTCCAAAAAATCAAAATGTCATCAATATATCTTAACCAGGTAAATATATATTGAGTATAGCAAGACAGACTAGGCTGCAACAGAACCTCGGCCTCCCACCCCCCCCCAGATACAGGTTGGCATATGATGGAGCACACTTGGTGCCCATAGCCACACCCTGTATCTGGAGGAAGTGGGAGGAACCGAAGGTGAAATAGTTTTTAGTTAGAATAAATTGCAATAGGGATAATACAAACTTATTGTAGGATTTGGCTTCTGGGCCACGTGCTTCCAATTGTTTAGCTATAACTTCTATACCTCTTGTGTGTGGTATTGTATTGTAGAGACATTCTACATCCAGAGCAACCAGATAAGAATTTTTGGGAAGCTGTTTATTTTCAAGAGTACGTAATAAATGAATAGTATCCTTTATATGAGATGGTAAGGACAGGACATGAGGGGCTAGATGTTTATCTACAAGTTCACTTGCTTTTTCTGTGAGTCCTTCACACCCCGAAACAATTGGTCGGCCAGGTGGTTTATTCAAAGATTTGTGAAGTTTAGGTAGTGCATAAAACGTTGGGGTTTTTGGGTGTGCTACAAACAAAAATTTCCAGGTATTGGCATCTATAGTTCCTGTCCTGGTAGCTTGAAAAATTAAATTATGATATTCAGAAATAAAGTTTTTTATTAGGGAGGGAGAGATTGGTCTGTACCAGTCGTGGTTGTCAAGGATGTCGTGGCACATATTCATGTAAGCCAGGACATCCATGACAACCACGTTACCCCCTTTATCTGAGGGTTTAATTACTATATTTCGGTTGGATTGAAGTAGTTTAAGTGCTGACTGCTGGGATTTGGTTAGATTTGACATTCCAGCTGTGTCTAAATTAAATTTTTGTATTTCCTTGGTTGTTTGTTCAACAAAGGCCCAAATATTGGGATTAGTAGTTAATGAGGGAAAGGTTTTAGATTTCGGTTTGAAAGGTACTGGGGGTGGAAAAATTATTCCTGGGATCGTAATGTCCTGTTGCACAAAATCCAAGGGATCCTCGTCATTAGGATCTGCCTCATCTAAGAGTGTCATTAGGTCCTCAAGGGCCTGTATTTCAGCAATTGTGGGGATGGTATTATCTGTGTTGGATATTTGTGTAGAGGTGGTTTTGCTATGGTAAATCGTTTTGAAGAGTAACTTTCTAGCAAATAAATGAACATCCTTTACTAGCTGGAAACGGTCAAAATCAGTGGAGGGGCAAAAAGTGAGCCCTAATTGTAAAACTTGAATTTGGGGTGGTGTCAACGTCAAAGAAGAAAGGTTGACTACGTCTAAGTCACGTGTTCTGGAATAGTCAATGTTGTAATTGGATTGTGGTTGGGTGTCAACTGGGGGGATCCAATGACTGGCATAAAAAAATAGGGGCAAGTTTGAGTTCTTGTGAAGGTAGGGGGAACATTGTGGACAAAGATGGTTCACTCGCCCTTCTCCCGGGGGAGGATAGCGCGAGGTGTGAAATTATGTTGGTTTCCGTAGTGGGTAGATAAGTGATAGAAGAGGAAACATTATGTGACAGAGATTGTCCCCTAGAGAAAGGGGTAGAGATATTAGTGGATTTTGGGCGGGTGCTTGAAGGTCTGGTGTTTGAATTTGTGCCGAAGGCACGTTTTAGAGATTCAGTTGATGAAGTAGGTTGATCACCTTTTCTTTTTTTAGGAATACGATCTTGTGAAAGTTCATGATAGGTGGTACTAGAGCTAAAAGAGTTAGAGGACATATTTGAAGGATCTGGATTAGCTTTGGGGGGTTGGAAGTGGGGTGATTTGGTCGAGGGTCTAGGAAAGGAGGAATTCTCCCATTTGTATGCATAGCCATTCTGATGTGCTAATTTATCCCGAGAGAACTTGTTCTCTTTATTATTTATGATGCTTAGGGTGTAGTCTTCCAGGTGTGCCCGTAGGTCCTTGTCCCGTTTAGCAAACCTGGGAGACGACACACAAGATATATGGTTCTCATGCCATTCTTAAATTGAAATATCGAGTTGATCAAGTTCATGATCATATTGTTAGCACAAAATAGATATCATGCCAAATGAACATGCCTGAAGATTATATTCCCAGGTCTTTAATAGGTCATTTACTTTTTTGACATTGGGGAATATCTGGATACATAGTCCCCAAGGTACAATTTGGTGTTCAGTATATTTTTCGAAATAGGTTTTATGCCAATATATGCGAACCTTCTTTTCCAAAAGGCGTTGAAGTCGCATAAAGTCTCGATCAATATCAGAATCTGAAATATTAGTTGCATTTTTAGACAGTTGTATTTTAGTCATTAGTCCCTTCAATGCTTCTCCACAGAGGTCAGCCATTACACGCCAAAGCGTTAATAAGCTCTCAATTGTGAATGATTATTTTAACTAGTCATCTACAATTGAATTTTAAAGTTTAAATTTTTTAGAAAAAAGTTTTTTGTATAAATGGCAGAGAGGATCCACAACGTTATACAGCACCTCATCCCTTTGGTAAATAAGTGTTTAAGGGAAATGGAAAATAGGGATTATATCGGTGCAAAATTGCAAAGAAATAAGGGTTGCTGACCATTCAAGGCTTGAGTTTAAAAATCACATAAAGTTTTATTTGAAATGTATAAAACACAATTGAACAAAAATAGAAAACATTTCTAAAGGCCTAACAATGAAATTAGTACAAATACTTGAAGATACCCATTTTCAGCAGATCATTACATATAGAAAAAGGAAAAAATATTTTTCAGATTACAGATTAGTATCTAGTTAGAGAGAGTCTCTTAGTTACAATGGATAGGATAACCTGAAGTAGGCAGTGCAGGCCATTTTTATTTTCCGACATGTTTCGCCATATCAATGGCTTCCTCAGGGCTCGCCTGCTGTACGGTAATATTGTATCTATATAGAGAAAATGATAATTAATGACAGTTCATGGAATCAGGTACTAAGCCCCCAAAGTGGGGAGGGAAAGGGGGAGGCGAGAGGGGGAGGAGGTGAAAGAGAAAATAGCAGCACATCTATACACTCACTCACTCTGTCCCAGATAGATGGTACATGTCCACCAATAATCCCAATTACCAACTTACCCAAAAAAATATAAGGTGGTGATAATGAGACAATCGACCGAGAATGAGGAGGGGTCGCCCAATGGATACCCTTCAGTGGGTAGCAGGAGACACAATAGACCTAGCAAGAGGTGTCTTAATTAAGTTGCATGTATTTAAATTCTATTAATTATAATTTTAAAGTACAAAATACAGTGTTGCTCATTTGTGGAAAAATAATCCACAAATATATAGCATATCACTGTTGGACGGACAAAAAGTCTCGATACTTACTTTAATTGGGCTATAAAATTAGAATAAAATTATGATTAATATCATTTAAATACATGCAACTTAATTAAGACACCTCTTGCTAGGTCTATTGTGTCTCCTGCTACCCACTGAAGGGTATCCATTGGGCGACCCCACCTCATTCTCGGTTGATTGTCTCATTATCACCACCTTATATTTTTTTGGGTAAGTTGGTAATTGGGATTATTGGTGGACATGTACCATCTATCTGGGACAGAGTGAGTGAGTGTATAGATGTGCTGCTATTTTCTCTTTCACCTCCTCCCCTTCTCGCCTCCCCCTTTCCCTCCCAACTTTGGGGGCTTAGTACCTGATTCCATGAATTGTCATTAATTATCATTTTCTCTATATAGATACAATATTACCGTACAGCAGGCCAGCCCTGAGGAAGCCATTGATATGGCGAAACATGTCGGAAAATAAAAATGGCCTGCACTGCCTACTTCAGGTTATACTATCCATTGTAACTAAGAGACTCTCTCTAACTAGATACTAATCTGGAATCTGAAAAATATTTTTTCCTTTTTCTATATGTAATGATCTGCTGAAAATGGGTATCTTCAAGTATTTGTACTAATTTCATTGTTAGGCCTTTAGAAATGTTTTCTATTTTTGTTCAATTGTGTTTTATACATTTCAAATAAAACTTTATGTGATTTTTAAACTCAAGCCTTGAATGGTCAGCAACCCTTATTTCTTTGCAATTTTGCACCGATATAATCCCTATTTTCCATTTCCCTTAAACAATAATATTACATAGTTACATAGTAGGTGAGGTTGAAAAAAGACACAAGTCCATCAAGTCCAACCTATGTGTGATTATATGTCAGTATTACATTGTATATCCCTGTATGTTGCGGTCGTTCACTAGATATCACTAGAAAACAAAATAATTTTCAAATACGTTTGCCATAACTCCATCAGTATCACCAGCAAAGCAGTTTCATTAGTATCTCATTAAAGAGGAGGTCCACCTAAAAAAAAAAAATATTAAAAGCCAGCAGCTACAAATACTGCAGCTGCTGACTTTTAATAAATGGACACTTACCTGTCCCAGGGTCCAGCGATGTCGGCAGCCGAAGCCGAGCGATCTTTCGGTTTTTGGCTGCTGCCGCCGCCATTCTTATTGAGGGAATCAGGAAGTGAAGCGTTGCGGCTTCACTTCCCGGTTCCCTAGTGCGCGTGCGCGAGTCACGCTACGTGTTGTAAGTGGTCCCCGCTATCTCCTGGGACCTATGTGTTTCCCAGGAGACAGCGGGAGGTGACGTGAAGGGGCATGACTCCCGCGGGAGTCTATTCCCGGACGTGGGTGCAGATACCTGTATTATACAGGTATCTGCACCCCCCTCCCCCTTGAAAGGTGCCAACTGTGGCACCGAAGGGGGGGAGGGTTCCGTTGAGCGGAAGTTCCACTTTAGGGTGGAGCTCCGCTTTAAAGAAGAAGAGAATTGTGCACTGCATTTCGCCAATTCATAATTTGCAGCGTCACGTATGTTAAATCTCCATTACGAACCCTAGTTTACAAAACCGACCGCTTCCAGCTCGTCCTTGCTTCCGAGCATGCGCGTTTGTACTTTGGACTTTTGTGTGTGACGGACATGTGTACACATGATATGAAAATCTGACAACAGACTGTTGTCCGCCGAAAAATTAACTAGCCTGCTATCCAACATTTGTTGGCTGAAAGTTGGACAACAATTGTCTGATGGAGCATACTAACGGTCAGATTTTAGGCAGTCTATCATCACACAATTCCAGGACGAAAATCCGATCGTGTGTACAAGAATTAACTCTTACGATATTTTTTTTGGACGAAAACTGTACTAATTATACGAAAATTGGATGTTGTGTTCACGTACGATTAAAATGTTATAGTCTGCACATTTAGATTTTGTCGAACAAAAGAAATCGAAATCGACTGTCGAAAGCACCATACTAACGATCCGAAAATCGGCAGATCGTTCCGATTTCCGTATCGTGTGTACGGGGCTTTACAGCTTTTGGTGGGATAGCTCTGGCAATTTCGGATTCCAATCTGCACACACCTGAGCTCATCCCTGCTGAGGAAGAAAGAAGAACAGACTGATTTGGTATTCAATGAAGGACACTTAGGAGGTAAGTTCTTGTATAGAAGCACTTACAGAAAAAGAAGCAGCAAAAGCACAGTAGAATAACGGGAAGTTATTGCCTTGAAGAAGTGACAGTTTTCATTAGAAATCCAGCGATTGTTTTTATTTTTATACGTAGAGAAGGAGTTTGCCGTCGTGACGCCCCGTTGCCTGTCTCCTGTGGTCGGGCGGGGAGGAGCTGGAGATGGGAGGAAGTGAGATTCTACTTTTGGAATTTGGTGGAGAAGCGAGCAGGAAGACTGCCCTGCTTTGGTGGCAGATGAAGCGGTAGATCCCGGAGCCGAGATGCCGCACTTCACCGTTGTTCCGGTGGATGACAAGCACAGAGCGGACTATGACGATTTGGAGGGGATCAGCAGGGTGGACTATAGAGAGAAAGGGCAGAGTTCGTGCGATCCCTACGACACTGTTAGCTCGGACGGTAAGTGACTTACTAGGAGCGCTGACGGAGGATCTTATTTCTCTATATAGTTCCACCAAACTTATAAATCATACATTGGAGTCTAGTGGAATGTTCTATGAACTTGGTGCTGGCTGTGCGCCTTGTAAGGTTCTGCATAGGCGAGTTCCATCAAGGAGTGCCGACGGCAAATGTGCTGATCATCTGCTGGCAAACTTTGATGGAAAATGTTATGATTGGTTGAATATTTTAGTTTATTTAATGCCTCATCTCCCATTTTCTAATCTGTTTCTATCTGTAAGATCAGAAATTATATGTGCTTTTCTACATTTATTTCAGGACAGTTCACTTCTAGAGCAGTAGCCAGCAGTTTTTGCAATGAAGCAATGCCAGTCATCGCTAAGACACACAGAAAAAATAGTTTGTATGTGTCCTATTCGCATTGGTATGGTGCGTTTAATAGCATGTCGCTGTACACACTGACATGAACTGTCACTGTACATTTAAAGCAGACCTTCACCCTCCCAAGAAGGATCCCACCTCTCCACCCCTCCCATGGAAAAAATCCCGTCTCTTCACCCCCTCCCAAGAAGGATCCCGCCTCTTCACCCCCTCCCAAGAAGGATCCCGCCTCTTCACCCCCTCCCAAGAAGGATCCCGCCTCTTCACCCCTCCCAAGAAGGATCCCGCCTCTTCACCCCTCCCAAGAAGGACCCCACCTCTCCACCCCTCCCATGAAGGACCCCGCCTTTCCACCCCTCCCATGAAGGACCCCGCCTTTCCACCCCTCCCATGAAGGACCCCGCCTTTCCACCCCTCCCATGAAGGACCCCGCCTTTCCACCCCTCCCATGAAGGACCCCGCCTTTCCACCCCTCCCATGAAGGACCCCGCCTCTCCACCCCTCCCAAGAAGGATCCCGCCTCTCCACTCCTCCTGTTTTCCTCTGGTGGAATAGGGCAATTTTGTATTTCTTTTGCTTACGTTTCTTTTTCCATTGAAAGTCTGCCACGCCTCCCCATGCACACCACTCGCCTTAGGCGAATGATGCATACACTGCCCGCAGTGCCTCCCGCGATATGTACATCACATATCCCAGGATTATTAATTTGCTAATTGCCGGTATAGGGAATAGGCGAGGCTGCCCTCATCCCCAATTGAACAAGCTACAGAAAAAAACCCTCTGATGGGATTTTAAGGACAAAAACTCCAGGTTATATTTGTAAAAAGGTCAAAAAGTTTTTATTTGTTAAAATTAAAAACAGGAAGTTCAAGTGCAAAACTAAAACAATACAATCGATGCGGTTACAGTGATGATGCACAATAATTACAAAGCGAATAACCACAATTCTCTGTCAGTAGTACACACATAGACAGAGTAGTATCCTACAGGTTTCAAGATATTACGTTGTTCCTCTTCTTCAGGGGTAAGTGGTTATTATTACACAATATAGTATCATATAGAATCATATCCTGGACATCTGCATCAAATAAAAAAAAGGCGTTTTGCCACCATAGGTTACCAAGAGTCCAGAAGGTGCGGGGCAAGGGGGTCCAACTCAAAAGGGCACAGAACCCAACTCCAAAGGGAACGCCACACCATAGGCCAGGGATGTAGTAAATCTAAGCCTTTACCCTAGGTTCAGATATGTGATGATGCGATTCCCGCATCGCTCCTCTCCCGCAGACAGTTCACAATGCCTTCTGCAAACCCAGTTTAGTTCAGATTGCAGTGCGAACTGTGAACTCGCACAAGAATCGTATTGCATAGGTGAGAACACCAATGCGTTCCGATTCTAGTGCGGGTAAAATCAAGTCCCTTCACCTTTTTCTGTGCGAATCACTTGCGAGTTCAGCCGTACAACTGTATGGCTGAACTCGCATTGCATTTGATCGGCATCTGCAGTGTGGGGGTGAATCTCATGCAATCTCTGCGATCGTGTTAGTGTGAACCCAGGCTCAAGGTATAGGGAGCTAGTTAGATAACTCCAGAATACCAAAACCTGGGATACAAGCACAGGAGTTTCATTCATAAACTTGGAGCATATCGTCCAGAGGAAAAGGGGATGGATCAAGGAAGATTTTCAACAGTACCTCTATTGAAAGAGTCTGCAATGGCTCACAGTGAATGAAGATAGTCTGTCTTGTCCAGTGTGGTGCAGCATGTAGGTCTGGATGCTCTGAAGGGCAGCTTACCATACATATCCCAGGAGGAATAGGCTTTCATTAAAGGAGGGGCCTGCCCGCTGAACCTAGAAGAGCCGACAGCTTCTTGATGACGTTAGGTAGAATGTGGTGGCGCAGGATGGAGCTTTGGCCCGGCATGAGGTGATCTTAGCGGGTGAACCCTGAATCCACTGCATGGGTGAGTATCTGAAATGTGCAGTAAGTGGGGGGGGGGGGTCAGCCAGAGTTCCTCTTTAACCCCTTGGCCCCGGCTGCACGCAAATATATATTTCAGGTTCTTATATAGAAGTGTCAATTTACGCAGCACTTTACATATACATAGTACATCAGGCCCTGCCCTCAAGGAGCTTACAACCTAAGGTCCCTAACACACATTCATACATACTAGGGCCAATTTAGACAGGATCCAACTAACCTACTAGCATGTCTTTAGAGTAAATATGCGGCCTCTCTACGCCTGGTCCTGAGCGCAGAGGGTCCGCATATTTGTGTGAATTGCTGCCAGTACACCTGTGCTGAGAGTGAGCGTGCTGCACCCTCCCGACACAGTTATTATAGCCTAACGGAAAGCTCCTGATCGCTCCTTGCGATCGGGAGTTTTCGGATCACGTGACAGCCAGTCACGACGGTTACATGATCTTGAGCCCTGCCTCCTGGCATCATAAACTTCTTCTTAAAGGGCTGTAAGGAGCTGGTGCCAAGAGGTTAAAACAAAGTTAAGTAAAAAAAAAAAAGAAAACTGTGTTATGCACTGAAATACGCATCATAGCACCCCATAATGCTAGCTCCCTGCAGCCAAGACTTGTACCTACAGGTAAGCCTATACCTGTAGGTACTGTGAATATCTGTGCACAGTTTAGGAGATCTTAAGCGTGCATGCAGCCGAATGCGCTCTGAAGGTCTGGCTTACAGTGCTGGACCTTCAGAGCCCATGCCGGAAACGGCGGCTCCCACGTGAATGCGTGGGAATGACGTCATCACTGCTCTGAGATGTCAGCCGTCTCAGCAGTGAGCGGGTGCCGATGGAGGGGCTTCGTTCTAAGGTAACATACTAGCACATTATGCCGTTGTCTTACATTTTTTTTATTATTTATTCTTCAGTGGTTTACAGCCGCTTTTAAAGAATAATCTAACTTTTTAGAAGAAAATTATAAATGCAAAATTTTTTGCAGGTAAAAAATGTGCATTTATTTTCTTTCTTTTTGAAGAATGTAAAGCATTGCACCAGTGATTAGCAGATTGGTGGTGCCATGCAGATCTCCTTCAGATTAGTTAGTGTACCTGTGTCCCCTTACAAACCGGCAGGCAGATAAAATCTGACAGGAAGAATCAATGAACTACCACAGCGTAGTGGTAGTTCATTGAGAACTACAATCCACACAACTCGCGCATGTGCAGTAGGAAACAGGCTGTGAAGTCACAAGGCCTGTATACACCACAATGTTTAAACAGAATGAAATAATCTTTTGTATAAACATGAGACACAATATGTCCAATTTAGTGATACAAAGTCCACATCCTCTGTAACCTCTTGCTTGCAGATCCTATAAAGCTTCTTATCTCTTATTTACTACCACTGTGACTAAAGCCCAGTATCTCGATGTTTCACAGCAATTAAAAACTGAGGATGATACTAATTTGTATGAAAATTCTTGTACGACACAGGCTTTTTTTTTTTTTTGCTGTTTGTTGTTTCTGATCATGCTCAGTCTTTCATATTTGATTTTTCTCATACAGAAACAGTACACTTTAAACAAACATTGTTGGTTCTGTTCTTGACGTACGAGAAACATTTTGTTGTTTGTCCTATTGGAAATAAGTCTGAATTGGATGTCGAAAGTTGTGAACACACTATATGAAAATCAAACCATTGGGGGAAGAAGGAGGGGCCAGACACTGCATAGTTCGCTGCACAAAGTGTGGCGATCTATGCCCGGAAGTGGGCAAGTGGGAGCAGATTTGACAGGTATCAGCTCCCCACTCCCCCGGAAAGGTGCCAAGGCAACCTGACGATCGCAAATACAGTCTAACATAAAATATTGCAAAATATATTCTTTAGGGTCTTTGCTAGTGATATATACTCCTTTTTTTTTTTTTTTTTTTTTTTTTTTTTTTTTTTAGCAGCAATGTATATGTTTGGGGGTTCTAAGTGATTTTTCTAGCAAAAAATAAAGATTTTAACTTGTAAGCAGCAAGTGTCAGAAAAAGGTTAATGTTTAACCACCTCAATACCAGCCTCTTACACCCCTTTCCTGCCCAAGCCAATTTTCAGCTTTCAGCGCTGTCGCTGTTTAAATGGGAATTGCACGTTCATACTACACTGTACCCAAACAGAATTTTTATAATTTTGTTCCCACAAATAGAGCTTTCTTTTGGTGGTATTTGATCATCTCTGCATTTTTATTTTTTGCTAAACAAATAAAAGACCAAACATTTTTTTTTGTTTCTGTTATAAAATGTTGTAAATAAGGAAGTTCTTTTTCTCCTTCACTGATAAGGCGCACCTCATGGGTGGCACTGGTGGGCACTGATAGGCAACACTGATCACTTAAAGGCTGCACTGATCGGTACTTATGGGTGGCACAGATAGGCAGCATTGATGGGCATTGATAGGCATCACTGGCAGGCATTGGGGATGGGCACTGATTGGCATCTGCCTGGGCACTGATTGGCATTTCCCTGGTGGTGAAGGGTCGCATACCTGGTGGTCCAGGGTGGTGCCAATCCCTGGTGGTCCTGGGTGGGTATCCAAGGGGGGCTGCCGTGATAAACAATCAGCACAGACCCCCACCCCCCGTCAGAAGCGCAGCCCAACAGCTCTCCTCTACTCGCTGTCAGACGCGAGTGATCAACGGCTCTTCCTGTTTACATCGTGATTGGACACGGCTGATCACGTGGTAAAGAGCCTCCGTCAGAGGCTCTTTACCGAGATTGGTGTAGCGGTGTGTCTGACACACCGTACCACCGATCGTCGCAATGCACGCCCCTACGGCCCCACCGCTGCGAAAATTAAAAGCCAGCAGCTACACTTACTGCAGCTGCTGACTTTTAATAATGGGACACTTACCTGTCCTGGATGTCAGCATCGCAGCTGATGTTTCCATCAGCTGTCAGGTGCTTCCACCACCATTGCAAGTAAAGGAACCCAGCAGTGTAGCATTACTACTGCTCATGAGCGAGGCTCCGCTGAGCTCTCCTACTTGCCCGGTGGCGGCGGAAGGAGGAGGCAGCTGAGTTGCTGGCATAATTTGCCGTGGCCCGGACTCCCTGAAGTGGACAAAGACAGGTATCCGCTCCCCCCCCCCCCCGAAAGGTGCCAAATGTGGCATCGGAGGGGGGAGGAGACAAATGAGCGTAAATTCCTCTTTTGGGTGGAACTCTGCTTTAAGTGGTTAAACTGACCTCATTTACAGACGAAAGTTCATCCCTTTGAGCTAAGAACGAAATATTACTTTGTTTATAGTTATCGGCAATGTTGAGATAAACTTGGCAGGCTGCCTGGATTTAAATTTTTTTTTTTTTTTTTGTCAGCTGTCAGAAGTGATCAGAGAACTTTCTGTTACATAGAATCAGGAAATGCTGTTTTAAGATCTGGAGGGGAGTAGAATCGTGATTTAGATTCTTAATGATTAATTGTGCAGCTCTACTGATCACTGTAATAATGTCACTGGTCCCCAAAAAGTGTCACTTGGGGTCACATTTGTTCGCCACAAAGTCGCTGTTCGGCTACAAATCGCAGATCGCCACCATTACCGGTAAAAAACAAAAAAGTCAATATATCTATGCCCTATTTTGTAGATGCTATAACTTTTGCGCATACCAATAAATATACGCTTATTGCGTGTGTTTTTGTTTTTACCAACATATGTAGCAGAAAACATATTGGCCTAAACTGATGAATACATTGTTTTTTATAATTTTTTTTGTTTTATAGCGCAAAAAATTTAAAACCGCAGAGGTGATCAAATACCGCCAAAAAAAAGCGAATTTGTTGGTAAAAAAAATGACATCAATTTTGCTATGTCGCACGACCGCCAGTTAAAGCGATGCAATGCTGTATGGCAAAAAAGGGCTTGGTCATTAAGGGGGTAAATCCTTCCGGGGATGAAGTGGTTTATCAAGAGTGCTGCCCACCTCCTGCTCTTGGATATAAACTCACTGGTTAGGACTGCCCAAAATTAAGCAAATTGGGCTCAAATAGCAGTTTTCACATGGATTGATGGATGGACAGATGCATCACAGCGTCTCCCACTTTAGCCCTCGCCCAAGGTGAGACACCGCCTCCTAAACAAATAGACATGGATATGCCAAAAAATATTAATAAAACATAAAAAAATGAAACGTGAGTGTATAATTGATAAAAAAAATAAAAAAAAGATCACCCCAGATGGCAGTAGTAGTGATCCTCACTCCTCCTAGCAGCTGCCTGTGTGTTCCAATATACAACCGGCGGCTCTCACAACACTGCCTGCTGCTGGTCAGGAAAGCCACTTTCTCAAGGGTTGAGGAAAGTGTACGTGTATGTTCCATTTATCCCCCTACAGGCCCTGACAGCAGTATCTCTTTGGCTAGAACATGTTGGCAAGCGCAGCATCTGCCTACAATACCAATTCAAAAGTTTTTTTTTTTTTTTATAAGTTCCAAAAATATAAAAAAATTAAAACCACAGGACACAGTGGCAATATAAAAGAATAGATAGGTCTCATGTAAACCAATCTATACCTAAAATACATATTATCTGAAATCGATCAAGATACAGTGCCTTGACAAAGTATTCATACCCTTGAAATTTTCCACATTTTGTCATGTTACAACCAAAAACAAATGTATTTTATGTGATAGGTGCCACTTTGTGTTGGTCTATTTGTGAAGTGAAAGGAAAATTATTTTTTACAAGTGAATATCTGAAAAGGGTGGCGTGCATTTGTATTCAGCCCCCTTTACTCTAAAACCCATAACTAAAATAGTGGAACCAATTGCCTTCAGAAGTCACCTAATGAGTAAATCGAGTCTATCTGTGTGTGATTTAATCTCAGTATAAATACAGCTGTTCTGTGAAGCCCTCAGAGGTTTTTTAGAGAACCATAGTGAACAAACAGCATTATGAAGGCCAAGGAACACACCAGACAGGTCAGGGATAAAGTTATGGGGAAGTTTAAAGCAGGGTTAAGTTATAAAAAAATATCCAAGCTTTGAACAACTCACAGAGCACTGTTCAATTCATCGTCTGAAAGACTATGGCACAACTGCAAACCTACCAGGACATGGCCGTGCACCATAACTGACAGGCCGGGCAAGGAGAGTATTATTAACCACTTGCTTACTGGGCACTTAACTCCCCCTCCTGTCCAGACCAATTTTCAGCTTTCAGTGCTCACACTTTGAATAACAATTACTCAGTCATGCAACACTGTACCCAAATGTTTTTTTTTTTTTTTCATACAAATAGAACTTTCTTTTGGTGGTATTTGATCACCTCTGGGTTTTTTTTATTTTTTGTGCCATAAATGAAAAAAGACGAAATTTTTTGAAAAAAAAATATTAGTAATTTTTCTTCATAAATTTTGGCCACAATTTATATTGCTACATATCTTTGCTAAAAATAACCAAACATTAGTGGAAATTATTTAGTCTGTGTGAAAGTTTTTTTAAAGTCTACAAGCAGGGCTGGACTGGGACAAAAAATTGTCCCTGGACTTCATCCAGACCGGCCCACTTAACTCCAAACACCTGGTGTTAGGGCTTCAATCCTCATGGCACCATGGTTGATACAGTGTCAGGATGATTGAAGGGCATTATTTCTATTGTAATAAGACATGAAATAGTTCAACGCACCATAATGCAGAATCAGTAGGAGCTCTGAGTGTGTCACCTGCCACATCGCCTGCCACCAGATGCCGCATGTCACTTGTAGCATTAAAACAACTTGTATTCCACTTAAAGAACGTTACTGACAAAGTTAGTAGGGTGAAAGGCATTGAGACACTGTGCAAGAGTCCAGGCTTGTCATCGATCTGAATTAGGAGCTGCTACCTGGAACCGATCGGGCCAGTAGATGCAGAGCATTGGTGTGTACTACTACTTCCTGGTAGTGGTGGAACGCATGATGGGGCGAATGTGATGTCATCACCGGGAAATGCAAGATGTGGGCGGTGACGCATCCTTCAGGCCATCATTCCTCCGCCACCAGGAAGTAGTAGTACACACCGATGCTCTATCTACTGGCCCGATCGGTTCCCGCTGGAGTCCCCTAATTCCGATCGATGACAAGCCTGGACTGCACAGTGTCTCAATGTCTTTCACCCTACTAACTTTAGATTCGTTTTTTAGGGGGATCTGGTCCCTAAACCAGAACCCTCTAGAGGGGAAAGCAATACATGAAGATATACAGTCTCTTACCCCACTTGGATGCCCTATAGGCACGTAGATACACCTGGCGGAGCGATTGGGGAGAGCCCATATAGGTCAACAGGTCAATCTAACCGTGAGGAAATAATAACAGTGTTATATTAACTGTGTTAAGATATTCTAGAGGGCCTAAATGAACACACTATGCCCATAGATATTGGGGCGCCAGTGCCGGGGACCGTATCATCACCAAAGGGTGAAAAAATTGTAAAGAAAGTGGTTAGTTCCCACAAAGCCCGCTCTGAAAGTGATGGGCTGGGGATATGATAAAAATCCACAGTGACACCTCCACCCAAGTGAATAAAAGGTAAAAAACATATGGGGTGTATCAAGGCAGCATCGTGCGCCAAGTGATAAGAGGGGGAAAGGGGGGGGGGTTGAGGGGAATAAAAGTAAACCCCATTGTGTGGGGATGAAGGGGGGAAAAGAAATTGTGGGAAGGATGGATAATTGTGGGTAAAGTGAGGGTGAAAAAATGACAAACCAGATCCAAAAAATTGAGGGGAAGGGATAAAACGCAGGAAGGAAAGAAAAAAGAAAGTAGGAAAAAGGAAGTGAAGGGGTAAGGGAAAGGATTGTCAAAAATAGAAAAGTAGACGAGAGAAGGGTAGGAGGGAAGGGGGGAGGAAAAGGGGGTGGCGGTGAGGTGATTGGGGTACAGTACAAATCGAACGGGAGGGGAGTGACGGGAAAGGGGGAGGAAAAAGAGAAAGGTGGAGGGGGGGGGTGAAAGGAGCAGGGGGAAACCAGGAAAGTGAAAATGGAAAGAAAAAGAAGGGGAGGAAGGAGGGGGGGGGGAAGGTTGGGAGGGCAGGGAAATGGGAGAGGAGGAAAGGAGGAAGGGAAGATGAAGAAACACGGGGGAGGGGGAAGGGAAAGGAAAGGGGGGGGGGGGATTTGGGTTGGAAATTAAATCAGGTGCAGATTTCTACCAGACTCTGATCAGTATACAGCTGGTTAGATAAAAAGGTGCAGTTATAGAGGTGAGAAACGGTGATGTATGGTGAGATTGTAATCCAGTTGGTTAAAAAGATCATGGACCAGAAAGGTCCACATAGATGGTTACGACTGTGGAAGTAAGAAAATGTGCCGACAAGTGAAGTGTTTGAAAAAAAAATAACCAGGTGCAATAAAACCAGGATGTGGTGCAGTGAGGATGATTGAGTGAAGTGAGGAGACCTCAGTGTAGTACATGGAAATAGGATAAAAGGGGCAAATTCAGGGGAGATACCATTTGAAGGTACCAGACCATCCTATGTACCTGTTAGGTTTAAACATACAGTCTCTGATGTTAAGCCCGGAAAGACCACTGGGGTGACAGCACAGCCGCCCATAAAATAATGGAGTGCCAGTTGACCCTAAACTTAGGGTACGGAGGGTCCCTGGACTGTGGAACCAATCAATTCCACTAGAGGTAATGAAGCAGTGGTATCCTGCAAGGGTAAAAATGTGTGATAAGGGCAGGGGAGTGCATTGATCCCCCCCCATCCATCAGGGTGGGGGGGCAGATACCCAAAGCCCTGTTGGTAATCAGTTGATAGTGTAGAGACTTACCCTACTCCTCGTCGGGACCTGTAATCCAGTGGGGTGTGAGACCTGCGGCCCAAGCGGAGATACCCGCTTATATGGACCCTCCAACACCGTTAATGACGCCGGCGCCATTGCCGACGTACGGCGTCAAGGGTCCCGCAGGGCGTGCGTCACTGAGCCATGCACACCGGCCCACAGTGCGCACGCGCGCCTGTGTATAGCCGACCAGCAGTGCGCGCGCACACCTGCGCACACGTCCCATAGCCCCGGACAAGCCTGAGCCAAGGCCTGTGCAAGTAAGTAATGTGGAGAAAATTCACCCTAACCTGTGGCGGAGACTCCACATTTTCCAGGGACTCTACCAATCACCAAAGAGGTGCACCAGGATGCACCACAGACCAGCTGCCTTGGGAGAATGGTATGTCTGGAGCAAAGCAGTGCAGAGATTCTCAGGGACAAAGCAGCAGTCACAAGGTTTTCCAGGAGGAGAATGGATCTGAGCAGAAAGAATTGTCACCCAAAAGTGAAGTGAGACTAGTGCGAATAGAATGCGATCTGGAGGTATCACAGGAGTAGGAACCGACTCCGTCTTGGAAGAGAAGGAAAACTGTTGAGACAATGCATCAGCCCTTACATTCTTAGTACCAGGTAAGAATGAGACTATCTAATTGAAGCTTGAGAGAAAAAAAGGCCTATTGTGCCCTTTTGGGATATAAGCGTTTTGCCTCAGACAAAAATGTGAGATTCTTATAGTCAGTCAAAATGAGGACGGGTACAGTGGTACCCTGGAGGAGATGCCTCCATTCCTTAAGAGCTAAAATGATAGCTAACAATTCTCTGTTCCCAATCTCGTAATTGCATTCTGCAGGAGACAATTTCTTAGAAAAGTAGCCACAAGGATGCATAGCACTCTCAGAGGTAGGACGTTGAGACAGGAGGGCGCCTTCTCCAGTCTCAGAAGCATCAACCTCAAGAATGAAGGGTAACGTAGGATCAGGATGTGCCAGCACTGGAGCTGAAACAAAGGCAGCCTTGAGAGACTCAAAAGCTTTAATGGAATCCAGAGACCAAGTCTGTGGGTTGTCATCATTCCTGGTTATATCAGTCAGGGGTTTAACCAGAGAAGATAAGTTATGAATACATTCCGATAATAATTGGCAAAGCCAAGAAAACGTTGTAGCGGATGTAGACCTACGGGTCGAGGCCACTGTAAAACTGCAGATAGTTTCTCTGGGTCCATCGAAAAACTGGCAGTAGAAATTACATAACCCAGAAATTTAACCTGTTCACTATGGAACTCGCACTTTTCCAACTTACAATACAGGTTATTATCTCTTAAACTTTGTAGCACACGGGAGACGTCTGTATGGTGGCCAGGGGCTGGCTGTAGGCAGGACTGACGAGGAGGTAATGATAACCAGGTGAGCCACTGTGAAAACAATGAGTGCTGACAATTATCCGACAGCTGAGCAGCCTGAGCACTGAGAAGAGAGCTGCTAAAAGCTCAGCCCTGACAGTATAGTACCATCCCTCACAATAATGGATCTTGGACAACTCCTCCCACCCACTCCACGATACACTGGTCAGTCTGAGGAGAACCTTCAGTCATAAATTGTTACAACCACAATGCACCACAGAGCAACACAGGAAATCATTTATGCCTGTGGCCATCAAATTATATAATTCTTCTCTGTGAGTGCTGGATGTGAGAATTTCATCTGGTTTATGATCCAGATTTGTATGTAGTTTTTATATTATGTTGTTATTGGGTTAACTATGTATAATGATTTTTGGGTAATGTTAGAGAAAGTGGTGTAATATTTGCATTTTGGTAGTTTGATTTTCTGTTATTTTTTCAATCAGTTTTATCTATTCTATATAGTATTTTAATAGGATGGTATGGTTGATTGCAGTATTAATTTAGTTTTATTTGGTAATAATTGTTGTTATTGGTAATTTTATTGTTGTTGTTGTGTCTTGCTATTGTGATTTTTTTTGTTGTCTTTGTTGAATGTAACTGTATTTTAGTAATTTCCTTTTGGGATTTAATAAAGTAATCTGAATGGGACATGTCACAGATTTTTATCATCCTCACCAAACCACAACTACAGTGCTGAGAATGTTACACAACTCACTGAATTCACTCTATCACACAACTACTTCACTTTCAATAATTGCATCTATCTTCAATGTACGGATACTGCTATGGCAAATAAAATGGCATCCCAATATGCAAACTTATTTATGGCTGACCTGGAGGACAGATAAATTTACAGCTCACAACAAAAGCCAGTATTGATACTATCGCTACATCGATAATATTTTCATCATATGGACAGAAAGTGAAGAAAATCAAATAAAATTGTACTCGTTGAGCACTTTTCACCCATCAATCAAACTAAAAATTGATTATTACAGTCAGTGCCGATCCTGACCTCCCTGGGGCCCTAAGCAAAATTCTTCTAAGGGGCCCTCTACTTTACCCGTGATGCCGTGAGCTATGTAAACCATTTGCCATTGCCACACAGTCACACCTGACACTTCCGTGCTCCCAAAACAATCCTCCCTCCTTTAAAACAAAACAGTCAAAGAATAAGTACAACAATATAGAACAGAATGAGGTCCCCTCTGAGGACCCTTACATCAGGGTCCTCAGAGAGCCCCCTTACATCAGGGTCCTCAGAGAGCCCCCCTTACATCAGGTCCTCAGAGAGCCCCTCCTTGCACCAAGGTCCCCAGAGAGCCCCCCTTACACAAGGGTCCCCAGAGAGCCCCCCTTAAATCAGTGTCCTCGGAGAGTCTCCCCCTACATCAGGGTCCCCCAGAGCCCCTCCCCCTACATTAGGGTCCCCAGAGAGCCCCCTTACATTAGGGTCCCTAGAGAGCCTCCCCCTACATTAGGGTCCCCATAGAGCCTCCCCTTACATCAGGGTCCCCAGGGGGCCCCGCCCTTACATCAGGGTCCCCAGAGAGCCACCCCCTTTACATCAGGGTCCCCAGAGAGGCTCCCCCTACATTAGGGTCCCCAGAGAGCCCCCCCCTTACATCAGGGTCCCTAGAAAGCCTCCCCCTACATTAGGGTCCCCAGAGAGCCTCCCCTTACATCAGGATCCCCAGAGAGCCTCCCTTTACATCAGGATCCCCAGAGAGCCTCCCCTTACATCAGGGTCCCCAGAGAGCCCCCCTTAAATCAGTGCCCTCAGAGAGTCTCCCCCTACATCAGGGTCCCCAGAGAGCCTCCCCCCCTTACATTAGGTTTCCTAGAGAGCCCCCCTTACATCAGGGTCCCCAGAAAGCCCCTCTTTACATCAGGGTCCCCAGAGAGCCCCCCTTACATTAGGGTCCCCAGTGAGCCTCCCTACTTACATCAGGGTCCCCAGAGGGTATCCCCCTACATCAGGGTCCCCAGAGAGCCCCCCTTACATCAGGGTCCCTAGAGAGCCTCCCCCTCCATTAGGGGCCCCAGAGAGCCTCCCCGTACATCAGGGTCCCCAGAGAGCCCCCCCTTACATCAGGGTCCCCAGAGAGCCACCCCCTTTACATCAGGGTCCCCAGAGAGGCTCCCCCTACATTAGGGTCCCCAGAGAGCCCCCCCTTACATCAGGGTCCCTAGAAAGCCTCCCCCTACATTAGGGTCCCCAGAGAGCCCCCCTTTACATCAGGATCCCCAGAGAGCCTCCCCTTACATCAGGATCCCCAGAGAGCCTCCCCTTACATCAGGGTCCCCAGAGAGCCCCCCTTAAATCAGTGCCCTCAGAGAGTCTCCCCCTACATCAGGGTCCCCAGAGAGCCCCTCCCCCTACATTAGGTTTCCTAGAGAGCCTCCCCTTACATCAGGGTCCCCAGAAAGCCCCTCCTTACATCAGGGTCCCCAGAGAGCCCCCCTTACATTAGGGTCCCCAGTGAGCCTCCCTACTTACATCAGGGTCCCCAGAGGGTATCCCCCTACATCAGGGTCCCCAGAGAGCCTCCCCTTACATCAGGGTCCTCAGAGAGCCCTCCACTTACACCAGGGTCCCCAGAGAGCCTCCCCTTACACCAGGCTCCCCAGAGAGCCCCCCTCCTTACATCAGGGTCCTCAGAGAGCCCCTTCTAACATCAGGGTCCCCAGAGAGCCCATCTTACACCAGGGTCCCCAGAGAGCCCCCCCCCTTACACCAGGGTCCCCAGAGAGCCCCCCCCTTACACCATGGTCCCAAGAGAGCCTCCCCTTACATTAGTGTCCCAGGAGAGCCTTCCCTCTTACATTAGTGTCCCCAGAGATCCCCTCCTTACACAGGGTCCCCAGAGAGCCCCTCCTTACACAGTGCAAATGTATTTCCTCTTGCTTCAATTGTTTTTGCACTCGTGTGTGCCGCTATCTTCATTATGGCCACCTTTTTGTAGGTTATCTAAGACTCTTTTTATTCCTTCCTTTGCTTTACTGGTGTACCTGCTGCTGTCAGATACCAGCAATCATGATCAGATACACCCTCAGATTGAAGGGTATCAGTACCATTTTATTTATTTATTTATTTTTTTTTTTACTATCATCACCACTATTCCCCCTTGCCAAACCTGTTGACTGAAGAGGTAAATAGGTAGCTAAATTTCAGTAAGTACATAAGGTACGCGTTTTTTACACAATTCATACAATGGTTGCCTCAATGAGGCATGAGGCATCCACTGTCTTACAATATGACCCTATGCCTAAAACCTTTAAAATTTTGTGGTTGCAACTTCCCCTTTTTTTTTTTTTTTTTTTTTTCCTACGCCCTTTCTGCTCTGTGATATTCAGTGACAGAGAGAGAAAAAAAAAAAAAAACTTCCTCTTTGTACATTTGTATTTTTCTCATTAACCCCTAACAACCCTTTGTTGCTAAAACTTGTAAAAGATTGAGGGTACTGTCTACACATATTTTTCTCATTGGGGCAACATAACAATAAATCATTCACATATCATAAAATGCAAACCATAATTGACATTATTCTGCTAGTGGCACAGAAAAGAAAGCATTTAGCTAAATTTATCACTGTGAAACACATGCTATTTGATTTGATTTCTTTCTGGGTACAGAGGAGTATTTGTGGGCGATTTTACTTCCCTCAGGGCTCTACTTTTAAACATTGGCTCAAATTACACATTTCTATATTTTTCCAGTTTGTCACCTATAGTTAAGGCAACGGTACCATCCCATCCGGATGATATGAAACATATATAAAACATATAAGACATATAAGACTTATCAAACATCTCAAACATATAAGACAGGAACTCCAACACTTTCCCTTGTCTGTCCTTTCTTTCTCATCCCTTATTCTCTTTCTACAATATCGCTTAATATGTCCAACCTTATTGCAGTAATAACAGGTAAAGTTTTTACGAGGGAAAGTTATGTCTGAATTGGTGACAGCATTAACTCCATGATGTCTTCTTCCCTTTATTTCTGAGTCTAAGTCTGCTGCTCCTTCTATCTTGAATTTCCGACAGATCTTATCTATATTTCTATCTCTAGCCCCCTCTTTCCCATAGATGTTTCTGATTTCCTGTGGTATGATATAGGAACATACCTCTGTTCCTTGACGGGGTTTGGTTTGCTTCTGGCCCATTCTAGACCCGTGCCTAGGTAGCTTATTGGAAATACTGGCAATATGCCCCAAAACTATGGCCAGATCTTCAGACTGACCTCCTTTGGGGACCCTACACCAGTTCCTCGTTGCCTTCCTCCCTAGGGTGCTAGAATACCGAATATCTCTCTTCTAGATATTCCTTCTGAAACTGCCTTTTGCGTGGCCAGATCCTCAATTAGACCTCCGGGCTTTTTTGGAGATCTAGTGGATGGTCTTACTCCCTCCCTCCCCCGTATCTGGGATTCCTCTGGTACTCTAGTACACTCTCGTCCTTCGTGTAGCATCATTGGTGAGTCCCTGTTCGGGCGCCAGATTATGTTAGGTGTGGCTTGCCAAGGGGCCACTGATACCAGTTTCATATTGCCGTTCCCAATCTTTATCCAGCTTATATATATATATATATATGTACGGAAATGAAAATACAGAACAACAGATATCCGTATTTAGCTCCGAGCCTGAATGACCCGATCTGCTGTCTAAAATGTTTTATTGCATATATATATATGGGCTACGCCCGATGACAATAAGGCTGTTGGCACACAGCTCCATATAAGGTAATACAGAACATCACGAGATGTGACTTATTTGTCATGTATAATGACTAACCATAACCGCAAGAACAAAAGAACATTCTGATGAAAGTTTTCCTTTAGAACATATTGAGAAAGTTTACATCCTAAGAAAGTACAGGTTGAGGAAATGTTCATCACAGATACAAACAACCATAAAGGGTACCTCTAACTTACGATTTATACATTCAGCTAAATCTGATCTTCTCATTTCCCCCTTTGACATCATCCTTCTCCCAAATCTGGGTCCTCACAAGTGGGTTCTAGCTAGTACTTCCTCAGGTACTATCCCTGACCGCGAGTTGTCAGAGGAGAACTGAGTTCTCATCCCCCAGTTCCATACCAGCATCCCAGAAGCGAAGAGAATCGAAGAGGAGGACGATGTCAACCCATTTACAATTCTGTGAAGAACCTTCTCTTTAGTCTTCTGACTTTCTTTTTTTATTCTAGCATATATGCAACAATTAATAATTGTCATTATAGCAAAAGCAAGTATGAGTATCAATATAGGACTAAATATCCAAGTGAATATTTTAGTTGCAGTAGGAGACCATCCACTGAAAACATCATACCAGTGGTGGGTGGTCTCTTCCTTGATTTGTGAAGACAAATGAATAAGCTTTCCCTTATCAATAATTGCGGATAATAGGTTGTTCTGAAGGGTATGTTCATGTGTCTCTATGTGTTTCCTAAGTATTTCCGATTCTTTTAAAACCTGTAATAGGGGTTCTAATGATATTACAAAAGGTGTGGTGTCAGTAAGGTTATCTACTGCCCACTCCCTATTAAATGTTTTATCAGCATCTGATTCAAAAAGAAAAGTATCATTTAACCATTTAAATACTTCAACATTTTCTATACATCCTGAAAAAGGAGCTGTTCTATTTAAACTCCCCATGGTGTTGTTATCATTAGTTATCAAACAAATATGTTGTGGTCCTATTTCCATGAATCGATTCCCTATGTGTACGGGCATTCTTTGGAACTTACATATATTGGACTGGTGCTTTAACAGGCAAGGTTCATAGACTGGTGAACTCCTTCCACAAACCATTCCTTTGTTAGTTTCGGTACACAGACTCAGATCATGAGTTCTGTTCTGTGTATCTACATAATGCCCATAAATCTCGGGATACCAAAATTCAGGCGGATCTTCCCCTACTAGGAGTGGCATTACTATCAGTTTACACATTACCTCTATGTCCTCCACCATATATATGTTAAACCTCCCAACACACCATTGTTCCTTACATTCTACTTGTCTGCCCGTTACCTCGAACCAGGTGTTTTCTAAGTCTAGACCCTTAAAATACTTGAGCCATGTATGGTAATTCCCTGACTGTAACTCTTCCCTTGCCCTATTTACTTGTATGTGATAGGATAGTGTAGAGAAAGCACACTGAGTGAGATCTATAAATTTCTGATCTCTCCTCCATAGCTCCAAGCTGGCTATCACCGTGTGATTAACCATAGTATTAAGGTATTTAGTTAACTGTACCTGACTAATTTGTGTTTCAAATGTTGTAGGTAACCATTGACTAGTTATTATCAGTCCATCAGCTATGTGTCCCCCTGCATGTTTCCATTTATTTTGTATCATTTCCATTTGAATCCCATCCATTACTCCCATTCCTGTTCCTGTTGCTCCCAAAATGGTGTCATACCATTCTCGTTTGTATCTACAATCTGGTAACTTAGGGAAAGTAACGTTAAATTTTACTTTGGTTTTCTGTTGTGATATGGAAATGTTTAAACAGGACTTGGGGACAGGGGTTAATACTGAGGACTTGAAAACCAGAGGTGGGGTGTCTTCTATCTTTATACTAAATCCATAATGTTCCCACTGTATATACCCACCTGCTGTGTTATTCGATTTCACGAAAAACCATGATGCGCAAATGTAGGTTGCTGATTGATTTGTGACTATGGGTCCTATTAGATTGAATGGTTCAGCTCCGCTTACTGGCCTAATACCTGTTCCCTTTGTTTTCTTTTCATATTCCTCAGAATGTGGGGTACGGAGCACTGTCTGAGTTTTATCAAAAACTTCTTTCCATGTTTCTAATGGACCTAATTTATGACACTTATGTGGTGTGTAGTTACAAGGCCATGGTAAATTTTCCCTCCAATGGAAAGTTATGTTTACCAGTGCCGGTGGTCTGGCTTTTACAAATACTACGGGTGTACGTGGGTAATAGTCATTATCTTTTACATAAAAGGGGCTCTCATGTCCTGATACAACAATACTTCCTACAGTATACAATCGTGTCCCATCCTTAGGCCCAAAGCCTACCCATGTTAGGTCTGTATTGTTCTCATGAGTTGTCACATCTATACCAGGAGTGAAAGCATAAATACATCCTAAAAGACATTCTAGTACTGTTATTATAGCTAAAAAGTTTATCATTCTGTGGCTTGTTCCGGACTTTTTCTACAATGTGATGCGTGGATCCAAGTGGTCTTTCCTTCCAATTTTACTGAGGTTGGGGTGCTCAACAGCACTTAGTATGGTCCTTCAAACCGTGGTTCCAAAGTCTTTTTAGTATGTTTCTTTACATAGACCCAATCTCCAGGATTTAATAAGTGAGTACCTGCTACAAAGTCAGGATCTGGAAGGGAAGAATACACATCTCTGTGGATCTTAGTTAGATACTGTTGTAATTGTATCACATATGCAGTCAAGCTTATCACATTGTAATTGCATACTCTGTGGAAAATATAAACCTAACCCAGGTGCACTCCCAAAAAGTATCTCACAGGGAGACAGTCCTGTCCTCCCTGTGGGAGTGTATCGGATGGAAGACAGAGCCAAAGGTAAAACATTCTGGCCATGGCTTCCCCAATTCTGCCTTCTATATTTTTAATTTTATTGTTCCATTTACTCTTTCTACTGACCCTGAACTTTGAGGATGATAAGGGGTGTGAAAACTTTGCTGGACCCCTAACATTGCCCTCACATTCTGCATGATTTCTCCTGCGAAATGTGTTCCCTTAATTTAATTCTATGGTTTCAGGAAGACCAAACCTAGGTATTAACTCAGTGATCAGTTTCTTTGCTGTAGCCTTTGCTGTGGCTGATTTGACATGGTAACTTTCGGCCTAAAACGGAAAACAGATCGATACACGCGAGAACAAACTCAAAAGGGCCGCTTTTAGGCATTTGTATGTAATCAATTTGCAGTCTCTGAAAGGGGGGTGTTTTAACTTTCTGTCCTGGGCTATTCAGGAGACAGATTTGGCAGGCTGCACAGTAGTTCCTAGCAATGCTACTGAAGCCAGGGGCGAGCCATCTCTGGCTCACAATCCTATACATAGAATTGGAGCTGATATGCGTGGGAAGGTGAACTGCTGCCGCCATTGCCGGGTACAGAGAAGCTGGTAGACAAATCTTGTCCCCCCCTCTCCATACTTGGTCAGGGTCTGGCGCTGCTCCCATTTTTGCCCACCTATCCTTTTCGCTCACCTCTGCTTGTTCCTGTAACTTACTCAGCTTCTGCCATGTTGGTTCTGGGATACTTACCTGTACTGCTGCTGCAGTCCCAGAGCTTATTTCCTTTAGAGCTGCTTGTTTTGCAGTTAAATCTGCAAATGTATTTCCTTTTGCTTCAATTGTTTTTGCACTCGTGTGTGCCGCTATCTTCATTATGGCCACCTTTTTGTAGGTTATCTAAGACTCTTTTTATTCCTTCCTTTGCTTTACTGGTGTACCTGCTGCTGTCAGATACCAGCAATCATGATCAGATACACCCTCAGATTGAAGGGTATCAGTACCATTTTATTTATTTATTTTTTTTTTTTTTACTATCATCACCACTATTCCCCCTTGCCAAACCTGTTGACTGAAGAGGTAAATAGGTAGCTAAATTTCAGTAAGTACATAAGGTACGCGTTTTTTACACAATTCATACAATGGTTGCCTCAATGAGGCATGAGGCATCCACTGTCTTACAATATGACCCTATGCCTAAAGCCTTTAAAATTTTGTGGTTGCAACTTCCCCTTTTTTTTTTTTTTTTTTTTTTTTTTTTTTACTACGCCCTTTCTGCTCTGTGATATTCAGTGACAGAGAGAGAAAAAAAAAAAAAAAAACTTCCTCTTTGTACATTTGTATTTTTCTCATTAACCCCTAACAACCCTTTGTTGCTAAAACTTGTAAAAGATTGAGGGTACTGTCTACACATATTTTTCTCATTGGGGCAACATAACAATAAATCATTCACATATCATAAAATACAAACCATAATTGACCTTATTCCGCTAGTGGCACAGAAAAGAAAGCATTTAGCTAAATTTATCACTGTGAAACACATGCTATTTGATTTGATTTCTTTCTGGGTACAGAGGAGTATTTGTGGGCGATTTTACTTCCCTCAGGGCTCTACTTTTAAACATTGGCTCAAATTTACACATTTCTATATTTTTCCAGTTCTATAGTTAAGGCAACGGTACCATCCCATCCGGATGATATGAAACATATATAAAACATATAAGACATATAAGACTTATCAAACATCTCAAACATATAAGACAGGAACTCCAACACTTTCCCTTGTCTGTCCTTTCTTTCTCATCCCTTATTCTCTTTCTACAATTCCGCTTAATATGTCCAACCTTATTGCAGTAATAACAGGTAAAGTTTTTACGAGGGAAAGTTATGTCTGAATTGGTGACAGCATTAACTCCATGATGTCTTCTTCCCTTTATTTCTGAGTCTAAGTCTGCTGCTCCTTCTATCTTGAATTTCCGACAGATCTTATCTATATTTCTATCTCTAGCCCCCTCTTTCCCATAGATGTTTCTGATTTCCTGTGGTATGGTATAGGAACATACCTCTGTTCCTTGACGGGGTTTGGTTTGCTTCTGGCCCATTCTAGACCCGTGCCTAGGTAGCTTATTGGAAATACTGGCAATATGCCCCAAAACTATGGCCAGATCTTCAGACTGACCTCCTTTGGGGACCCTACACCAGTTCCTCGTTGCCTTCCTCCCTAGGGTGCTAGAATACCGAATATCTCTCTTCTAGATATTCCTTCTGAAACTGCCTTTTGCGTGGCCAGATCCTCAATTAGACCTCCGGGCTTTTTGGAGATCTAGTGGATGGTCTTACTCCCTCCCTCCCCCGTATCTGGGATTCCTCTCGTACTCTAGTACACTCTCGTCCTTCGTTTCATGGAGCAGCCAGGGCTTATACTTTCAACCCGTCCTATGGTTTATGAGTCAGATGTGAGGTTACACAATCTCCTTTTTAACTCATACCATCTCTAACTGACAAGGCTCATTCTCTTGCTCCACAGACAGACAAACGGACAATTTTACATTTAAAACATATTGACAGCAATATAAACCGAATGTGTATTAGTTCTAAACCCACCGCTTACGGAAGCTGGTACACAATTCCTGGAGATCAATAGCGGACAGAACAGATAGGCATAAATCGGAAGTGCAGAGCATGTAAGAAAAAATAAAGCTTTTTTCTTACCTGCGCAGTTTTGCTCTGTAGTTCCCAGAATGCCCGTCCTTTTTGTTCCGTCAACTTTGTTCGTCCGCTCCCTGTAGCATCATTGGTGAGTCGCTGTTCGAGCGCCAGATTATGTTAGGTGTGGCTTGCCAAGGGGCCACTGATACCAGTTTCATATTGCCGTTCCCAATCTTTATCAAGCTTATATATATATATATATATATATATGTACGGAAATGAAAATACAGAACAACAGATATCCGTATTTAGCTCCGAGCCTGAATGACCCGATCTGCTGTCTAAAATGTTTTATTGCATATATATATATGGGCTACGCCCGATGACAATAAGGCTGTTGGCACACAGCTCCATATAAGGTAATACAGAACATCACGAGATGTGACTTATTTGTCATGTATAATGACTAACCATAACCGCAAGAACAAAAGAACATTCTGATGAAAGTTTTCCTTTAGAACATATTGAGAAAGTTTACATCCTAAGAAAGTACAGGTTGAGGAAATGTTCATCACAGATACAAACAACCATAAAGGGTACCTCTAACTTACGATTTATACATTCAGCTAAACCTGATCTTCTCCACTGTATACACTGAGAATACTACAAACCCCAGGGAGATCCCGCCGCCCACTCAGGCACCATAGAGCTGCCGATCGCCGCCTTCCACCTCCTCCCACCTCTCCTCACTGCACTCTAAACGGCCAGCTAGAGGTGCAGGGGGGATGCTGGGTCTTGGGGGTCCCCCCACAGCGGCGGGGCCCTAAGCAGCTTGCATAGTGTGCCTATAGGGCCGATCGGCTCTGATTACAGTACATCTCAGCAGTGCTGGTCATCTTACTTTAAAAAAGTAATTAGTTAAGTTACAAATCACTTCTCCCAAAAAAGTAATTGCGTTAGTAGCTCAGTTATTGCATTGGAAAAGTAATTAGTTATGCAGCAAAGTAACTGTGACTTTTTTTAATATTCTATAATGCAATTACGTTCTATAACATCTGCTACTGTGCAAGGGGCGCCTATCGTGTAACTAAGAGGCAGGTCTAGTATTACTGTAAGCAAGGGGAAAATTTATTATTATTGTTATATATCGTGTAACCAAGGGGCTGCTCTATTATTACTCTAACCAAGGGCAGATCTGTTATAGCGTGTAAGCAAGGGGCGGGTCTATTATTATTATATTGTGTAAGGGTCGGATGGCTACAGAAGAGGGTGAATGTTAAATTAATGGGCAGAGCTCGATATATAACAATAATAATAAATGCGCCCCTTGGTTACAGTAATACTAGACCCGCCCCTTAGTTACACAATAGACGCCCCTTGCAGAGTAGCATGAGCATCGGGAGCGCGCGGCATCGCTTCGTACAATTACATGTTAACTGCGCCTGCGCGGTGTAGAGTTCACTCAGAGCTGTTTAGGGGGGTCCTTATCCGGCGGGGAAACTTTTTCGTCAGGACACCGGAATTACACTACTGCTATCTAGTGGCGGTAGATGTAATTGCGGTAATGCCACCCAAGTAATGGGAACGGCATTACCATGAGCGGAAGAGTAATCAGTTAGATTACTCGTTACCCTCTAAAGTAACTGCGTTAAGTAACTCCGTTTATTTTAACTCAGTTACTTACATCACTGCATATCAGAGATTACATACCTCATTATACAGGAACCCACTGACAGATGCAATTATATCCACAATTACAGCTTCCACCCCCAGTACACTAAACGAGCCATCATACACAGACAGGCCATCAGATACCACCGTATGTGCTCAGACCCAGGAGTCAGAAATAAACAACTCAGAACACTAGCAGAAGCCTTCCATAAGAAAGGGTACAAGGACAAAACCATCAATACCACGATAAACATGGCTCTGAAAACCCAAAGAGAATATCTCCTCCAATACAAAGAGAAAAAAAATAAAATAATCGTGTACCTCTAGTAACAACATACAATCATGTATTTGAAGGGATATGAAAGATAATCAATGATTTACAGCCCATCATAACAGAGGATTAGGAGGAATTCAGAACAAACGCTGCTGCTCCACTGATCCCTGGAGCCAGCGTACATTCCACCAGATGGAAATGACTGGTGGAAGCATGGCTTCCGTCTAAGCCCCATACACACGGTCGGACTTTTTCATGGATTCTGTCCGATCGGACAATGTTGTTGAAAAATCAGACCGTGTGTATGCACCATCGGACAGTGTACGTCGGTTTGTCCGACGGACAAAGTCTTATCTCCTGCTGGAAAGATTTGCCGTCAACACGGTCCGATCACACCAAATCCGATCGTGTGTACGGTTGTCCGACGGACAAAGTGCTACGCATGCTCAGAAGAAATTCTGTGACGGAAGCGCTCGGTCAGGTAAAACTACCTTTCCTAATCGACACAGCACATTCGTCACGCTGCAATGTTAAAATGTCTTTAATGCAGCGCATTCTCTTTTTCTTTACAATGCAACAAGAATGACATGTTTTAGCTGCTCCTATTCACCCGCACTTCTCACAAACTTAGTTCTTTATTACTTTTCAGCATTTATACACTACATGTTTATTTTTACTCAGATCGTAAAAGAATCTTTGTTATATTTTTAGCATGATTTGTTTTTTTTTTTTTTTTTTTTGGGAATACATATTTGAAGGAGAATTTTTTTTTTTTTTTGGAGGGGGGTTGTGTGTCTCAACTTAGCAAAACCACATTATTAACATTTGTATTTCTTGCTTAAATTTACTAGGAGTTTGTTGGTTGTTGGTGCCCCTTGTTAATTCTACTTTAGGATTAGTGAAATGTACCTGCCTACTCAAAGAAAAACTGTCATTGTAGAAAAGTAAAACACAATAGTCAATGCTTATTTCAAATCCAAAAAACATTTATTTAGGTCTCAGCAACAAACCAAAGAGGAACGCAGCCATGGTGAAACTTGGGGAATTTGCAAAGCCTTGGACACCCATGGCAACCATCATTTTTCAGGCTTAAAAAATTGGGGGCATGAAGAGTACCTATCTAAATAATAAGGGAGCGCAATCTGGTCCTGAAGTCCAAAACATCCGGAACTGCAGCAGATGCCATCTAGGTCCCCAGGCTCTGGTCCTACGAGAGGCTCCATCTTCTCTCAGACCAGACTGAATCAAGGTCATCACTCTCTTGTCTTCCTTGTACGCTTCCTTCCACGCCGTGGTGCTGGTGCTGGTGGGGTGGCAGAAGGAGGAGGAGGAGGCGGAGCAAGGTCACTCTCGCAAACATGTGTGAGTGGGGTCATCTCCCCAGCCATCCCCTCATTTAGTATTTTGAGGATGACATCCTCACACATGCTGCGTTGCCCCGCCTCCATACCCGTCATTTTACTGCCAACCAAGGAGGCAAAGGCCTCCTCGTAGGTGGGTGTGGCATATAGGGAGGCTGAGGCATCTCGTATCAGCTGGAGCGCTGACTCTCCCACCTCCCCCATGCTTTTCGCCCTTCTGTAGGGAAGGCGGAGGGGAGGGACTTGGGAGACAGTCAGGCTCCTACGCCTACCCCCCTGTTGGCTGCCACTAACCCCTGCCTCCTCCTGACTGCCACCTTCCACAGCCACCTCCTGGCTGAGGTCTTCCTATGTATGAAAAAGGGACATCGTTTCAGTTATTTGTTCATCAAACACACACAATTCTCATCTAGTGACTGTTGCAAAATGTTTACAAATAGAAAACCATACAATTCTCAGCCCTGCAGTTTAGACTCTTCCCAAAAATGTCTCCAACACCACTGTCTGTTGATATGTCAATCACGTTAGGAACTAAGCAATTGGGGATCCTGAATTAACTGAACATCATTCATTATTCCCCAAAATGGTTACAAAACTACTATACCTGGAACAAGCTGGGCTCCTGCACATATTCCATACTGGAAGGCCCAGGTTGGTCCTCGGAAGCCTCATCAGGGGTGGCGTGCGCGGAAGGACGCGTGCAAGGAAGAGTCGAGAGTGACTTCCTGACAGTAGCCTGGTCTTTGAGAAAGTGGAGCCTCTCATAGTACCAGAGCGTGGGGGCATAGACATCATCTGCTGCAGCTCCAGATGCTAGGGACTTCCGGACCTTATTGCGCTCCCGGAAATAGGTACTCTTCATGTTATTTATTTTTACTTTTAAGTTTGCCACGGTTGCCATGGGCAGGTTTGGCTTTACAAATGCCACAAGTTTCAGCAGGGCTGCGTACCTCTTTGGTCTGTTGCTGTAGTCACGATGCTTTGGTTGCCATAAGAGGGGAAATTCCCGGTATTTATCAATGAAGAGGGGGAGAAAACTCACGTCGTAGAAGGCCTCCATCACCTCTGCAAGACACAACACAACACCACACAAAACAATATAAATAATGTCAGCCTAAACTCTCCTAATCTTCTCCATAAAGAAGCCTCAAGTTCTAATCAGTCTAGGCTAGTTATGTACCAACGTCAAATTGTACCTTCGTTTCTAGCGATCGTCTCGTGCGTGAGCTTTCTCTCCCCTCGTCTCCCAGATCGTGGCTACGACACAGGCGTGTGACGTTTTATATACAGTGCGCATGCGTCAAACTCCGCCCGCCCCTGACGATCTTTCTCGTCTATTCCCCACCCCTTCTCTTTACGGCGCAGTGGGGAGAGCACATGGCGGGGACACAGCAGGAGCGCCCCAAATATCCCACCAATGAGGAGGAGGACGAGGAAAGTCCGGAGGCACAAACATCCCGATCCCGGAGCCTGAAATTCAAGGCCTCCAATATGTCATTTGGAGAAATGTTGGAGATGGTGGACATATTAAAGATGAGCGACTATGATGGGAAGTATGGCCCTTACCTCAACCCCAATGTCCGCAAGGCCAAGATCATGTCTAAAGTTGTGAGAAGGCTGTACAATCATTTTGGGGTACAACGATCCAAGGAGCAACTGAGGAAACGCTGGTCAGACCTGAAACTGAGGGAGGCCGATCAGTACAGAAAGATCAAGCGAATTCTTCAAAAAAGTAAGTAGTTGTGTTTTGTGTTTGCTTTCTTGCTTGCATACTGCTCCATGTGGTTTGATTTTTACAAAGTTGTACATTCCAAAATGGCCACTTTCATGTTCGTCTGTGCATTCGATCGTACTCAGCCTCGATCTTTCTGCCACTGTCATGGTCGTGTGTGTGTGTCCATTCGATCGTACGCAACCTCGATCGTTCGGCCACTTATAATACGATGTTTGGTGTTTTTTTTGGGGAAAGGAAGTTTGTTCTCACTAGAAATGTCATCAAGAATGTAAAGCCAATTTATTCAATGTAAAGGAGAGGTCACCCAGTAGCTGTTTACCCATCTGGACTCTAGAGCACTAGTGCTGGGACACCCAAACCCCCTTTTTATTAGGCTTTTCCACACATGTGCTCCAGTGGATACTAGAGGGGGGTCTCCATCACACAAACTTCTACCAAAAAGCTAGTCAGTTTAGCACCTTTACAAAGTGACTACATTCATGTAGTTGGCATTTGTAACTGGCCAAACAAAAATAGTGTCCGTCACTTTCAAGCAATGTTTGTCATTTCCTATTTCTGCCCTCAATAGATTGTGTTGCTAAATCTTCCTTTTGTACATTCTCATAGGGGAGCGAAAACTTGGGCCGTCTGAGGAAACCCCAAAACCAACACCTCCCAAAAAAGGGGAAAGAGCAGAAGCAGAGGAGGAGGAGGAGGAAGGAGAGATCATCGAACTTGGAGAAATTGTCACCACAACAGGTGAGTGTGGGAGAACACAGCTACTGGTAAGCTAATCAATGTATGGCTGCCTCATTTCCAACACCCCATTTTTGTTTGTTTGTGGTTTTTAGGTGACGTGGATGTTGTGGAAGAAAAATCGCACTTTACCACAGAGAGTGCCCACGTACTCATCGGGGAGATAATGGTCTGCAATAGAGATCTAGATTACATAAAGCAAAACATCAATGATGTTCAACAAAAATTGAAGAACATCATTGATGTTTTAGGAAAAATATGAAAACGCACCAAGTAATTAACACACATTTGTGCCAGCTTCTGAACACATTTGCAACTTAAGAACTGTGTGAAATTTGGAACATGCACACATTGTGTCCTCATGTGCTAGCTCCCATCATGGTGGATGAATGCCAACGTTTTTTTGGGGGTGCAAACACTTTACGAACTACGAAAGTGGTTGTGGTGAAGGGGTTGCACCCCCAAAAAACGTCCATTCATCCCCATGATGGAAAATGGCACTTTTGAAGCTTCTAGGCATGTGTTTTACCATCTAATGACCATTTTCAGACCCAAATTGTGTGCATGTTCTAAATTTCCACTTTCCAGGGGTGACCCCCCCATGTGATGAAGGCAAGATCAAACACACTTTGAACATATAGTCATGTCTGATCTTGTCTTCACTTTACAAAGTTAAACTTTCCAAGTTCATAGGTTCTGTTTTGCTCCATGCCTGGTTTTACCAATTGCGGAATGTTTGTAAACAATGTTGTAAATAACCAAGATGTTGTCAGTTTGGGCGTGAAGATTGTAAACGCACTTGTGAATGTTTTCCAAGTAAACTTTTTTATTTTTCTAAATGTGTGGCTTCCTTATTTAAAAAAACACAATGCATTATGTATGTCAAATGTAAAGGATATGGGGGGCAATTGGTGTTATTTACTAAAGGCAAGTCCACTTTGCACTGCAAGTTTCTTTTCCAGGGCACTTTTTCACTGCACTTGTAGAGCATAGCGGATTTGACTTATGTAAATGACACCCACAGTGCTTTGTACGAAAACACGGAGCACAGCATTTTTGAGAATACACACATGTCTGACCTGGTGATGAAAAGGAGTATTTTGGGTGTCAGTTATGCAGTACAAACCTTATCTAGACCAAAGATTAGGTAGCAAACACACAACATGAGACTAATCTTTTTGGGAAGAAGAGACTGTTACCTCCTTTTGCCCAGAAAGTGCATTCCCACTGTCGAAGGCAAAGGGAAAAAATTTCAAGGTAAAATAAGCTAAAAATAATACTGAAATGACAAGAAATCATAGGTTGGTTGAAATATCAGATTTATTAAAAAATGCCTCTCACACATCGTCAGGCAGAGCAATGGCCCCCCTACCCACAAAGTACTCCATATATTGCTCGCGCGGGCATTTAGAGGGGGCAAGCCTGGACGTGCCACTTGAAGGGCTGTGAGGTCCGCATTTGGAGGGCCCTCCACATCTGGGCCAACGGGCACCACATAGTTCCTGTTATGTCTTTTGAGGAAGTTGTGCAATATGCAACAGGCAAGAACTATGTGGTTCAGTTTGTATTCCGCCAAGTTAAATGCCGTCAAGAACAGGCGGAAGCGGCTGGCCAGGATGCCAAAAGTGTTCTCCACCACTCTTCTGGCTCTGGACAGCCTGTAGTTGAAGACCCTCTGGTCTGGGGTGAGGGTCCTCATCGGGAACGGCCTCATCACATGGGGAGTCAACGCAAACGCTTCATCTGTGACAAAGACGAAGGGGAGTCCTTCTGCATTCTCCTCTGGAGGTGGCAAGCACAGACTGCCACTTTGGAGACGCCAGTAGAACTCCGTGTGCGTAATGGCACCACCATCCGAGATCCGGCCGTTCATCCCCACGTCCACATACATAAACTCGTATGTTGCCGACACCACCGCCAACATCACTACACTATTAAACCCTTTATAATTATAATAGTAGGACCCCGAGTTGGGCGGTGGGACGATGCGGACGTGTTTCCCATCAATTGCCCCTCCGCAGTTAGGAAAGTCCCAACGGCTGGCAAAGTGGGAGGCCACAATCTGCCATTCCTGTGGCGTGGAAGGGAACTGTGGAGTGAAACAAGAAAAAATAATTAGTCACTTTGCACATAAACATTGCAAGCAGATTAGACAATCAACATCTTGGAACAAGAGCATTGTTTAAAATTGGAGGCTGGAAAGTATTTGCACAGAAAAGTAGAGGCTCCCCTTCACAGATTACTCACCCCCCCATCAATCCCCCCACTTCTGATGGGTCATTGGCAATAACTAGGGTTTTGGGGGGGGGGGGGGGGGTTGTTGGACAGGTAACCCTCTGCACTTCATTGATTGGCAAATGGCTCAATAATGTGTGCTAGTTTGGCCAGACCCTCTGTACTTAACACTATTGGCAGCCCCCAGGAAAGATAAAATAACATTTCAAACCCCCCCCCCCCCCCCCCCCCCCCCAAAAAAAAGGCAAGCACATTGTGACATTATGAAATTACCAAGCAAGCTAATAGGAGGGAAAGAACACAAAAAAATAGGAAATGGAAAGTATGGAGGCAGCCCCTTGCACTACATGCTTTGCTGAATTCATCCCTAAAGATGCCCACTATAAAGAGGTAGGTATATAGTGTGTATGGACCTTGGGAAAGCCAGGATTGGTACCATCTGACAGAGCAGTTGGGGGAGGGGGTTCCTAATGAGTTTGCCCCCCCCCCCCCCACCAAAAAAAAAAAAAAAAGGGGCTCTACATGAAGTAAACCACACAGCAAACATGTGTGCATATTTTAGGGGGTGTTTGGGGGCAAACAATACTATGCAGCAGACAAAAGACATTGCTTAAGTGACTAGGCCATAGGTGTCTATTGGGGCAGAAGAGCATGCTGGGGAGGTAAGTGAAGGGAAAAATGCATGAAGGAGAAAAGGGGCACAGCATATTACAACATATTGCAATCATGGTAATTAGGGAAGGAGGTCAAAAATAGAAGACATTAGCAAACAGAGCATACATAGAAGGGAATAGTAAAGTATAAATGTTACCTTAATATAGTCCTCCTGCAGGACCTCGATGATGGCAGAACAGGTCTCTGGAATAATGATTCCCAGGGCCTGGGGAGAGATACCTGAAGAGAACTTCAAATCCTGAAGACTTCTCCCTGTCGCCAAGTACCTCAACGTGGCAACAAGCCTCTGCTCCGGAGTAATGGCTTGTCTCATGCAGGTATCCTGCCGGCTGATAAAGGGGGTCAGCAAAGCCAAAAGACGGTGAAAATCGGGGTCCGTCATCCTGAGAAAGTTCCTGAAATCATCAGGATTATTCTCCCGGATCTCACGAAGCAAAGGCATGTGCGAGAATTGGTCACGCTGAAGCAACCAATTCTTGGGCCACATACTCCTCGTCACTCTGTTCATGGACGGGTCTTGGCTCAAAGCTAAAAGCCCGACACCAATTCCGCGTACAGCACGAACTCGGCGACGAGTACGCACGGGAAACATCGCTCACAAGGTCACAAAAGGTCGGCTGGTCAGAACGGACAAACAGAAAGCACCGATAAACAGCAAGGCCTGAAAGAACGAAATGAATACCAGAAACGAGCAGACAATAAGCAGTGCAAATCAAAGCGTCCTATATCAAGATATAGGCCGCAATGACCAACAAATGCGAACTGACTACACGCACTAATAAACAGATACGCACGACAAGCACAAACTGAAGAGCAGTAACGATCTGAGTCAGAAAACTGAGAAGCGCGAATCTTAAGTCACCAAACTTCGACAAAATCTCGATAAACACGGGATCAGCAGAAGGAGCCCAACGGGTGCCTGACGTGGTGCTGAACTTCCCTTTTCTAATCTCGTGGACGACGACTTACGTCACGACGTTCTTGCAGACCGGATATTCCGACAACGTAGTCCGACCGTGTGTACGCAACACCAACATCGGACAAAGTACGACGGACAGAATCCCGACCGACCTGGTCCGCGGATTGGTCCGACCGTGTGTATGGGGCTTAACTGTTTTATTATACAAAGCACATTGTATGCACTATCCAGCAATTTATATATGCACATATTGCACAATTGTATTTATTTTGCAGTACAGCATTTGTACATTTGTATGTATTTATGATATCTATACTTTTTAGGGTAGCGCAGTCTTGATATTCAACTTTTGCACTGTGGGTTATACACCATTTCAGCTGCAGCAACCCTATTTTTTTTTTTTTATATATTTTTTGTATTTAGGTTGACACATTGCGCGAGTGAATCATTTGAAACTTTATTGTACACCATTAAGGAGCACAAGGAAGATGACTTCTGTAGGACATTATTTCTCACAACCTGATCACACTATGGGAGACCTGAATGTTTTGGTACTTTTAGCGGTAGAAAACTGCATTGGATACTAGCACATTATGAAAGATTTACCTGAAAACAAAGTCCTCCAGCAGCGCGCTGTCACCGCTGACAGGGCTTGCATCTTCACTCAGTCCTCCTTCGGGTTTGTGTGCAGCCGCCGTTGACTGGCTGAGCCGCGATGACGCCACTCTCGCACATGCGCGCGGGAGTCACGGCCACAGCACTGCTATTTCTATGGAAACTCTTGGCACTCTTGCGCCGGTGACCAAACCAGCATTGCAAAGGTAAATATCTCCTAAACAGTGCACGTTAAGGAGATATTTACTGTACCTGCAGGTAAGCCTTATTATAGGCTTAACTGTAGGAATAAATAAAAGAAAAGCCTTTACTACCACTTTAACTACTTCATTACTGAGCACTTTTACCCCTTCATGCTCAGGCCAATTTTCAACTTTCAGCGCTGTCACACTTTGAATGACAATTGCACGGTCATTCAACACTGTACCCATATGACATTTTTTGTTTTTTTTCACACAAATAAAGCTTTATTTTGGTGATGTTTAATCACCACTGGGTTTTGTTATGTTTTGCTAAAAAAACGACGAAACACCGAAAATTTGGAAGAAAAAAACAAGTTTCTGTTTTGCAAATAAATAATCTTTCTTCATAAATTTAAGCCAAAATGTATTCTGCTACATTTGTTGATGAAAATAACCCAAATCAGTGTATATTATTTAGTCTGTAGGAAAATTCCACAGACTATGTTATATATCTGAAAATCAGTTAATCATGATGTATCAAAACACTAGGATAGTACAAATACTACCCAAATGACGCTCTTTTGGAAAGTAGACAGTCCAAGGTATTTAGTAAGAGGCATGGCGAGTTTTTGGAAGTTCACATTTTTTTGTCACAATTATTGGAACAATTAAGGAATTAAAAAAAAAAATCACAATTTTATTTTTTTACATACTGTCACCAGTGCAGTACAGCGTTATCATGTAATGGGTGTGGCGGTGATCAGGGACGATGACTGGTGACAGTATGTAAAAAAATAATATATATATATATATATATATATATATATATATATATATATATATATATATATATTTTTTTTTTTTATTATTTTGTTATTTTTTTTATTACATTTATTTATTTATTTATTTTTTACACACTGTGACCAGAGAAATACAGTGTTACCATAATAATACTGTGCTACTCCGGGAAAGTGATTTTTTTTCTTTTTTTTACACATTATGATTGTTCATACCAGTGCATTTTACTGGTATAAGCAACTATTTTTACTGAATAGAACTGATTCATTCAATCTGTTTTGTTGTAAATAGCTGTGATTGGTCACATCTAATCACATGGTACAGATGGGCTGTGATTGGCCCTGTCTGTACCATGTGACCAATTGGCCATGTCTGTACCATGTGACCAATCACAGGTAGCAACACAATTGTACACAATGGATGGCATGAAAGCAAGCCATCCATTGCTGACAACTGTCATGTGACCTGATGTGATTGGTTACAGCAGTTACATGGTACTGGCAGTGGTACACTGATCAGTCATCGGTGTACTTTTTATCTTTCAAAAAGTGTTTCCCAGTGCTAAACTTTTCATTTAGTTTCTAAATTGTTGCATTTGTAAATTTCAAATGCCAGTAACAGGAATAATAGTGGGGAAAAAAAAGCACTTGTAGGTTTAACTAATCACTTTTTTGTATAATTCTCCTTTAAAGTGGAGTTCAACCCAAAAATGGTACTTCCGCTTTAAGTAACGGTGACCCCCTGACATGCCACATTTGACATGTCATTTTTTTGGGGAGGGGGAGCGGATACACTCTTTTTAGAGGCATCCAGCTCCCACTTCCTCCCGGGGCTCTGCGGCACCTGAAGGAAGATCACCTCTCCCCCCTCCCTCCCTGCAATCTTCTGGGACATGCCCCAGAAGATTTCCCGGCCATTCACAGTGCGCAGCACGGCTCCCGCATCCACAGTGTGTGCACGGCTGTGAAGTCACAGCCGGGCGCCCACATTAACAATGCTGATGCCGTGGAGAGGAGGGGGAGAGGAGCGGGACTTCATACACCCGCATCGCTGGACCATGGGACAGGTGAGTGTCCAATTATTAAAAGTCAGCAGTTACACCTTTTGCTGCCAGTGCTGCCAGCATTGCTGCAGAGGTTGAAGGGGTGGGGGGTCAGCCTATCAGTGCTCAGACCGTACACTGCATCAAATTGGTCATCCAAGAAAGAAGCCTCTTCTAAAGATGATGCACAAGAAAGCCTGCAAACAGTTTGCTTATCCACTTCAGCCCTGGACCAATTTGCAGCCAAAGGACCAGGCCCCTTTTTGCGATTCGGCACTGCGTCGCTTTAACTGACAATTGCGCGGTCGTGCGACGTGGCTCCCAAACAAAATTGGCGTCCTTTTTTTCCCACAAAGTAGCGCTAACACCCACGCACACAGCATACACCTCCCTTAGTGGTATAGTATCTGAACGGATCAATATCTGATCTGATCTGATCGGATCTATACTAGCGTCCCCAGCAGTTTAGGGTTCCCAAAAATGCAGTGTTAGCGGGATCAGCCCAGATACCTGCTAGCACCTGCGTTTTGCCCTTCCGCCCAGCCCAGCCCACCCAAGTGCAGTATCGATCGATCACTGTCACTTAAAAAACAATAAACACACATAACTGCAGCAGTCGCAGAGTCAGGCCTGATCCCTGTGATCGCTAACATTTTTTTTTTTTGTAGCGATTGATACAGTTGCTGACAGCCTAGGAGCTTTTTTTCCTGTGACTCTCACTAGTGTACCAGTAAATTTAGAGCCCAAAATGGCAAATTGAAGGTACACTAGTGAAGAGGCCTACACGTTTCTGAGCATGACAGATAGTGAAGAGGAAGTCACTCATCTGTCAGATTCAGGCTCAGAATACGATTCTGTAGACCACAGCGGCTCCATGACAGATAGCTCTGACGACGGAGTTGTGGTCCCTGCCAAGGTCAGGCTTACCAGACCCCGTTGTTCTTCTGCTGTTGTTGTGGTGTAAGGACCGCAGGGCTCTCATATGGAGCAGAGAAGTACTAGTGCCGCTCATCCTTCTGGTGAACTGGCAAGCACCAGCGGCCTAGTACACCCTGGTCGTACATCCAGCACTGCAGTAACACGTGGTGACGTGGCGAGTCCCGTAAGTGCAGTTCAAGCTGGTGAGGTGGCAAGCACAAGTAGTGTCCCGCTGCCACCAAGAAGAAGACAAAACACAGGCCCGTCGTGCCCATAGTGCCCTTCCTGCTGCATTCGCCAATCCTAATTGGGAACCCACCACTTCTGCAGCCCAGGTACTTCCCCCATTCACTGGCCAACCTGGCATTCAGGTGGAAACAGTTGATTTTACGTCACTTAATTTTTATTCACTGTTTTTCATTGGAGATCTCTATAGATCTATTGTGGACCAAAGCAATTTGTATGCTGGTCAATACATTCCCCAGTCTTCCCTTGCCAGAGATTGGAAACCAATTACGGTTTCCGAATTTAAGATCTTTCTGGGCCTATCCCTCCTAATGGGCATAACCAAAAAGAGTGAGTTGCGGTCATATTGGTCCACTGACCCAATTAACCTTATGGCTATGTTCTCTGCCTTAATGACCATGGCATGATACAAGCAGATCTTGCGGTTCATGCATTTTAACAACAATGAACTCTGTCGTCCTTGTGGAGACCCTGAATGCGATTGGCTCTACAAAATGGAAATTGGTACCACTTGTATGTGGACAATTATTACACGAGCGTGACACTTTTTAGTCACTTGTTTGATCATCAGATTGGAGCCTGTGGCACCGTGCGACCTAATCACCGTGGCTTTCCCCAGCGGCTTGTAGATTCCCGTCTTAGGCTGGGGGAGAGAGCCTGCTTCAAGTGTAATAATATTCTCGCTGTGAAGTGGAGGGATAATAAGAATGTTTTCGTTCTTACCTCCCTTCATGCAGACATGATGGTCTAAATTCCTACGGCAACTGGTGTTGTGGAGAAACCCCTCTGTGTCCACAAATATAACCTTAATATGGGAGGGGTGGACCTCAACGACCAGTTGTTGGCGCTGTACCCAGTTGCCCGTAAGGCCAGACGCTGGTACAAAAAAGTGTCTGTTTATTTATTTCAATTGGCTTTGCTGAATGCTCATGTGCTATACAGAGCTTCAGGACGGACTGGATCCTTCCTTAAATTCCAGGAAGAGATCGTCAGAGCCCTTCTGTTTCCAGACAGTGCTCCACCTCAACTTTCCAATCCAAATGCAGTAAGCCGGCTGCATGAGAGGCATTTTCCGTATGTCCTCCCGAGTACCCCTACCCAACGAGCCCCCCATAGAAGATGTCGTGTCTGCAGCAAGCGCGGATATAGGCGTGACACCCGCTATTATTGTCCCTCCTGTCCTGACAATCCTGGTCTTTGCATTGGTGAATGTTTTTAACGCTAACATACACTAGTTGAGTATTAGCGTAGGGTACAGCACTGCACAGACTAGGACACACTTTCACAGGGTCTCCCAAGATGCCATCGCATCTTGAGAGACCCTTACCTGGAATCGTAATGCCGCGTACACACGGTCGGAAATTCTGACCGTGTGTACGCCGCATTACAGTTACAACAGTTACAATTCCAAAAAACAGTGTAAAAAAAAAAACACAAAAAAAAAACGGAAAATTTATATCAAATACTTACCGTAATTTTCCTTTCCTGATAGGCTCCATGGCAGCATACGTGTGGGTTGGCCCCGCCTCCATAACTACCCAATAGGACCCCTCTCCCATAAATCTTTGCTCCTGGCTGCTATCCGTGTTCCGTAACTAGCCTACTCCAGACATTTGGGAGGGAACTCCTGCTGCCATGGAGCCTATCAGGAAAGGAAAATTACGGTAAGTATTTGATATAAATTTTCCGTTTTCCTGACAGGCTCCATGGCAGCATACGTGTGGGAAATAACTCGCCAAAACACACTCGGGTGGGCAAAATGTTGAGCAAAGAAAACCAAATTTTATTTAACATTGTCCAACGACAATACTTGTAAACCAAAATTAATAGAAGACAGCGCAGCTGGTTCAACGCAATAATGAGAAAGAAAAGTATTAATTGTGGACCAAGAGGCCGCTCTACAAATAACATCAGGCGCCACATGCCGAGAAGCTGCCCACGAAGTCGAGATGCTCCGTGTTGAATGAGCCGTCACTGCCTCAGGAGGAGCCAAGCCCTTAGCTCTGTATGCCCTTTGAATCGTCTGCACAATCCACGCGGAAATTGACCTAATTGACGCACGCATCCCTTTATTCTTGCCATGAAGAAGGACAAAGAGGAATTCCGTTTGCCTGAATGGAGCTGTTGCCTCCAGATATTGTTTTAAGGTGTGGCCTACATCAAGAGGATGGAACTCTTGGACATCTGGTGTTTTGAAAGTAGGGAGTACAATCTCCTGATTCTCATGGAAGACTGTGGTCACTTTAGGGTTTGACCCTAACATAGGAATCAGCACTACTCTGTCTTCAAAAAAGGTCAGAAAAGGTTCCTCTGAACCCAGATTCCTGATCTCTGATACCCTTTTCGCTGACGTTATCGCCACTAGGAAGATAGTCTTTAGAGTAAGATCCTTAACAGACAAAGGTTGAGATGAATCTTTCCCAAGATTTGACAGGAAATCCAAAACTAATGGAAGGTCCCATTTGGGAAACCTGGGTCTTCTTTGTGGTCTGAGCCTGATGGCACCCTTAAAGAATTGACGAACTAAGGCGTGATTCGCCCATGAGACTCCCGTGAAGGCTGAGATGGCCGACACTTGCACCCTTAATGAACCGACCGCCAGGGATAAATCTAGTCCAGACTGAAGAAAGCTCAGGATATCATGAACCTCTGGAGAGTTACACGAGTTTTCTCTTGACGACATGTGTTCAGCAAACCTGGACCAAATGCGCTCATACACCCTATTAGTGCTTCTTCGCCTGGCATTAAGAAGAGTTGGAATCGCTTCTTTCGGGCAACCAAGCGCCTCTAGCCTTCCCCTCTCAAGAACCACACCTTGAGGTGCAGACACGCTGGAAACGGGTGTAACGTCTTGCCTTGAGACAATAGATCCGGCCTGAGAGGTAGGGGAATTGGGTCTTGATAGCTGAGGAGCAGCAGCAGAGGAAACCACGGCCTGTTGGGCCAGAATGGAATGACAGCAATAATCTCCACTTTTTCTGTTCTGAGCCTCCGCAGAAACTGTAGAATTACCGGGACTGGAGGGAAGGCATAGGCCCTCTGGAAATCCCAACTGGTCGTGAGAGCATCTATCCCGAACGCCTGAGGGTCCCTGAACCTCGCAAAGTACTTCGGTATCTTGAAGTTGCACGGGGAAGCGAACATGTCGACTTCCGGAGACACACCCAGTGTTAGGAGCCACTCGAAAACTTCTCTGTGGAGGGACCACTCGTTGTTGTCCAACTCGACCCGGGACAAGAAGTCTGCTTGCACATTCTGGACCCCCGGAATGTATACTGCCGAGATGTTGGCTAAGTTCTTTTGCGCCCAACTCATTAAAGGCTCCACTTCTTGTAACAGGGACCAGCTGTGAGTCCCGCCTTGTTTCCTTATGTATGCCACTGCTGTTGTGTTGTCCAACCTTAGCATGACGGAAGAGTTCAACACTAGATGGCGAAAGGATAGGAGTGCCTGAAAGGCTGCCCTCAGTTCCAGGATGTTGGAAACGACTCCTTGAGACTGGCATGTCCACCTGCCCTGAGCTACCTCCGAAAGGCAATGAGCGCCCCAACCCTGGTTGCTGGCATCTGAGGTCACCGTGATCCATGAGATGGGGACAATCGAATGATGGTTGCGCAGATTCTTCCCCTGAAGCCACCAGAGGAGAGATGTCCTCATAGATGGGGTAAGGAAGATGCGCTGATTCTGGTCGACAGAGTTCCACTGATGCAGAAATCCCTTCTGAAAGGGACGGGTATGCCACTGGGCCCACTTCACCATGGGAATGGTTGCCGTCATCGTACCAATTATTTTCAGGCACTGGAGAGCAGAAAGGTGAGTTGATCCACGTGCCGCCTGAATCCTGTCTCGGATTACCATGATTTTCTCCTCTGGGAGGGAGATGGAACCCTCCACGGTGTTGAAAAGAGCGCCCAGAAACACGAGGGACTGAGATGGCTCTAGCTGACTCTTTTCTAAGTTCAGGAGCCACCCGAACTCTTGCAGGGTAGAGATGACAACCTCTTTGTGATCTAATAGCTGATCCTTGCTCTGAGATAGTAGAAGCAGGTCGTCCAAGTAATGGTGGAGACGCACACCCTTGACCCTGAGAAGAGCCACTACCGCCAATAGCACCTTGGAAAAAACCCGGGGTGACGTGGTTAACCCGAAGGGTAGACAAATGAACTGAAGGTGTTGGTTGCCTACCGCGAAGCGGAGGAATTTGTGGAAGTCCTTTGTCACAGGCACGTGAAAATATGCGTCTTTCAGGTCGATTGATATTAACCAGTCTCCCAAGTGTACTGACTGTTGTATGGTAAGTAGGGACTCCATCTTGAATTTCTCCTTGCGGATGAATGAGTTGAGGTGAGTCAGGTCTATTACTGGCCTCCATGTGCCGTTCTTCTTCTGCACCAAAAACAGGGGTGAATACATGCCTTCTCCCCTCTCTTCCTCTGGGACGGGTACGACTGCTCCTTGTTCCAATAAACAGCTTACGTAGGTCAACAGGACCTGTCTTTTCTCTTCTGAGCTTGGAAGAGTAGTAGGGATGAATCTGAGTTTTGGAGTGTTGCAGAAGACCCACTTGTGACCGGACGATACTGTCTTTACGGTCCAATAGTCCCGAATTGAGGCCGCCCAAACATGTTTGAAGTGGAGAAGACGGGCCCCCACCCGACATGTTTGAGCGGGCCCAATTTCAAAAGGACTTCCCAGAATCCTGGTTCCCAGAGGAACCACCTTTAGAGGCCTTCTTAAAAGAAGACTGCCTGGACCTCCATGTCCTGGAGAATTCTCGGCCGGGTTTATAGCTGCGTGCATCCCTGGCACGATCCGCATTCTGTCTTCTTGGAAAAGAGCGTCTCTGATTTTGAGGACGCCTATCCTGAGGGAGAAACCCAGATTTCCCACCTGTGGCCCGGGATATGGCAGAATCAAGCTTATTGCCGAATAATGAGGACCCTTCAAAGGGGATGCGGCACCAAGCCTGCTTAGAAGCAGGGTCTGCGAGCCACGGACGGAGCCACAACGCACGTCGCGCCGAAACGGCTGCCAACATATCCCGAGACATCAGGCGAATGACATCAATGGATGCCTCCCCCAAGAAGGCTGAAGCCATCCTAATCTCTTGAATAGGTGAGTCTTTAGCTGTGTCTATTGAAATGCCTCTCAGGTATTCTTCAATGCTGTCAGCCCAGAATTCTATGGCCTTTGACACTGCTGCGATCGCAAGCACTGGTTTGCACGCCATCCCGGAGGTCAAATAGATTTTCTTTAGATCTGAATCGATCTGTCTCTCTAAAGGATCCTTGAATGACACAGTGTCTTCTAAGGGGAGAGTCACATATCTCACCAGACGCATAAGTGCTGCATCTACCATTGGAGCTGACTCCAGGTGTTTCACATCTTCTTCCTTAAAGGGGTAAAGTTTAAGGATTTTGGATTGCATGGAACTCTTTTTGTCCATCTTGCTCCACTCTTCTGAAATAATATCACCCAATTCAGACAGAAACGGAAAAAATTGACGCTCCTTATTGAGCTGTTTAAAAAATTTCCTCTGCTTCGGGGGGGAAGTGATAGGATCTTCCCACTTCAGAGCCTCTCTCACTGCTTTAAGCAGGGAGGGAACCAAACCATAGTCAAACCCCAAACCTGGATCTTCTGGATCCGATTCACTGTCTGAGACAAGGGCAGAATGGCGGCTAGGTTGGGATGAATCCCATGTTTCTTGTAGTACCCCCTCTCCTACTATAGGATCTAGCGGGTCTGCCGGGGATTCACAGGGCTGTTGAGCTTCCCTTTCCTGCAGGGATTCTTTTACCACTCGTCTCACCATTGATTCTAGGCGCTGGTCAGCGCCGTCTCTCTCATCCGCTGCCTTAGTGAAACAATGGTCACATAAGGATTTGTCTGCTGGTACAGGCATTTTGCACCCCCAACATGCTTTCTCTGGCCTCTTGCTGGAGTGAGCCACAGGGGGGCGGGAATAATCCCTGTCACGCTGTTCCGACCTGGCGGACCTATGGTGGCTGGATTTTGAGGAGGATTTGTGGTGGTGCGATTTTGACGATCCACTGCGTCTATAGGCACTAGGTTGTGGATCAGATTTGGAAGGGCTGTGAACACAGAGAGACAGACAGAAGGGACAGGTCATATTTGCTGCCTATGCTTACTCTCTTCAATATTAGAAATATAAAAAATGTACTTTAGGACCTACCTAACATGAGCGGGCTGGCCACTAGGGGGCAGTGAAGCATCCATAATGTCCAAAACACCAAGCCTGACACTGCAGTAAAAAATACAATCTTCAGACAAAATACAGCAATAATCCAACCAAGCCCCAGCATAAAGGACTGTTCCTACCTTGAACCGCCGAAATACTAGCCCCGGGAAGTCGCTGTGGCGTCCGCAATCATTCCCAGGGCTCTGTCAGCTTTGCAAGGTTTTTAAATTTGCCGCCCGTGACGTCATCGGCGTCATCCGACGCCGGGGTCCTCAGCGCGCATGCGCGAGAACCAAGCCTCGCTCTCACATCGGGTCCGCGCATGCGCAGAACGCCCGCGGACCCGGAAATCGAAGAGAGTAGTTTGCTGGAACGCAGAAGCGTCCAGCAAACAGCATAGAAATAGCAACAGATAGAGGAAAAGAATACAATCAATGGGCACACACATAAACACTGCTGCCATGGACAGATACAGACTCACCACTCCACCAACGATCACCTGGCCGAACGATCCAAGGCACGCACACACCGGACCTCCCAGCAGATAAGGGCCACCTGTAGCAACAGGTAAACAGGCCGGCGCACTTTTAAGGTAAGATAACCTTTTCTTCAGCGCTACTCTGCAATTACTCTCCATACCCTGCTTAACAGTCAAGGCCTATCGGAGGAAACAATTCAGTCATTCGGCCGATCGATCGCTGTGAAGTCATCTTCAGGTAGGAGAACCACATGGTCCTACGGAGGAGGACAAAAAAGGAACACGGATAGCAGCCAGGAGCAAAGATTTATGGGAGAGGGGTCCTATTGGGTAGTTATGGAGGCGGGGCCAACCCACACGTATGCTGCCATGGAGCCTGTCAGGAAAAATAGTTGTCGTTTTATGAAGGGAGGTATTCTAATGGTGGGCATACCCACCGATCAATCTTTTTTTTTCGTTCAGCCCACAGGCTGCATGAAAAAAAAGATTACAATATATGCCCAACAAGGACCAGCAACGTACTGGTATGTTGCTGGAATTTGAGTGGTTATACCAGAATGATGCCTGCAGGTTTAGGTATCATCTTGGTATCATTCTTTTCAGCCAGCGGTTAGCTTTCATGTAAAAGCAATCCTAGCAGCTAATTAGCATCTAGACTTCTTTTACAAGCAGTGGGAGGGAATGTCCCCCCCCCCCCACCGTCTTTAATGGTTTTCTCCTGTCCCAACAGGGAACCTGAGAATGCAGCCAGTGGTTCCACCAGCTGACCATAGAGCTGATCAGAAACCAGAATGGCTCCAATCATCTCTATGGCCTAAGAAACCGGAAGCTATGAGCATTTTATGACTTAGATTTCGCCGGATGTAAACAGCTCCATTGGGAAATTGGGAAAGCATTTTATCACACCGATCTTGTTGTGATCAGATGCTTTGAGGGCAGAGGAGAGATCTAGGGTCTAATAGACCCCAAATTTTTTTCAAAAAAGAGTACCTGTCACTACCTATTGCAATCATCAGGGATATTTACATTCCCTAAGATAACAATAAAAATGATAAAAAAAAAAAAATGATAGCAAAAAGAAACAAAACCAAAAAAAAGCACCCCTGTCCCCCCCTGCTCTCGCACAAAGGCGAACGCAAGCGTTGGTCTGGAGTCAAATGTAAACAGCAATTGCACCATGCATGTGAGGTATCACCGCAAAGGTTAGATTGAGGGCAGTAATTTTAGCAGTAGACCTCCTCCGTAAATCTAAAGTGGTAACCTGTAAAGGCTTTTAAAAATGTATGTAGTTTGTCGTAGAAAACAAGTGGAGAAAAAGCGCCTCTGGGTGTAGTAGTTTTGGTAAAAGGAAATTTTATTACAGCAATATCAATGCACTCACATTTGTGAAGATAGTAAACAGCATGGTATATGTCTCTCAGTGGCGGCTCCCCAGTGATGTATGACTGTCAGCTTTGTCCATGCAGTTCCATAGAAGCACTTCCTGTGGATGGTAAGGGCCGGCTCCGGAAGGCGGCCTCAAAACGAGGCTTAGATAGCAGGGAAGCGACGAGCTCAGGGGGATGACGTCATCAAAGATGGACGCGTTTCGTGAGCATGCGCACTCGGATGTAGTGACGAGTCGCACTCCTTTCTCAACATTAGGACATTAGGATGTCCTAATGTTACCAATAAGGATTCCACCTCCTCCCTTGCTCCATTGGTGATATCATCTCTCACATTCACTTGTACATCATTTTTGATATACAGGCATACCCCACCCCTTTTTTACCCTCTCTATCCCTGCGATATACCCTTGAATGGTTGCCAGATAATCATGAGAGCTGTTAAACTAAGTCTCTGAAATTCCTAAAAAATCTAAATCCTCCTCGTACAACAGTAGCTCTAGTTCTCCCATCTTGTCTGCCAGACTCCTGGCATTGTTGAACATGCCACATAGTTTAGATCGGTCGCATACTATCTCCTTATTGGGTGTTCTGAGGTTGCAAATAGGACTTGTTACTGTACTTCTCTCGGGTTGAGGTTCTTTGAGGGAACCTGCCTCTAGTGCCCCCAATACTACCTTCTGCAATTTGTTCCACACTGACTATCTCTACCTCTGGACCCTATCCCCCGTCACCTAGTTTAAAAGTCCCTCTAACTTTTTGGCCATCTTCACTCCCAGCAGATCTGCACCCTGCTCATTTAGGTGCAGTCCGTCCCTTCTTTAGAGCTGGTAACTGACTGAGAAGTCGGCCCAGTTCTCCGGGAACCCAAACCCATCCTTTCTACACCAGGTGCTCAGTCACTTGTTTACTTACCTAATCTCCCTCTGCCTTTATGGTGTGGCAATAGTATTTCTGAAAAAACTACCTTGCAGGTCCTTTTCCTCAATTTAGCTCCTAAGTCCCTAAAATCGTTTTTTAGGACACTCCATCTACCACTGACTTTGTCATTGATGCCAATGTGCACCATCACAGCCGATTCTTCCTCAGCCCCTCCCAGTAATCTGTCCACCAGATCCTTGATGTCCTGAACCCGAGCGCCAAGTAGACAACATACAGTTCGGCGCTTCAGGTCTTTGTGACAGATTGCCCACTCTGTCCTTCTAAGAATCGAGTGCCCTACCACCAGAACCTGTTTTTCCTTTCCCTTGGCTTTTCTCCCACCCTCACTGGAGGAGTTATTCCCCTGGCAGCTAGGGGAGTCACTCAGCTTCAGCAGTGCTGGTCCCTGACTGGTTTCACCAATTTCACTTAACAGGGCGCACTAATTGGGATGTTTCAGCCCAGGACCGGCCTACCTGGCACTCAGGTACTCAGGTACTCACAATACTCAGGTACTCACAATACACACAATACTTAAGTACTCACAATACTCAGGTACTCACAATTTACACAATACTCAATAATTTGCATTTAAATTGATAAAAATAAACAAGGAAAATATATATTGTTGTAAGCATTCCTACTTTACAGGATTGCTTCACACCTGCCTAAAACTTTTGCACAGTACTATAGGTTTTAGGAAGGGGAGGGGAGCATTTTTAACAAATGACGGTGGGGCGGCGCAGCTCTCGTTCTGGGACAACGTCATATGACAGCGTCCCAGAACGGCTGCTCTCGCGAGCTCGCAGGGATACGTAGCGCGGTGGGCGCAGCCATACCATGTGCTGGCAACCCCCGATCTCTATATCCATTCACAGCCGGTCACATGTAAACAAGGAAGTACCAGTAATCATCGCTCCTAGCCTCACACTGACAGAGTGTGTGGCAAAGAGAGACGATCAGCGGCATCTCCACGCAGGGGGACATGTAGGAATGTAATCGGGACACTGATCATAAGTGCCCTGATTACAGTATAGTAAAACAGTGTCAACGTACAGTGCCCACCAATGCCAGCAATCAGTGCCCACCAGTGGCAGCAATCAGTGCCCACAAGTGCCACCAATCAGTGCCCATTAGCGATGCAAGTCAGTGCTGGCAATCAGTGCCGCCTATCAGTGCTGCCCATCAATGCCCATCACTGCTGTCGATCAATGCCCATCAGTGCCACCCATCAGTGCCCATCAGTACTGCCTATCCATGCCACCTATCAGTGCCCACCAGTGCCGCCTATCAGTGCCGTCTATTAATGTCCATCAGTGCCACGTATCAGTGCCCATAAGTGCGGCATATTAGTGCCTCCTCATCAGTGCCGCCTCATCAGTGCCCATAAGTGCCACCCCATCAATGCCCACCAGTTCAGTCTATCAGTGCCCATCAGTGGTGCCTCATCAGCACACATCAGTGAAGGCGAAAAATTACTTAGTTACGAAATTTATTGACAGAAAAAAAAGTAAAAAAACAGTTTTTTTTTTCTAAATTTTTGGTTTTTTTTTTTTGTAAAAAATAAAAAACCCAGCAGTGAATAAATACCACCAAAAGAAAGCTCTATTTGTGTGAAGAAAATTATAAAAAATGTGTTTGGGTACAGTGTATCACGACTGCGCAATTGTCATTCAAAATGTGACAGCGCTGAAAGCTGAAAAATGGCTTGGGCAGGAAGGGGGTGTAAGTGCCCGGTAGGCAAGTGGTTAAGGCTAATTAAGTGAAACTTAACCCATAACAACTTAAACAAAAAATAATTTGTTTTTCTAAAGGAACATACATTTCATACCATTGGGCTAGAGGAGGCCAAGTATCTGGGATATACCATTGGGAAAAGTCTATTAAAGCCCCAGTTAAACAAAGCTGAAGTCAGTCATTCATGACTCGGGGCGTGGTTTAGAATGGCGGAGTAAGAGAGACGCATGTAGGCTCTGCTCCCTCTAAAGCCCCGGGAGGCGCTCTGGAAGTGAAGCAGCATTAAGGCATTTTATTACCGAACCTGACACTCCCCGTCCGGCATGAGAAAAAGAGACGGGGCTGAACAGAAGGCCCAGAAAATACCTCTACAGCCAGAGATACCTCAGTACTTCTCTCGGACGAGAGCAGCGGCAGCGAAGCACCAGGAGCGGGCATCGGACGAAGGGAAACTAGACGGAGGATCCAGAGAGGCGCCTGACGTCACTCGTGCGCCCCGCATACCTGTCACGCTGGAAGCGTCGGCTGTGAAGCGAAGTGAGAGCAGCAAGGGAGAGGAGCTCCCCGGGCGGACACAGGAAGAGGTCACAGGACAGACGCCGCATATGGCTGGGGAAGACGCAGATCTGAGAGCTCTTCAGAGAGCGCTACCTACGAGGGCAGACCTACAGGCACTCCCTACCAGAGCAGATCTGGAGGGGTGGATGACCAGGATGGAAGAGATCCATCGAAGAGATCTGGAGGAGGTAAGGTCTGAGGTACATCAAATCGCAGGAAGAGTGGCGCTGGTAGAAAGCACACAGGCGACCCTGATCGACCGGATCACGCATATGGAAAAGGTACAGTCTGACTATAACTTTTATGCTCCCTCAATGCAGTTGTGATTAGAGGAATTAGAAGACCGCAATAGAAGGAAAAATTTAAGATTCAGAGGGGTAACAGAGGCGATAGGTGGAGAGGCTCTACAAGCAACTATAGCTACAATATGCCAGCAATTGGATATTCAGGTTCCATTAGGAGATTTAGAGTTTGAAAGGATCCACAGAGTACCCGGTCCCCCCTCAGTTAACCCCTCCAGACCTAGAGACGTGATATGCTGTTTTCATAGGTATGCTCACAAGGAACTGGTCAGCCGGAAGGCGTGGGAGGCCAAAGAAGTAGTATATGAAGACATGAGGGTTAAAATCCTACCCGATTTATCAAGGGCCACCCTACAGAGGAGAGCCATGCTACGGCCTTTACTGGACATAATACGAAAAGCAGGAGGTTCGTATAGATGGGGATACCCCCTATCGGTATTCATAAAAAGAGGATCCAGAACTTTTGTCCTGAGGCGCCCAGTAGACCTGCCCCAGCTGTTTCTATTTCTAGGTGAAGAGGAGATTGAGGTCCCGAACTGGCTACAGTATCTGGGCCGTCTAAACGAGCAGGGGGCCCAGAGGAGATAGAAAATGGAGATTCAGTGAAAGAAGATGGAGAAACACCCCGCCACCCTGCCCTAAGGGACCAGGGGACATTTGTGCTTAGCACGTGCCCTCCTTTCCTCCCCCCCCCCTTTTGCCCCTGGCTTTTTCTTTTCCCACTCCCTTTGGTTCCCTAAGGGGACCCCCCTGGCATTGAACATATTATGCTTAATACGGAAATGAACTTGGGGTCCAGATGGAATGGATGGACTTCATTGGTCATATTATTTTATTTTATTGTGTGGTGTCTTTTTTTTTTTTTGTTTGTTGTCTTCCTTTTTTTTTTTTTTTTTTGTGTGGGGTAATGGGGGGGGGGTGGGGGGGCTGGAGGGGGGTGTGGAGATGACAAATGTGTGACGGAGGGAATATATTATCCAGTGGCGGTGCGTGCATAGAGGGCGCAGGAGTGCCGCCCCCCCTCTCCTGCACCGCTCTATCACCAATAGATAGATTCATGCATTGCATGAATCTATCTATTGTCACCGCTGCCGCCCCCTATTCAGGTGTCCGGCCCCTGATCGGGCGCCGGGCATCTGAATTACAGTGGGGGGGGTGTTGCTGGAAGCGCCCCTATTAGAGCTGTAAGCTCTAATAGGGGACCCTATTAGAGCGGTGTGCTCTAATAGGCTTCCCTAAGTGTAAACAGCGGGCGCACGGCTGTGCGTTCGCTGATTACACAGTACTGTGTTAGGGAAGCGAATACATTGCTTCCCTAACACAGACCCGCCTCTCAGCCAATCAGGTTGCCAGGTCTGTTACCTGTCACCTGATTGGCTGAAGTCACAGGCGCTGTGATTGGACGCTAGGCGTCCAATCACCTAGCGTCCAATCACAGCAGAAGAAGACAGGAGGAGCGCGGGTGAAGACATCCGACGGAGACACCGCTCGTCGCCTGACGCCGTCACCAGCTGCACACCGGGACAAGGTAAGTGCAGAGGGCAGGCAGGGGGCACAGTGGCAGCACTTAAGGGGCACAGTGGCAGAACTTGGGGGCACAATGGCAGCACTTAAGGGGCACAATGGCAGAACTTGGGGCACAATGGCAGCACTTAAGGGGCACAATGGCAGCACTTAAGGGGCACAATGGCAGCACTTAAGGGGCACAATGGCAGCACTTAATGGGGCACAGTGGCAGAACTTGGGGCACAATGGCAGCACTTAAGGGGCACAATGGCAGCACTTAAGGGGCACAATGGCAGCACTTAAGGGGCACAATGGCAGCACTTAATGGGCACAGTGGCAGAACTTGGGGCACAATGGCAGCACTTAAGGGGCACAATGGCAGCACTTAAGGGGCACAATGGCAGAACTTGGGGCAGCACTTAAGGGGCACAGTGGCAGAACTTGGGGCACAATGGCAGCACTTAAGGGGCACAATGGCAGCACTTAAGGGGCACAATGGCAGAACTTGGGGCACAATGGCAGCACTTAAGGGGCACAATGGCAGAACTTGGGGCACAATGGCAGCACTTAAGGGGCACAGTGGCAGAACTTGGGGCACAATGGCAGCACTTAAGGGGCACAATGGCAGCACTTAAGGGGCACAATGGCAGAACTTGGGGCACAATGGCAGCACTTAAGGGGCACAATGGCAGCACTTAAGGGGCACAATGGCAGCACTTAAGGGGCACAATGGCAGCACTTAATGGGCACAGTGGCAGAACTTGGGGCACAATGGCAGCACTTAAGGGGCACAATGGCAGCACTTAAGGGGCACAATGGCAGCACTTAAGGGGCACAATGGCAGCACTTAATGGGCACAGTGGCAGAACTTGGGGCACAATGGCAGCACTTAAGGGGCACAATGGCAGCACTTAAGGGGCACAATGGCAGAACTTGGGGCAGCACTTAAGGGGCACAGTGGCAGAACTTGGGGCACAATGGCAGCACTTAAGGGGCACACTGGCAGCACTTAAGGGGCACAATGGCAGAACTTGGGGCACAATGGCAGCACTTAAGGGGCACAATGGCAGAACTTGGGGCACAATGGCAGCACTTAAGGGGCACAGTGGCAGAACTTGGGGCACAATGGCAGCACTTAAGGGGCACAATGGCAGCACTTAAGGGGCACAATGGCAGAACTTGGGGCACAATGGCAGAACTTGGGGCACAGTGGCAGAACTTGGGGCACAGTGGCAGAACTTGGGGCACAGTGGCAGCGTTTGATGGGCACAGTGGCAGCGTTTGATGGGCACAGTGGCAGCGTTTGATGGGCACAGTGGCAGCACTTGGGGCACAGTGGCAGCGTTTGATGGGCACAGTGGCAGCGTTTGATGGGCACAGTGGCAGCGTTTGATGGGCACAGTGGCAGCACTTGGGGCACAGTGGCAGCGTTTGATGGGCACAGTGGCAGCGTTTAATGGGCACAGTGGCAGCGTTTGATGGCACAGTGAGGCTGTTTGTTTGCGCCCCCCCAAAAATTTTGAGCACCAGCCGCCACTGATATTATCTCTCTCTTCTTTTTTTGGGGTTGGTTTTGAAGGTTTTGTACGGGGACGCAATTGATAGTATATACATAAGCATAGACAATGCTAGGGTTTCAATTTTTTTTTTTGGGGATGTTGGTAACAAATAAGTCACAATGCACTAAAAAAAAAAATTTTTTTGTCCTTTTTTTTTTTTTTTTTTAGGAAGGGGGGGCCCGTGTATTTATTTCCCCCCCCCCAATTTAGTTTGCTCTTGGCGAGAAGAGGGAATCTCGCACCACGAATTGACAATTATAGATAGTCACAAGTTCACAAGTATCCACAGGTTTATGATCTTTTAATACTTTGATAACACTAAGTGTAGCACAGAGGTTGAGGGACCTCTCCCTTTTTTTTTTTTTTTTGAGTACAATATGAATATGAGTTATTGACCCATGAAGGGAAGACGAAAAGAGGGGGGGAAATGGACTCAGGGACTTAACCATCCCCACCCTCACTTTTTTTTCTTGAGAGGATACAGTGGGAGGGGAGGGGGATGAATGGGGGAGGGGGGGTGATAGGGAGGGAGGGAATGAGAGGCAATGGGCGGGAGGGGGAAAACATAAATATAAACAGATAGAGTGTTCTCTTTTGTTCTACCTGTTTTTTTTTTCTTCTCTCTCCCTTTTTTTCCCCCTACCCTCCCCCCCCTGCCAGTGTATGGGTGGGAGGGAGGGGGAGGAGACGGGAGAGTAGATGATGGAACAAAATTGGAAGATAAATGCAACTAGAAGGTGGATGTGGAGCGTCCCCGGGGGGGGGGAGTGGAGTCTCCCCGCCATTCGGGATCAACCCCTCATAAATAGCTTTACACCCACTGAGCCATTGGGGGTGCCTCAGGAAAGGGTGTCTCCCTTAGGGGTTGAAGTAAGGGTTAGGGGAGAAAAAGAGGGTGGTGGGTGGGAGCTGGTAAATATAGAAGGGGGAGGGGGGGTAGATTAGGGTGGGGGTGGGGAATTGTTTTTTTGTTTATTTTTTTTTTTTTCTCTTTCTCTCTCCCTGTTTCGTCTCCACCTCTCCCACCGGGGCCTATCTTTCTCTCTCACATCTCTCTCCCTTTGGTAGAGGTTGGCTAAGATGGAGGAAGTTAGGTTGATATCTATGAATGTGAAGGGACTTAACATCCCTGAAAAAAGAAGGATGCTTCTAAATGACCTAAAACAGAGACACATAGACATAGCCTATATTCAAGCGACCCATTTTAGGACGAGTAGATTTCCCTTACTTCAAAATAGATTCTTTCCAACTGTATATCATGCCTCTAATCAAGAGGCAAAATCAAAAGGGGTCACGATCATGATATCCAATAGGATCCCATGGACGTTGATAGAAAAACTAGTAGACGAGAACGGAAGGTATCTTTTTTTTGAAGGGTTCAATAGGAGGAGTGAAGGTGACGCTGGCCACAGTATATGCCCCCAACGTAAAGCAAGATGTTTTTTTAAAGAAAGTTCTAACAAATCTAATGGATTTCTCAGAGGGTAAGTTAATTATAGGGGGGGACATTAACATTCCCTTAGATCCAAAACTTGATACGTCCTCAGGGACATCGTCCATTCCCCAGGGTACTAGAAGAGGTCTATTAAAAAAACTACATGAACTACAATTAGTGGATGCTTGGCGTATCATGCATGATGGGGAAAGGGACTATACTTTTTTTTCCAATCCCCACCAGCTATATACCCGGATAGACCTTTTTTTGGTACCTCACTACCTAATGACTAAAATAACAGAGATTTCGATAGGGAACATAACATGGTCGGACCATGCCCCGATCATTTTGTGTATCTCCCTGTTTGGCGAGAGGGGAGCTACCGAGAGAAGATGGCGATTAAACGAGAGCTTACTTCAGAACCTTGAAATCCAAGAAGAAATAGCGAAAGAAATACATTTTTACTTTGAAACAAATGAGACTCCGGGAAGTAACCCCGCTATAATATGGGAGGCACACAAGACAGTGATTCGGGGCATATTGATTAAATTTGGATCAAGATTAAAGAGAGAGAAAGAAAAACAGGTAAGGGAACTTTTACAGGAAATACATGACCTAGAATCTCAGCATAAGAGGAACCAGACACCCTCTTTGGGAAGACAGCTGGGGGATCTGCGACGCCAGATATTCTACGTTACAGAGCGAGAAAAATCATACAGAGAGGTAGAAAGACTTCTTATGAACTAGGAGACAAGTGTAGTAAGTTGTTAGCAGGCAAATTGAAAGAGAAAACGTTGAATGTATATATACCCCACATAAAAGGAAGGGAAGGGAAACTCACTTCTCAGCCTAAAGAGATAGCACAGACATTTGGGGAATTTTATACCTCTCTGTATAATTTGGAGTCAGTACCTATAGCACCATCAGTACAGGAAGAATATCTTACATCGGCGAGACTGCCGAGACTGCCGAGACTAACATATGTAGAGCGGAAGAGACTGGAAGAACCAATCTCGAAGGAGGAAGTAGAACAGGTATTGAAAACAGTGAAGCCGGGAAAGGCGCCCGGCCCGGACGGCTTTACTGTACTTTATTATAAGAAATTCTCCTCACAACTGTGCACACAGATGGCAAAAGCCTTTAACGCCCTTGGCCGAGCTGCCACATTCCCTCCAGACTCCCTTTTGGCACACATTACAGTGCTGCCAAAGGAGGGGAAGGATCCCTCGGAATGTGGCAGCTATAGACCTATTTCACTTTTGAACGTGGACTTGAAGTTATATACCAAACTTTTGGCAACTCGGATTCAACCACTGATGTGCCAGTTGATAGATCGAGATCAGGTGGGTTTCATTCCCTCGCGCGAAGCTAGGGATAATACCACTAAAGTTCTTAACCTGGTCTACCATGCTAATAAGTCAGCAATCCCTAGTGTCTTTCTAAGTACCGATGCCGAGAAGGCTTTTGACCGGGTGAGGTGGTCCTTCTTGTTTGAAGTGTTGAGATTTGTGGGCATGGGAGACCAGATGATTTTGTGGATTAAAAATGCATATACCTGCCCGAGGGCAGAGGTGAAAGTAAACGGAGTATTCTCCAGCCCTTTTAAAATTGCGAACGGTACTAGGCAAGGATGCCCCCTCTCCCCTCTGCTGTTTTCCCTATCAATAGAACCCCTGCTAAACAAAATTAGGCAAAATACAGATATTCAGGGTATAAAGATCGGAAATCGAACCTATAAAATCTCTGCTTATGCGGACGACCTGTTGTTCTCCATGTCTGCACCACACATCTCGATCCCCAATCTCATGAAAGAATTTGAACTGTATGGTAAATTATCAAACTTAAAAATAAATTACTCAAAATCAGAAGCAATGGGAGTCGCTCTACGTAAGAGAGACTGCGAGGTATTTCAACAAAACTTTAGTTTTAGGTGGGTAAGTGAAAAAATGAAATATTTGGGAACGTTTATTCCACCAAGTATAAGTAAGACATTTGAGGTAAATTTTCCTGTGTTAATGGAATCAGTAAGGAGGCAATTGGATAAATGGCACCAGGATACCCACTCATGGTTCGGCCGATGCAATATTATTAAAATGAATATTTTACCCAAATTTTTATACTTATTTCAAGCCTTACCAATTGCGATACCAGTGGCCTTTCTTCGCCAAATAGGCTCTCTATTTATAAAATTTATATGGGCGAAGAAACGCCCCAGGATAGCAAGAAGCATTATGATGCTTCCTAGGAGTATTGGTGGAGTAGCGGTCCCAAATATAGCGAGATATTACCATGCAGTTCACCTGGGGAGGGTGGTGGATTGGTGCAGACATGGAGAACTCAAGTCGTGGGTGGAATTAGAACAACAAGCTAGTGAGATACCTCTGCGGAGAGCACCATGGTGTATTGACAAAATACCAAGGAAGACCACGAATCATCCCACCATAGGGACTACATTACGTATTTGTTCATCTCTGTTTCGGGATACTAGGATCTCCCCGGAGGGCTCACCGCTGTTCCCGGTACTGGGAAACCCGGGGTTCCCCCCAGGGACAGAAGTAGGAGCATTTAAAAATCTAGAGGACAAAGGTATATTTCAGGTCTCACACTTTTTGCATAGAGGGGCCTGGCCTACTATAGCGGTTCTCTCGCAAAGAGGGGGTCTTTTTGAGTTAAAACTGTGGAGGGAGAGACAGATTACGAACTTCTTACGTTCCCTGGGGGTAGCGGGAAAATATGATCGCCAACTAACGATATTTGAAAAATACTGCGATGGGCATGAACCGATCCCTCGGTTGATTTCCAAAATGTTTGGAATACTAAATACACCACGGGAAGACTATGTACCACCCAGTAAGGCCAAGTGGGAAAAAGATTTGAACAGAACCTTTACCAAGGCCCAATGGGGGGATATTATACACATGTCCCAGAATACGTCAATTTGTACACGAATCCAGGTATTAAATTAAAAGATAATGACGCAGTGGTATTACACCCCATCCAAACTCCAGAGATTCTACCCTGAAACCTCAGGTCAGTGCTGGAGATGCGGAGGAGAACCAATTAGACAAAAGGGAAGGAGTCTGTCATGATAAGGTGAACCCCTGAAGCTGAAGCAGCTTTTGAGGCCTTAAAACAGGCCTTGCGTAGTCAACCAGAGTTGTACTGGCCTGACATTTCAAGGGACTTTGTGTTCCAGATGGATGTATCAGGTGTTGGGTTGGGAGCTCAGGTTTTCAATGGGGAATAATACTTCGTCATTTACCTCAGCAATTGAAGAAAACTATACCACCATTGAAAATGAATGTTTAGAAATAAAATGGGCTTTACATTTTTTCCGTTACTATATCTTGGGTAGACAATTTGAACTGATAACGCTCCATTAAAGTGGATGGTACAAAAAGGGAAACCAATAGGAGGGTGAATAGGTGGTTCTTGGTCCTTCAAGAATTGATTTTTACAGTGAAACACCGCCCCAGTGCTAGGATGAGGATTGCAGATGCCTTGCCCTGAGTGCACACATGCCTAACAACCTATGTTCCAACCCTAGATTTGAAACAAAAGGGGAGGTGGGGTATGTGACAGGAAGCAAATAATAACTATGGGTTGTGTCCAGGATGAGAGATATACGTGTCCCAGGTTCATGCCGTATACAAACTGTTTTCCCGTTTGTGCTGGGTGAGCTTTCTTGGCTCACTGACAGGTCTAGTACTCTGGGCTCTATAAAACTCCCAAGCAGCTTAGGGAGGATGCTCCCTCCTGGAACCAGATTTCTGTGCATGACAGACTGGGGAGCAGCAGCTGCTCTGTGTAGTGAGACAAGTCTGTGTGGCTAAAGACAGGTAGGTTCCTGTTTCTGGAGTTAAACGCCCAGCATGGCAAGGGTTTATTTGCTGTTTTTGTTTTATTTTGCCATGTTGATACCTGCACTTAGTAAATAAGACTTTGTAAATAAACCACAGTTGTGGTTCACCAAGATCCTGCTGTCTTGCTGTGCCTTTTCACCGTGCCGTGATTCATCCAGCGAGTCACGCAAAACCCACTACTGAGCTAATTCCTCACAGTACTGTTACATTTTTTTTTGGAGGGGCAGCAGAGACACCTTTGGTCAGCAGCATTGACATTCTAGGGACAGGGTAGTGTTAAAGCCCCATACACACGGTCGGACTTTTTCATGGATTCTGTCCGATCGGACAAGGTTGTTGAAAAATCAGACCGTGTGTATGCACCATCGGACAGTGTTCGTCGGTTTGTCCGACGGACAAAGTCTTATCTCCTGCTGGAAAGATTTGCCGTCAACACGGTCCGATCACACCAAATCCGATCGTGTGTACGGTTGTCCGACGGACAAAGTGCTACGCATGCTCAGAAGAAATTCTGTGACGGAAGCGCTCGGTCAGGTAAAACTACCTTTCCTAATCGACACAGCACATTCGTCACGCTGCAATGTTAAAATGTCTTTAATGCAGCGCATTCTCTTTTTCTTTACAATGCAACAAGAATGACATGTTTTAGCTGCTCCTATTCACCCGCACTTCTCACAAACTTAGTTCTTTATTACTTTGCAGCATTTATACACTACATGTTTATTTTTACTCAGATCGTAAAAGAATCTTTGTTATATTTTTAGCATGATTTTTTTTTTTTTTTTTTTTTTTTTTTTTTTTGGGGAATACATATTTGAAGGAGAATTTTTTTGTTTTTTGGAGGGGGGTTGTATGTCTCAACTTAGCAAAACCACATTATTAACATTTGTATTTCTTGCTTAAATTTACTAGGAGTTTGTTGGTTGTTGGTGCCCCTTGTTAATTATACTTTAGGATTAGTGAAATATACCTGCCTACTCAAAGAAAAACTGTCATTGTAGAAAAGTAAAACACAATAGTCAATGATTATTTCAAATCCAAAAAACATTTATTTAGGTCTCAGCAACAAACCAAAGAGGAACGCAGCCATGGTGAAACTTGGGGAATTTGCAAAGCCTTGGACACCCATGGCAACCATCATTTTACAGGCTTAAACAATTGGGGGCATGAAGAGTACCTATCTAAATAATAAGGGAGCGCAATCTGGTCCTGAAGTCCAAAACATCCGGAACTGCAGCAGATGCCATCTAGGTCCCCAGGCTCTGGTCCTACGAGAGGCTCCATCTTCTCTCAGACCAGACTGAATCAAGGTCATCACTCTCTTGTCTTCCTTGTACGCTTCCTTCCACGCCGTGGTGCTGGTGCTGGTGGGGTGGCAGAAGGAGGAGGAGGAGGCGGAGCAAGGTCACTCTCGCAAACATGTGTGAGGGGAGTCATCTCCCCAGCCATCCCCTCATTTAGTATTTTGAGGATGACCTCCTCACACATGCTGCGTTGCCCCGCCTCCATACCCGTAAGTTTACTGCCAACCAAGGAGGCAAAGGCCTCCTCGTAGGTGGGTGTGGCATAGAGGGAGGCTGAGGCATCTCTGATCAGCTGGAGCGCTGACTCTCCCACCTCCCCCATGTTTTTCGCCCTTCTGTAGGGAAGGCGGAGGGGAGAGACTTGGGAGACAGTCAGGCTCCTACGCCTACCCCCCTCTTGGCTGCCACTAACCCCTGCCTCCTCCTGACTGCCACCTTCCACAGCCACCTCCTGGCTGAGGTCTTCCTGTGTATGAAAAAGGGACATAGTTTCAGTTATTTGTTCATCAAACACACACAATTCTCATCTAGTGACTGTTGCAAAATGTTTACAAATAGAAAAACATACAATTCTCAGCCCCGCAGTTTAGATTCTTCCCAAAAATGTCTCCAACACCACTGTCTGTTGATATGTCAATCACGTTAGGAACTAAGCAATTGGGGATCCTGAATTAACTGAACATCATTCATTATTCCCCAAACTGGTTACAAAACTACTATACCTGGAACAAGCTGGGCTCCTGCACATATTCCATACTGGAAGGCCCAGGTTGGTCCTCGGAAGCCTCATCAGGGGTGGCGTGCGTGGAAGGACGCGTGCAAGGAAGAGTCGAGAGTGACTTCCTGACAGTAGCCTGGTCTTTGAGAAAGTGGAGCCTCTCATAGTACCAGAGCGTGGGGACATGGACATCAGCTGCTGCAGCTCCAGATGCTAGGGACTTCCGGACCTTATTGCGCTCCCGGAAATAGGTACTCTTCATGTTGTTGATCTTCACTTTTAAGTTTGCCACGGTTGCCATGGGCAGGTTAGGCTTTACAAATGCCACAAGTTTCAGCAGGGCTGCGTACCTCTTTGGTCTGTTGCTGTAGTCACGATGTTTAGGTTGCCATAAGAGGGGGAATTCCCGGTATTTATCAATGAAGAGGGGGAGAAAACTCACGTCGTAGAAGGCCTCCATCACCTCTGCAAGACACAACGCCACACAAAACAATATAAATAATGTCAGCCTAAACTCTCCTAATCTTCTCCATAAAGAAGCCTCAAGTTCTAATCAGTCTAGGCTAGTTATGTACCAACGTCAAATTGTACCTTCGTTTGTAGCGATTGTCTCGTGCGTGAGCTTTCTCTCCCCTCGTCTCCCAGATCGTGGCTATGACACAGGCGTGTGATGTTTTATATACAGTGCGCATGCGTCAAACTCCGCCCGCCCCTGACGATCTTTCTCGCCTATTCCCCACCCCTTCTCTTTACGGTGCAGTGGGGAGAGCACATGGCGGGGACACAGCAGGTGCGCCCCAAATATCCCCCCAACGAGGAGGAGGACGAGGAAAGTCCGGAGGCAGAAACGTCCCGATCTCGGAGCCTGAAATTCAAGGCCTCAAATATGTCATTTGGAGAAATGTTGGAGATGGTGGACATATTAAAGAGGAGCGACTATGATGGGAAGTATGGGCCTTACCTCAACCCCAATGTCCGCAAGGCCAAGATCATGTCTAAAGTTGTGAGAAGGCTGTACAATAATTTTGGGGTACAACGATCCAAGGAGCAACTGAGGAAACGCTGGTCAGACCTGAAACTGAGGGAGGCCGATCAGTACAGAAAGATCAAGCGAATTCTTCAAAAAAGTAAGTAGTTGTGTTTTGTGTTTGATTTCTTGCTTGCATACTGCTCCATGTGGTTTGATTTTTACAAAGTTGTACATTCCAAAATGGCCACTTTCATGTTCGTCTGTGCATTCGATCGCACTCAGCCTCGATCTTTCTGCCACTGTCATGGTCGTGTGTGTGTGTCCATTCGATCGTACGCAACCTCGAACGTTCGGCCACTTATAATACGTGGTTTGGTGGTTTTTTTTGGGGAAAGGAAGTTTGTTCTCACTAGAAATGTCATCAAGAATGTAAAGCCAATTTATTCAATGTAAAGGAGAGGTCACCCAGTAGCTGTTTACCCATCTGGACTCTAGAGCACTAGTGCTGGGACACCCAAACCCCCTTTTTATTATGCTTTTCCACACATGTGCTCCAGTGGATACTAGAGGGGTGTCTCCATCACACAAACTTCTACCAAAAAGCTAGTCAGTTTAGCACCTTTACAAAGTGACTACATTCATGTTGTTGGCATTTGTAACTGGCCAAACTAAAATAGTGTCCGTCACTTTCAAGCAATGTTTGTCATTTCCTATTTCTGCCCTCAATAGATAGTGTTGCTAAATCTTCCTTTTGTACATTCTCATAGGGGAGCGAAAACTTGGGCCGTCTGCGGAAACCCCCAAACCAACACCTCCCAAAAAAGGGGAAAGAGCAGAAGCAGAGGAGGAGGAGGAGGAGGAAGGAGAGATCATCGAACTTGGAGAAATTGTCACCACAACAGGTGAGTGTGGGAGAACACAGCTACTGGTAAGCTAATCCATGTATGGCTGCCTCATTTCCAACACCCCATTTTTGTTTGTTTGTGGTTTTTAGGTGACGTGGATGTTGAGGAAGAAAAATCGCACTTTACCACAGAGAGTGCCCACGTACTCATCGGGGAGATAATGGTCTGCAATAGAGATCTAGATTACATAAAGCAAAACATCAATGATGTTCAACAAAAATTGAAGAACATCATTGATGTTTTAGGAAAAATATGAAAAACGCACCAAGTAATTAACACACATTTGTGCCAGCTTCTGAACACATTTGCAACTTAAAAACTGTGTGAAATTTGGAACATGCACACATTGTGTCCACATGTGCTAGCTCCCATCATGGTGGATGAATGGCAACGTTTTTTTGGGGGTGCAAACACTTTACGAACTACGAAAGTGGTTGTGGTGAAGGGGTTGCACCCCCAAAAAACGTCCATTCATCCCCATGATGGAAAATGGCACTTTTGAAGCTTCTAGGCATGTGTTTTACCATATAATGACCATTTTTAGACCCAAATTGTGTGCATGTTCTAAATTTCCACTTTCCGGGGGTGACCCCCCCATGTGATGAAGGCAAGATCAAACACACTTTGAACATATAGTCATGTCTGATCTTGTCTTCACTTTACAAAGTTGAACTTTCCTAGTTCATAGGTTCTGTTTTGCTCCATGCCTGGTTTTACCAATTGCGGAATGTTTGTAAACAATGTTGTAAATAACCAAGATGTTGTCAGTTTTGGCGTGAAGATTGTAAACGCACTTGTGAATGTTTTCCTAGTAAACTTTTTTATTTTTCTAAATGTGTGGCTTCCTTATTTAAAAAACACAATGCATTATGTATGTAAAATGTAAAGGATATGGGGGGCAATGGGTGTTATTTACTAAAGGCAAATCCACTTTGCACTGCAATTTTCTTTCCCAGGGAACTTTTTCAATGCACTTGTAGAGCATAGCGGATTTGACTTATGTAAATGACACCCACAGTGCTTTGTACGAAAACACGGAGCACAGCATTTTTGAGAATACACACATGTCAGACCTGGTGATGAAAAGGAGTATTTTGGGTGTCAGTTATGCAGGACAAACCTTCTCTAGACCAAAGATTAGGTAGCAAACACACAACATGAGAATAATCTTTTTGGGAAGAAGAGACTGTTACCTCCTTTTGCCCAGAAAGTGCATTCCCACTGTCGAAGGCAAAGGGAAAAAATGTCAAGGTAAAAAAAGCTAAAAAGAAGACTGAAATGACAAGAAATCATAGGTTGGTTAAAATATCAGATTTATTAAAAAATGCCTCTCACACATCGTCAGGCAGAGCAATGGCCCCCCTACCCACAAAGTACTCCATATATTGCTCGCGGACCACGCGGGCATTTAGAGGGGGCAAGCCTGGACGTGCCACTTGAAGGGCTGTGAGGTCCGCATTTGGAGGGCCCTCCACATCTGGGCCAACGGGCACCACATAGTTCCTGTTATGTCTTTTGAGGAAGTTGTGCAATATGCAACAGGCAAGAACTATGTGGTTCAGTTTGTATTCCGCCAAGTTAAATGCCGTCAGGAACAGGCGGAAGCGGCTGGCCAGGATGCCAAAAGTGTTCTCCACCACTCTTCTGGCTCTGGACAGCCTGTAGTTGAAGACCCTCTGGTCCGGGGTGAGGGTCCTCATCGGGAACGGCCTCATCACATGGGGAGTCAACGCAAACGCTTCATCTGCGACAAAGACGAAGGGGAGTCCTTCGGCATTCTCCTCTGGAGGTGGCAAGCACAGACTGCCACTTTGGAGAAGCCAGTAGAACTCCGTGTGCGTAATGGCACCACCATCCGAGATCCGGCCGTTCATCCCCACGTCCACATACATAAACTCGTATGTTGCCGACACCACCGCCAACATCACTACACTATTAAACCCTTTATAATTATAATAGTAGGACCCCGAGTTGGGCGGTGGGACGATGCGGACGTGTTTCCCATCAATTGCCCCTCCGCAGTTAGGAAAGTCCCAACGGCTGGCAAAGTGGGAGGCCACAATCTGCCATTCCTGTGGCGTGGAAGGGAACTGTGGAGTGAAACAAGAAAAAAAAATTAGTCACTTTGCACCTAAACATTGCAAGCAGATTAGACAATCAACATCTTGGAACAAGAGCATTGTATAAAATTGGAGGCTGGAAAGTATTTGCACAGAAAAGTAGAGGCTCCCCTTCACAGATTACTCACCCCCCATCAATCCCCCCACTTCTGATGGGCCATTGGCAATAACTAGGGTTTTGGGGGGGGGGGGGGGGGGTGGACAGGTAAACCTCTGCACTTCATTGATTGGCAAATGGCTCAATAATGTGTGCTAGTTTGGCCAGACCCTCTGTACTTAACACTATTGGCAGCCCCCAGGAAAGATAAAATAACATTTCAACCCCCCCCCCCCCCCAAAAAAAAAAAAGGCAGGCACATTGTGACATTATGAAATTACCAAGCAAGCTAATAGGAGGGAAAGAAGACAAAAAAATAGGAAATGGAATGTATGGAGGCAGCCCCTTGCACTACATGCTTTGCTGAATTCATCCCTAAAGATGCCCACTATAAAGAGGTAGGTATATAGTGTGTATTGACCTTGGGAAAGCCAGCAGATAAAGGATTGGTACCATCTGACAGAGCAGTTGGGGGAGGGGGTTCCTAATGAGTTTGCCCCCCCCCCCCCCCCCCCCCCCCAACAAAAAAAAAAAAAAAAAAGGCTCTACATGAAGTAAACCACACAGCAAACATTTGTGCATATTTTAGGGGGTGTTTGGCGGCAAACAATACTATGCAGCAGACAAAAGACATTGATTAAGTGACTAGGCCATAGGTGTCTATTGGGGGCAGAAGAGCATGCTGGGGAGGTAAGTGAAGGGAAAAATGCATGAAGGAGAAAAGGGGCACAGCATATTAGAACATATTGCAATCATGGTAATTAGGGAAGGAGGTCAAAAATAGAAGACATTAGCAAACAGAGCATACATAGAAGGGAATAGTAAAGTAGAAATGTTACCTTAATATAGTCCTCCTGCAGGACCTGAATGATGGCAGAACAGGTCTCTGGAATAATGATTCCCAGGGCCTGGGGAGAGATACCTGAAGAGAACTTCAAATCCTGAAGACTTCTCCCTGTCGCCAAGTACCTCAACGTGGCAACAAGCCTCTGCTCCGGAGTAATGGCTTGTCTCATGCAGGTATCCTGCCGGCTGATAAAGGGGGTCAGCAAAGCCAAAAGACGGTGAAAATCGGGGTCCGTCATCCTGAGAAAGTTCCTGAAATCATCAGGATTATTCTCCCGGATCTCACGAAGCAAAGGCATGTGCGAGAATTGGTCACGCTGAAGCAACCAATTCTTGGTCCACATACTCCTCGTCACTCTGTTCATGGACGGGTCTTGGCTCAAAGCTAAAAGCCCGACACCAATTCCGCGTACAGCACGAACTCGGCGACGAGTACGCATGGGAAACATCGCTCACAAGGTCACAAAAGGTCGGCTGGTCAGAACGGACAAACAGAAAGCACCGATAAACAGCAAGGCCTGAAAGAACGAAATGAATACCAGCAACGAGCAGACAATAAGCAGTGCAAATCAAAGCGTCCTATATCAAGATATAGGCCGCAATGACCAACAAATGCGAACTGACTACACGCACTAATAAACAGATACGCACGACAAGCACAAACTGAAGAGCAGTAACGATCTGAGTCAGAAAACTGAGAAGCGCGAATCTTAAGTCACCAAACTTCGACTAACTCTCGATAAACACGGGATCAGCAGAAGGAGCCCAACGGGTGCCTGACGTGGTGCTGAACTTCCCTTTTGTAATCTCGTGGACGACGACTTACGTCACGACGTTCTTGCAGACCGGATATTCCGACAACGTAGTCCGACCGTGTGTACGCAACACCAACATCGGACAAAGTACGACGGACAAAATCCGACCGACCTGGTCCGCGGATTGTCCGACCGTGTGTAGGTAAGTATGATATGTTTGTTATCCCAAAAAATATATATAATTGATCCTGCTCGTTTAAAGCATGTTATATGACACAGTGCTTGTCCTGTGTCATTTCCCCCCTGTAACACCTAAACCTGGCTAATCCTGCCAGTTTCTCTCCTCCCCTCTGTAAACTGACCACAGTGTATGATGGCTGCTAAGCCCTGACACCTAGGTCAGTTTACGTGCCTCCATCATCAGCAGCCTGCTATCTGTCTCCTCTCTGCTCCTGTGTCCTCCTCCCCCTCCCCTCTCTGCTTGTGACAGTGCCACCCCTCCTACTGCTCTCATAACACTAACCTGTATACACCATCAGCACTGCCTTCTATTGTAGTGTCCCCCTCTGTGTGTAATTTATAAATATAAATGCTGCAAATACCTAATTTCACAGCCGAGATTGCAATCACGTGACCAGCCAGCTCTCTCCTCCTCTCCTCCTCCCCGCCTCCTCAAGTCCAGACTGGTCCAGACTGACGTCAGCAGGGGAATCTCAGCCCACGCCCATTGCATCTCTCAGAGGAAGAAAAGGAAAAAGCTGGACAGTCATTTTTCTTTTTCTAAATCAAACACAGAGGAGGACACTGCAATAGGAGGCAGTGCTGATGGTGTATACAGGTTAGTGTGGCTTAACAACCAATTTAAATCAATTGGTTTAGTTCTGCTTTAAGCAGTTGCAGCCAGGGCCAGGACAAGGGGATGGGCAGGAGTAGTGGCTGCCCTGTGCACTGTGGTATAATGTTAGGTGGGAGAGCACCATGAGGAGATTGGGGGGTGGGGGAGCATTTGTGTTGTAAGGGGGAATTTGGCAGGGGGTAAGAATTGTTCTTGGAGGGGAAATTTGGGGTGTGTGCTAAGAGTGGTGATTTAAGGGGATCTGTGCTGGGAGGGGGGATCAGGGAAGAGAATTTGTGCTAGGAGGCGAGATTGTTTTTTTTGTGCTATAAATGGTGATATGGTCGGGGGGTGGCATTGTGCTAGGAAGGGAAACATTTTTTGGGCGGGGGGGGGGGGGGGGGTGAGAATACACACCAAAATGAACATGTGCAGAGTGCCTCCAGGTCTCTGTTCTATCAGCAGGTGGATTGGGGACAGTAAAAGAAGGGGAGAATCGGAGAATCAGAGAATCAGAGAAGACAGGATCAAACAGCCGTTTTAATCAATGCAGAGGGTTAACCCCTTAGGTTCCACGGTGAGTATAATAAGCATGCTTTATTGCATATACAGGCAGGATAAATCTGGACAGACTTGCACTTGTAAGCTGGTGCAAGAAAAAAACACAAACAAAGCTGAAATATATTGACTACTGGGAGAATATTTAAATTGGGAAATCGTTAAAATAATGAAAAATAAAAGTGGAATTAATCAGTGGCGGCTGGTGAAGTTTTAGAATGGGGGCATGGCTCTAAGGTGGTGTGGTTAGTGTCTGAGATGAACAAGAGATGGAGGGAGAGGGATAGAGGGATGGGGGGACAGCAGGCCCAGATCCTACACAACAATAGAAATACGTGTATTCTAGAAAGTTTAACAATCAGCAGATAAAGATATTCCAAACACCTGGTGTTAGCACTTCAATCATCCCGGCACCATGGTTGTTATGGTGTCAGGATGATTGAAGTGCATTATTTCTATTATTACATTGTAATATAAATTTAAATCATTCAACTCACCATAATGCAGAATCAGTGGGAGCCCTGAGCGTGTCACTAGCCACGTCGCCTGCCACCAGATGCCTTTAGGTGTCCCCAGCGGAGTCCGTCCTTACATCAGGTGCCCCCAGCAGAGTCCCTCCTTACATGCAGCCTGTGTCACATAAAATGCAGCCTGTGTCCCACCAAATGCAGCAGCCTGTGTCACCATCAAATGCAGCAGCATGTGTCACCACCAAATTGCAGCAGCATGTGTCACCACCAAATTGCAGCAGCATGTGTCACCACCAAATTGCAGCAGCATGTGTCACCACCAAATTGCAGCAGCATGTGTCACCACCAAATTGCAGCAGCATGTGTCAACACCAATTGCAGCAGCATGTGTCACCACCAAATTGCAGCAGCATGTGTCACCACCAAATTGCAGCAGTATGTGTCACCATCAACTGCAGCAGCATGTGTCACCACCAAATTGCAGCAGCATATGTCACCACCAAATTATAACAGCATGTGTCACCACCAAATTGCAGCAGCATGTGTCACCACCAATTGCAGCAGCATGTGTCACCACCAAATTGCAGCAGCATGTGTCACCACCAAATTGCAGCAGTATGTGTCACCATCAATTGCAGCAGCATGTGTCACCACCAAATTGCAGCAGCATATGTCACCACCAAATTATAACAGCATGTGTCACCATCAATTGCAGCAGCATGTGTCACCATCAATTGCAGCAGCATGTGTCACCACCAAATTGCAGCAGCATGTGTCACCACCAAATTACAGCAGCATGTGTCACCATCAATTGCAGCAGCATGTGTCACCACCAATTGCAGCAGCATGCGTCACCATCAATTGCAGCAGCATGTGTTACCATCAATTGCAGCATGTGTCACCACCAATTGCAGCAGCATGTGTCACCACCAAATTGCAGCAGCATGTATCACCACCAAATTGCAGCAGCATAAGTCACCACCAAATTGCACCTGAGCCCCTGGCCAAGACAAAACACCCCCCCAGACTAGGGGGCACCCCTGAGTGCCACAACAGCCTCCTCATCACTGTATCTTTATCTTCCACCTGACTGCCCCTGCTGGCATGGCCCATGTCTATTTATGAGGTAAGCTCTGCCCCCTGCAAGCCCACTGCTGGTGATTGGCCAAGGTCTCAAGGTGTCACCACCAAATTGCAGCAGCATGTGTCACCACCAAATTGCAGCAGCATGTGTCACCACCAAATTATAACAGCATGTGTCACCATCAATTGCAGCAGCATGTGTCACCATCAATTGCAGCAGCATGTGTCACCATCAATTGCAGCAGCATGCGTCACCACCAAATTGCAGCAGCATGTGCCACCACCAAATTACAGCAGCATGTGTCACCATCAATTGCAGCAGCATGTGTCACCATCAATTGCAGCATGTGTCATCACCAATTGCAGCAGCATGCGTCACCATCAATTGCAGCAGCATGTGTCACCATCAATTGCAGCATGTGTCACCACCAATTGCAGCAGCATGTGTCACCACCAAATTGCAGCAGCATGTGTCACCACCAAATTGCAGCAACATAAGTCACCACCAAATTGCACCTGAGCCCCTGGCCAAGACAAAACACCCCCCCAGACTACTAAGTGCCTACTGACTACTGAGTGCCACAACAGCCTCCTCAGCACTGTATCTTCATCTTCCACCTGACTGCCCCTGCTGGCATGGCCCATGTCTATTTATGAGGTAAGCTTTGCCCCCTGCAAGCCCACTGCTGGGGATTGGCCAAGGTCTCATAAATATTCAAGGCAGCCCCTCCTAACCTCTACTCACTAGTTCTAGAATATTCTCCAATGTCCCAGAAACAGAGGGAGGCACCGGAGGAGCTGTCAGGATGAGTCATCCAGCCCTGAGTCACTGAACTCTGACCCAGATTCCATAGCTCAGGCTTAGCCCTGAGCTACACTAAATGTACCTACTCTAAACTCTAACACTACTTCTAGCACACACTAGAGGGTGCTACATGCCGCGGGGGTAGATAATTAATAGATGATTTTTTGGTGAACAATTTATCGTTTCCAAAAGCTAAATCGATACAGGACAAGCTTACTTAGTTAGGTATTCAGCAATCAAATTCAGCAATTAGTAAGCTCCAGGGATTTCATACCTGGAAGAGCAAGGGCAAATTATATGTAGATCAGGTATTTGTAGGTAATATATTTAAATCCTATGACCAGTTGCGTTCCTGAGTATTCACTGTCTCATATACAATTTTACTGATATTTTCAACTCCGGCATGCAGTTCAGACGCAACATCGCACGCAATTACATAAATCAGAATCAATGTTAATTACGGAGGGGATATCTGCATTAGAGAAGAAAGTGCTGATTTCCTGTATTTATCAGTGGCAGCTTACATCTGTACAGGATTCCGCTGCACTTAAATGTAGAGCTTCATGGTCAGAGGATATTGGGGAGATAACTGGTGAACATTGGGATTTGGCCCTGGAGTCCATTCCCTCTGTTTCCCTGTCTGCCTCCCATAAACTTTCAATACTTTTTATTTTGCATCGGGCCTATAAGACGCCAGCTAAGCTATTTGATTGGAGTAGAAGGGATTCATCCTTGTGTCCTAAATGCCATTCCGATAGAGGTGATTTCATACATCTGATTTGGAGGTGTCTGAAACTTAAACGTTACTGGAACCAAGTAGTACAAACAATTTCATTAGTAGCCCAACTTACCATACCTACTTAGCACATGATCTGCTTATTGGGTGCTTTGGACTCTGAACTATACCAACCAGGTGCATATATATATAATGATATCTCACCTCTTGTACCTGGCTCGTAAGATGATTGCTAGATACTGGATGGCCCCCACTATCCCGACAGTGAAACAATAGATAGATTATGTAAACTCCTTATTGTGTGAACAGCTTGCTTACCGTCATCAAAAAGCTTTACGTAAGTTTCAATTAATCTGGCAAGCATGGTTGGATACACCAAGCTTAGCCCCTCCACAATTAATAATGGACAGGCTACTGCTGCTGTTAGCACTCTAGTTAGTATTTTGCTTTATGTTCGAGCTCACCTGTTGGAAAGTGTTTTTGTACTGGTTATATTTATACTGTATATCAGGTAATCCCTGGGATATTGAACACTGTATACTTTGTCTTTATCCTCCTGTTCAGCGGATTCCCTTTGAAGTGACATGTGGTCATGTACCACACTATGTTATATTGGTTCGCACTTTCTGTTTTTTTCTCTCTTTTCTGTTACTGTGCTGCCCCAACGGGGCATAGAATTTATATAGACTGTTTTTCTATGGACGTTTATATTTAGTTCACATGCTGCCATCTAGTGACCTTTTGTGGTAATGCACGTGTTTTCTCAAGTTTATTTTCCCTTATGTTATGATTCACTTCCTTTATATGTAAGGCTATTTTCACACCCAGGCGCTGGGTGCGCTGGCTGTTTTTGGCCACTAGCAGGGCGGTTTTACCCCCGCGAGCGGCCGAAAAAGGGTTAATACCGCCCACAAAAGCGTCGCTCCAGCGGCACTTTGCGGGCGGGTTCGGAGCGCTGCCCCATTGTTTTCAATGGGAGGGGGCGCTTTAGGAGCGGTAAATACACCGCTTCTACAGTGCACCAAAGATGCGGCTTGCAGGAAATTTTTCACCGTCCTGCAAGCGCACCGCTCCAGTGTGAAAGCCCTCGGTGTGAAAGCCCACTTTCACACTGGAGACACAGCAACTGCTGTTTCAGGTCGGTTTGCAGGCTCTGTTTTTAGCGCAATAGCGCCTGCAAACCGTCCCAGTGTGAAAGGGGCCTAATGCTCCACCCTTCTTCCTGTGTTTGTACTTCCTGTGTCATGGATGCAGCAACAAGCTACATGTAGAAGGGCACATGTAAGCTACAGACAATATCATCTTTTGACCACATAAATACTACAACCTATTCATCTGTTTGTATCCTGTCATCTGCTGTAACCTGATGTTCAGAATAAAAGCATCTTGTGGATGGAATCGGTGTTTGGTGAGTTCAAACTATCTGATGAGGATTGTCCTCAGTGATTATATCTTATACAGGCCAGGCATAGAGGTCTCACAAGGGATAGTCGCTTCACAACAATTGGAGTCAGAATAGTTACGTATAACTATGAAAGAATGAAAAATGTTGTAAGCTCTGCTACTGTATATGTGACATTTTCTTTGTTAGGACCTTTAATATTAATAAAAGAGGTTGGATTTAAAAATAAAAAACAAATCAGCAATTAGTAAACTGAATCCTCAGTTTTTATACAGGAAAAGGAGGGATATACCCACCACAACTGTATTGTTAGTAATACGTTGCAGGGCGTACCCTTGTGGCTAACAGAGGCCGGATTTAAGAAAAAGACTTGAAAAGCTTAGCACAAATAAATCACCAGGACCAGATTGTTTACACCCGAGAGTCCTCAAAGAACTCGTCAGGTTACAGCTAGACCATTATTCCCAATCTTTGTGGACAGCTTACTGACAGGAATTGTACCAGCTGATTGGCATTTCCTGTTCTGAAGTTAAATAAGCCGTACTGGAGAAGGGGGCATGTACAATGTGTTCCTATTGGCTGAGGAGGTAGTGAAGAGGCGGAGCAGCTAGAGCCTCCGGATTTTTACAACAAAGATGTCAGTAATGGTCATTTCAGGGACAGATGTAAAAAAGCACAGATTTTTAAAAACTGTCCCTGGTTTTACTGAGGCTGGCAACCCTGATGGGGCCCCCTAGTGGCCCCGGCCCCTTGGGCAGTGCCTGAATGGTCAGTCCGCCCCTGGGGTGGGGGAGCATTTTGGCAGCTTTGCCCTGGGCACTGGATGACCTTGTTCTGGCTGACAGTTTGGCAACCTCAGAGGTAAGTACAGCGGAGACTGGAGGGGTGGGGAGGGTGTCTGGTGTTAGTTCACCTTTACATTTTTTTTTTTGTAAAGGTGAACTAACATTTAAATAATATTATTTTTTGTAAATTAGAGATCCTTACATCAGGCAAATAAATGGGAAGCTGAGGAATAGTAAGAATGAGCTCAGGTGGATTCAGATACTAGACCAAGTAAAAGAATGTCACCAGCACACCATGGATCTCCAGAATGGTCCAAAGCTTTATTCAGCGATAACATCATTATAGCAGAAGCAACATTTTGGCGTCTTGCAGAACCCCTTCATCAGGGATGTGATAATGAGATACTAGTCAGAACCCACCTGAGCTATCCCCGTAGGAAGCTGTCACCGAGGCCACGTTCACACCTAACGTTTTGTGATCTCGGGCAGAATTGCTGCATTTAAAGTGTTATATGGAAAAGTTACTTGTTAAGAAAAAATGTATGTACCTTCGTCCTATTACTATATAAAAATTTGGACAATTGCATATAAAGTGTTACTAAAAGTTACTAAACCCACAACAGTAAAATCAGTCTGTACATGCAGTAAAGCGTGCTTGTTATACTCACTGTGGAACCTAAGGGATTAATCCTCTGCATTGTCTAAAAAGGTTGTTTGATCCTGTCTTTTCTGATCCTCCTCTCCTTCCACTGTCCCCAATATACAGGGTTTCCTGATAATAAAGCCAGGGGTCAGGCTGCACATGCTCAGTTTGGTGTGTATTGCTAGAGAGTTTATTTTGTAATTTTTTTTTAGGTGCCTTTGAAATGAATGGCACCCGAATACACGTGGTGCGTTTTGTCAGTATTGCAGTGCAATTTGGGATCGCAGGCAGAATAGCAACAATTCTACCCAAGATCACAAAACACCAGATGTACCACCAATCATAATCAGCTAAGGCATTCCCTGCCAAACAGCCGTATGTATACAAGGGGTGTGTACACGCACGGCTAGCTGGTTATGATTGGCGCTCCACACTAAGGCTGGATTCACACATATACAGTTTTAGTAATTTTGCACTACAGAACGTGTTCCATAGGAAACCATGTTAAATGGACTGTAGTGCAAATCTGCAAAATGCAAAAAGCACTAAAACTCAGCCTTAGGCTGGATTCACACCTATACATTTTTAGAGCTTTTTGCATTTTGCATATTTGCACTGCAGTTCATTTAACATGGTTTCATATGGAACACCTTCTGTAGTGTAAATCTGCAACATGCAAAAAGCACTAAAAATGCATAGGTGTGAATACAGCCTTAAGCCTCGTACACACGATCAGATTTTCAGACGACCGTTTGTCCATTTTTTGTTGCATGCTAATCTCATGTCAAAAGTGAAGAGTTTACTCACCATACGAAAATTCTCGTATGACAGAATTCAACTTCGGAAGCAATGTAATGTGTTAAATAGTTTTGTATGTATTCTTTTGTTTCTGAGCATGTGTAGTCTAAAGCCTCGTACACACGATCGGATTGTTGGACAACCGAGCGTCAGACTTTTGTCCAAAGGGCGTGTGTCTGGATTTTGTCTTGCATACAAATGGTACACAATTGTCGGCCAACAAACACGAACGTAGTGACGTACTAGACGTTCTACGAGCCAAAAAAGCGGAAGTTCAATTGTCAGGCGCCAACCTTTGGGCTCATTCTGCTAACTTCATGTTAGTAGAAGTTTGGTGAGTGTTGATTCGTGCTTTTTAGTTCACGCTTTTCAGTTCGTGCTTTTCATTTTGCGCTTTTCATTTTGTGCTTTTCATTTCGCTTCTGAGCGGTCCTTCGGCAATCAGCCATGTTGCGGAATCGGATGAGAGAATGTGCTATTATTGGCCTTGGAGTTATTACTTTGACCCAAGTCCAGTCCAGGAACAGGAGGAGGAGGATTTCTTGGAGCAAAAATAGGTTGCTTTAATCGTGACCAATTATGTCATATGCCTTTGCTGCGGGAGCTCCAGGAGTATAATCAGGATGATTTTCGGAATTATCTCCGGATGACGGACCCCTGCTTTCACCAACTCTTGGCATTGTTGACCCCCTAGATTAAGAAACAGGACACATGCATGAGGCTTTTATTTTATTTTTTGGTTGAATAATGATTTGATTTGTTATATTTTCTATATTTTTTAATGCATAGAATGCACTTTTTGGTTACGTTCTATTGGCAGATAGCATGTCTAATTTTATTTGTTTTCTTTTCTTTTTTTTAATGCACAATAAAACATTTTTTTCGAATAATACTTGGCTATGTGTTTTACTTCAAATGACAGTTTGAGAGGAGGCAGTTACATTTTCAAAAACACAATGTAAAATTAACAAGGGACATCAGCATAGTTGTATCTTTGAGATTAAAAACTACAGGAAAATAGTGCTGTGGAAACTTGGCCAAAGAAAAAACAAGCATAATAATATTACATAGTGTATAAATGGCAGAGAGGATCCACAATGTTATACAGCACCTCATCCCTTTGGTAAATAAGTGTTTAAGGGAAATGGAAAATAGGGATTATATCGGTGCAAAATTGCAAAGAAATAAGGGTTGCTGACCATTCAAGGCTTGAGTTTAAAAATCACATAAAGTTTTATTTGAAATGTATAAAACACAATTGAACAAAAATAGAAAACATTTCTAAAGGCCTAACAATGAAATTAGTACAAATACTTGAAGATACCCATTTTCAGCAGATCATTACATATAGAAAAAGGAAAAAATATTTTTCAGATTACAGATTAGTTTCTAGTTAGAGAGAGTCTCTTAGTTACAATGGATAGTATAACCTGAAGTAGGCAGTGCAGGCCATTTTTATTTTCAGACATGTTACGACATATCAATGGCTTCCTCGGGGCTGGCCTGCTGTACGGTAATATTGTATCTATATAGAGAAAATGATAATTAATGACAGTTCATGGAATCAGGTACTAAGCCCCCAAAGTGGGGAGGGAAAGGGGGAGGCGAGAGGGGGAGGAGGTGAAAGAGAAAATAGCAGCACATCTATACACTCACTCACTCTGTCCCAGATAGATGGTACATGTCCACCAATAATCCCAATTACCAACTTACCCAAAAAAATATAAGGTGGTGATAATGAGACAATCAACCGAGAATGAGGTGGGGTCGTCCAATGGATACCCTTCAGTGGGTAGCAGGAGACACAATAGACCTAGCAAGAGGTGTCTTAATTAAGTTGCATGTATTTAAAGGATATTAATCATAATTTTAAAGTACAAAATACAGTGTTGCTTATTTGTGGAAAAATAATTCACAAATATATAGCATATCACTGTTGGACGGACAAAAAGTCTTGATACTTACTTTAATTGGGCTATAAAATTAGAATAAAATGTAGAGTAGACCTCGGACGTTGGTTTGAAATAGATGGCAAGTGAGGCACCTAAACAGGATTGATAATGTAGGCTTAATAGTAATACCTAAAGTTAGTGAATCTTTCTCTATGAATTAGAGAAGGGTTGACATACCTGCAGCGACATATATATGCATATGGTATAGTAATGATTTAAGGTACTGATCCAGAGCACTGTCAGAGCGTAGGCAACCTCCGCGGGAACATATTCCCTGAGAGTAATAGAGATAATAGGTAAGAAGAAGGAGAGCTAGTAATTATGTAGTTAAGCAGTTGATGTAAATGGGTTTAGCCTTATTTAGAACTTACTGGTCAGAAGAGAATGTGTCCACGTCAGGTGCCTCCAAAGTCCGGTGCTAAAGTGAGCACCGGTGCCGGCTTTAAATCGTGTCTCCCAGATTGGAGGGCGTGGTTAGATGCTCTCCAATCAGCGGACAGAAGAGCCTCTGCGCATGCGTGAGCGCACGGACTTCCAGAGGGCCTACAAGGTCCATAATACCTGGCGGTCGGTGCGACACGTGGCGTGATGACGTAATCGCAACGGCGGCGCAGAATACAGCAGAGGCTAGGTTGGGCGGGCTAAATAACATAGCACCGCCCTTGGGTGTCCATACTAGTCCACTGGGGGTAATCCTAGGTCTGCGATCCGAATCCCCATGTATCAGCGATTTCTAAATAAGGAAACAAATAGGGGGGAGCTGCTGAAAAGGCGATCAAATGCCATAGGGGAAAAAGGGACAAAAGGAAAACATATAAAAAATGGGGCAGACTGAGAGAGCGAGGACAGACAGACGGCTCCTAACACCTCATCCCACAATGACCTCACACATCCCCATCAGGGGAGAGCAGACCCGGTACCATGAGCTGAAATGACAATCTAATACTCAAAATATATAACAATTATTAAAATTTTAAACTGTACATAGACATGTTTAATAACACCCATATAATTTATGTAGTATTGATTTCCCAAACAGTTTTTCAATCAATGACCAAATAAGTTGATGTTTAAGTAAAAGATGAGACACATAATGATACAGAAGCTTTAAATATATAAAATTGTTTGAGAATAGCTGGAATAATATTGTTTAAACAAAATACAGTCTATTCAACTCCCATACAGTATTAGAATAGTGGTTATACTGGATATACAATGTGCTTTTTGAAGGACTAAACTGTATTTGGTTATTTTTAGTGGTTTACATGGAGCAGGCTTCAGCGGGGAATGGGAGTTTCCTCTACGTGCTAAAATAAGCAAAATATACAAGTTTAGAATGGAGGGGGGGGAAGAACCGGTGATATCAAATACAACATACAGAAATTAAGTTCATGCTTATAGAACTGGTAGATAATGGAATGCAAGTAAGGGTAATTTGAGCTTTAAATTTTTTGTCTGTAGATTATAGGAACGATTTAAAGCTAATATATTCATTCAAACCTGGAGGTCTGGTGGCATCCAAGGTATGTATCCATCCTGTTTCAAGTTGGAGTAATTGGTTATCTATATCACCTCCACGTACATTAGTTAGTATGTGTTCTAGGGCAGAGAACTGGATTGCATATACATCAAAATTATGGCTTAGAGCAACATGGCGGTTTATTGCTGTCATAATTTTCTTTTTCTGGAGTGGTTTAATATGATCCTGTATACGGGTAGAAAATGTTCTTTTTGTTTTGCCGACATAGAAGCACCCACAGTGGCAGGTGGCTAGATATATTACTCCTATAGTGTTGCAGGTTACTCGATGCTTAATTTTATGTAGTTTGCCTGTAGGTAAGACAGTATTCCTACAATTGGAAATAGTTACACAGGATTCACAGTGACCACAGGGAAAGGTGCCTGGATTATCTGCTCTTGAGTCACTATTTGGGTTAAAGTGGCTAGAAGTCAGTCTGTCACTTAATGATGGTGATCGTCGGTATGTAATTTCAGGATAGGTTTTCACATAGTTCCCAATAACTGGATCAGTTGAAAGGAGGGGCCAGAATTTGCTAAAAGTTTCCCTTATCTGATTGAATTGGTTTGAGTATTGGGTAATAAGACGGACAGACTGCATGGAGTCATGATCTTTGTCTCGAAAGATTAATTCCTTTCTCTCTAAGCGCTTAACTTTATTAAAAGATTCTTTCAGTAACTTATGGCTGTAGCCTCTTTGTCGTAATCTTAAATATAACTGGTGTGATGATTGGTAAAAATCTTTGTCATTACTGCAGTTTCGTCTTATGCGTAGGTATTGACTGTAGGGTATACTCTTTAACCACTTCAATACAGGGCTTTTAAACACCCTTCCTTACCAGAGCACTTTTTGGGATTCGGCACTGCTTCGCTTTAACTAACAATTGCGCGGTCGTGCGACGTTACACCCAAACAAAATTGACGTCCTTTTTTTCCCACAAATAGAGCTTTCTTTTGGTGGTATTTGATCGCCCCTGCGGTTTTTCTTTTTTGCGCTATAAACAAAAGAAAAGCGACAATTTTGAAAAAAAAACACAATATTTTTTACTTTTTGCTATAATAAATATCCCATTTTTTAAAAAAAAAAAAAATTTTTTTCCTCAGTTTAGGCCGATACGTATTCTTCTACATATTTTTGGTAAAAAAAATCGCAATTAGCGATTATTGATTGGTTTGCGCAAAAGTTATAGCGTCTACAAAATAGGGGATAGATTTATTAATTTTTTTTTTTTTTTTTTACTAGTAATGGCGGCGATCTGCGATTTTTTTTTTCGTGACTGCGACATTGCGGCGGACACTTCGGACACTTTTGACACATTTTTGGAACCATTCACATTTACACAGCGATCGTTGCTATAAAATTGCAATGATTACTGTGTAAATGTGACTGGCAGGGAAGGGGTTAACACTAGAGGGCGCTGCAGGGGTTAATGTGTTCCCTAATAGAAGTGATTCTAACTGTAGGGGGAGGGGACTCAAGGGGAGGAGACCGATCATGTGATCCTCCGTACTGGGATCACATGATCGGTCTCCTCCCCGCTGACAGGACGTGGAGCTGTGTGTTTACACACATAGCTCCATGGTCCCGCCTGGTCCCGTTGTTTTAACGGGCAATCGCGGGTGCCCGGCGGACATCGCGGCCGCCGGGCACTCGCACCGGGTCCCGAGCGATGGCGCGGGCGCGCGCGCGCGCGCGCCCGGCGGCGCGCGCGCGCCCCCCAGGCGGCCGGGAATCCGAGGACGTCATATGACGCCCACCCAGGATGGTAGATCCACCTTGTGGGCGTCATATGACAATACAGCGGTATTGAAGTGGTTAAAAGGGATTTCGGATGGGAGCTAGAGGCGTGTAGAATGGTATTTCCTGCAGACGATTTTCTATATAGTGAAGAATAAAGTTTGCCCTCAGTATCAATAGTGATTGTGAGGTCTAGGAATGTGATCGATGTCTGACTACAGTCCAGGGTAAATTTCAGGTTGTAGGTATTTTCAGATAGAGCTTGAAAAAATCGTTGCAAATTATTATATGTGCCAGTCCAAAAGATCAAAATGTCATCAATATATCTTAACCAGGTAAATATATATTGAGTATAGCAAGACAGACTAGGCTGCGACAGAACCTCGGCCTCCCACCCCCCCAGATACAGGTTGGCATAGGAGGGAGCACACTTGGTGCCCATAGCTACACCCTGTATCTGGAGGAAGTGGGAGGAACCGAAGGTGAAATAGTTTTTAGTTAGAATAAATTGCAATAGGGATAATACAAACTTATTGTAGGATTTGGCTTCTGGGCCACGCGCTTCCAATTGTTTGGCTATAACTTCTATGCCTCTTGTATGTGGTATTGTATTATAGAGGCATTCAACATCCAGAGCAACCAAATAAGAATTTTTAGGGAGCTGTTTGTTTTCAAGAGTACGTAATAAATGAATAGTATCCTTTATGTGAGATGGTAAGGACAGGACATGAGGGGCTAGATGTTTATCTACAAGCTCACTTGCTTTTTCTGTGAGTCCTTCACACCCCGAAACAATTGGTCGGCCAGGTGGTTTATTCAAAGATTTATGAAGTTTAGGTAATGCATAAAATGTTGGGGTTATTGGATGTGCTACATACAAAAATTTCCATGTATTGGCATCTATAGTTCCTGTCCTGGTAGCTTGAAAAATTAAATTATGATATTCAGAAATAAAGTTTTTTATTAGGGAGGGAGAGATAGGTCTGTACCAATCGTGGTTGTCAAGGATGTCGTGGCACATATTCATGTAAGCCAGGACATCCATGACAACCACGTTACCCCCTTTATCTGAGGGTTTAATTACTATATTTCGGTTGGATTGAAGTAGTTTAAGTGCTGACTGCTGGGATTTGGTTCAATTTGACATTCCAGCTGTATCTAGGTTTAGTTTTTGTATTTCCTTGGTCGTTTGTTCAACGAAGGCCCAAATATTGGGATTAGTAGTTAATGAGGGAAAGGTTTTAGATTTCGGTTTGAAAGGTACTGGGGGTGGAAAAATTATTCCTGGGATCGTAATGTCCTGTTGCACAAAATCCAGGGGATCCTCATCATTAGGATCTGCCTCATCTAAAAGAGTCATTAGGTCCTCAAGGGCCTGTATTTCAGCAATTGTGGGGATGGTGTTATCAGTATTGGATATTTGTGTAGAAATGGTTTTGTTATGATAAATCGTTTTGAAAAGTAATTTTCTAGCAAATAAATGAACATCCTTTACTAGCTGGAAGCGGTCAAAATCAGTGGAGGGGCAAAAAGTGAGCCCTAATTGTAAAAACTTGAATTTGGGGTGGTGTCAACGTCAAAGAAGAAAGGTTGACTACATCTAAGTCACGTGTTCTGGAATAGTCAATGTTGTAGTGGGGTTGTGATTGGGTGTCAGCTGTGGGTCAAATGTCTGGCCTAAAAAAATAGGGGCAAGTTTGAGTTCTTGTGAAGGTAAGGGGAACAAAGTGGGCAAAGAGGGTTCACTCGCTCTTCTCCCTGGGGAGGATAGCGCGAGATGTGACGTAATATTGGTTTCTGTGGTGGGTAAATGAGTGATAGATGAGGAAACATTATGTGACAGAGATTGTCCCCTAGAAAAGGGGGTAGAAATATTGGTGTATTTTGGAACGGGTACTTGAGGGTCTAATGTTGGAATTAGTGCCGAAGGCACGTTTTAATGATTCAGTTGATGAGGTGGGTTGGTCACCTTTTCTTTTTTTAGGGATGCGATCTTGTGAAAGTTCATGATAGGTGGCACTGGAACTAAAGGAATTGGAGGACGTATTTGAAGGATCTGGATTAGCTTTGGGGGGTTGGAAGTGGGGTGATTTGGTCGAGGGTCTAGGAAAGGAGGAATTCTCCCATTTGTATGCATAGCCATTTTGATGTGCTAATTTATCCCGGGAGAACTTGTTCTCTTTATTATTTATGATGCTTAGGGTGTAGTCTTCCAGGTGTGCCCGTAGGTCCTTGTCCCGTTTGGCAAACCTGGGAGACGACACAAGATGTATGGTTCTCATGCCATTCTGAAATTGAAATATCGAGTTGATCAAGTTCATGATCATATTGTTAGCACAAAATAGATATCATGCCAAATGAACATGCCTGAAGATTATATTCCCAGGTCTTTAATAGGTCATTTACTTTTTTAACATTGGGGAATATCTGGATACGTAGTCCCCATGGTACAATTTGGTGTTCAGTATATTTTTCGAAATAAGTTTTGTGCCAATATATGCGAACCTTCTTTTCCAGAAGGCGTTGAAGTCGCATAAAGTCTCGATCAATATCAGAATCTGAAATATTAGTTGCATTTTTAGACAGTTGTATTTTAGTCATTAGTCCCTTCCATGCTTCTCCACAGAGGTCAGCCATTACACGCCAAAGCGTAAATAAGCTCTCAATTGTGTATGATTATTTTAACTAGTCATCTACAATTGAATTTTAAAGTTTAATTTAGAAAAGAGTTTTTTGTATATAAGCATTGAATTGTGAGCAACCCCAATAAATTTTTATAAGGAAAAGCCAGGATCATCTGTCAACGGATGGTGTATTGAAACACCTATAAGAGAGATTGTGTATAAATGGCAGAGAGGATCCACAACGTTATACAGCACCTCATCCCTTTGGTAAATAAGTGTTTAAGGGAAATGGAAAATAGGGATTATATCGGTGCAAAATTGCAAAGAAATAAGGGTTGCTGACCATTCAAGGCTTGAGTTTAAAAATCACATAAAGTTTTATTTGAAATGTATAAAACACAATTGAACAAAAATAGAAAACATTTCTAAAGGCCTAACAATGAAATTAGTACAAATACTTGAAGATACCCATTTTCAGCAGATCATTACATATAGAAAAAGGAAAAAATATTTTTCAGATTAGTATCTAGTTAGAGAGAGTCTCTTAGTTACAATGGATAGGATAACCTGAAGTAGGCAGTGCAGGCCATTTTTATTTTCCGACATGTTTCGCCATATCAATGGCTTCCTCAGGGCTGGCCTGCTGTATGGTAATATTGTATCTATATAGAGAAAATGATAATTAATGACAGTTCATGGAATCAGGTACTAAGCCCCCAAAGTGGGGAGGGAAAGGGGGAGGCGAGAGGGGGAGGAGGTGAAAGAGAAAATAGCAGCACATCTATACACTCACTCTGTCCCAGATAGATGGTACATGTCCACCAATAATCCCAATTACCAACTTACCCAAAAAAATATAAGGTGGTGATAATGAGACAATCAACCGAGAATGAGGAGGGGTCGCCCAATGGATACCCTTCAGTGGGTAGCAGGAGACACAATAGACCTAGCAAGAGGTGTCTTAATTAAGTTGCATGTATTTAAATGATATTAATTATAATTTTAAAGTACAAAATACAGTGTTGCTCATTTGTGGAAAAATAATCCACAAATATATAGCATATCACTGTTGGACGGACAAAAAGTCTCGATACTTACTTTAATTGGGCTATAAAATTAGAATAAAATTATGATTAATATCATTTAAATACATGCAACTTAATTAAGACACCTCTTGCTAGGTCTATTGTGTCTCCTGCTACCCACTGAAGGGTATCCATTGGGCGACCCCACCTCATTCTCGGTTGATTGTCTCATTATCACCACCTTATATTTTTTTGGGTAAGTTGGTAATTGGGATTATTGGTGGACATGTACCATCTATCTGGGACAGAGTGAGTGAGTGTATAGATGTGCTGCTATTTTCTCTTTCACCTCCTCCCCCTCTCGCCTCCCCCTTTCCCTCCCAACTTTGGGGGCTTAGTACCTGATTCCATGAACTGTCATTAATTATCATTTTCTCTATATAGATACAATATTACCGTACAGCAGGCCAGCCCTGAGGAAGCCATTGATATGGCGAAACATGTCGGAAAATAAAAATGGCCTGCACTGCCTACTTCAGGTTATACTATCCATTGTAACTAAGAGACTCTCTCTAACTAGATACTAATCTGGAATCTGAAAAATATTTTTTCCTTTTTCTATATGTAATGATCTGCTGAAAATGGGTATCTTCAAGTATTTGTACTAATTTCATTGTTAGGCCTTTAGAAATGTTTTCTATTTTTGTTCAATTGTGTTTTATACATTTCAAATAAAACTTTATGTGATTTTTAAACTCAAGCCTTGAATGGTCAGCAACCCTTATTTCTTTGCAATTTTGCACCGATATAATCCCTATTTTCCATTTCCCTTAAACAATAATATTACATAGTTACATAGTAGGTGAGGTTTAAAAAAGACACAAGTCCATCAAGTCCAACCTATGTGTGTGATTATATGTCAGTATTACATTGTATATCCCTGTATGTTGCGGTCGTTCACTAGATATCACTAGAAAACAAAATAATTTTCAAATACGTTTGCCATAACTCCATCAGTATCACCAGCAAAGCAGTTTCATTAGTATCTCATTAAAGAGGAGGTCCACCTAAAAAAAAAAAAATATTAAAAGCCAGCAGCTACAAATACTGCAGCTGCTGACTTTTAATAAATGGACACTTACCTGTCCCAGGGTCCAGCGATGTCGGCAGCCGAAGCCGAGCGATCTTTCGTTTTTTGGCTGCTGCCGCCGCCATTCTCATTGAGGGAATCAGGAAGTGAAGCGTTGCGGCTTCACTTCCCGGTTCCCTAGTGCGCGTGCGCGAGTCACGCTACGTGTTGTAAGTGGTCCCCGCTATCTCCTGGGACCTATGTGTTTCCCAGGAGACAGCGGGAGGTGACGTGAAGGGGCATGGGGAGTCTATTCCCGGACGTGGGTGCAGATACCTGTATTATACAGGTATCTGCACCCCCCTCCCCCTTGAAAGGTGCCAACTGTGGCACTGAAGGGGGGGAGGGTTCCGTTGAGCGGAAGTTCCACTTTAGGGTGGAGCTCCGCTTTAAAGAAGAAGAGAATTGTGCACTGCATTTCGCCAATTCATAAGTCGCAGCGTCACGTAGGTTAAATCTCTATTACGAACCCTAGTTTACAAAACCGACCGCTTCCAGCTCGTCCTTGCTTCCGAGCATGCGTGTTTGTACTTTGGACTTTTGTGTGTGACGGACATGTGTACACATGATACGAAAATCTGACAACAGACTGTTGTCTGCCGAAAAATTAACTAGCCTGCTATCCAACATTTGTTGGCTAAAAGTTGGACAACAATTGTCTGATGGAGCATACTAACGGTCAGATTTTAGGCAGTCTATCATCACACAATTCCAGGACGAAAATCCGATCGTGTGTACAAGGATTAACTCTTACGATATTTTTTTTGGACGAAAACCGTACTAATTATACGAAAATTGGATGTTGTGTTCACGTACGATTAAAATGTTATAGTCTGCACATTTAGGTTTTGTCGAACAAAAGAAATCGAAATCGACTGTCGAAAGCACCATACTAACGATCCGAAAATCGGCAGATCGTTCCGATTTCCGTATCGTGTGTACGGGGCTTTACAGCTTTTGGTGGGATAGCTTTGGCAATTTCGGATTCCAATCTGCACACACCTGAGCTCATCCCTGCTGAGGAAGAAAGAAGAACAGACTGATTTGGTATTCAATGAAGGACACTTAGGAGGTAAGTTCTTGTATAGAAGCACTTACAGAAAAAGAAGCAGCAAAAGCACAGTAGAATAACGGGAAGTTATTGCCTTGAAGAAGTGACAGTTTTCATTAGAAATCCAGCGATTGTTTTTATTTTTATACGTAGAGAAGGAGTTTGCCGTCGTGACGCCCCGTTGCCTGTCTCCTATGGTCGGGCGGGGAGGAGCTGGAGATGGGAGGAAGTGAGATTCTACTTTTGGAATTTGGTGGAGAAGCGAGCAGGAAGACTGCCCTGCTTTGGTGGCAGATGAAGCGGTAGATCCCGGAGCCGAGATGCCGCACTTCACCGTTGTTCCGGTGGATGACAAGCACAGAGCGGACTATGACGATTTGGAGGGGATCAGCAGGGTGGACTATAGGGAGAAAGGGCAGAGTTCGTGCGATCCCTACGACACTGTTAGCTCGGACGGTAAGTGACTTACTAGGAGCGCTGACGGAGGATCTTATTTCTCTATATAGTTCCACCAAACTTATAAATCATACATTGGAGTCTAGTGGAATGTTCTATGAACTTGGTGCTGGCTGTGCGCCTTGTAAGGTTCTGCATAGGCGAGTTCCATCAAGGAGTGCCGACGGCAAATGTGCTGATCATCTGCTGGCAAACTTTGATGGAAAATGTTATGATTGGTTGAATATTTTAGTTTATTTAATGCCTCATCTCCCATTTTCTAATCTGTTTCTATCTGTAAGATCAGAAATTATATGTGCTTTTCTACATTTATTTAAGGACAGTTCACTTCTAGAGCAGTAGCCAGCAGTTTTTGCAATGAAGCAATGCCAGTCATCGCTAAGACACACAGAAAAAATAGTTTGTATGTGTCCTATTCGCATTGGTATGGTGCGTTTAATAGCATGTCGCTGTACACACTGACATGAACTGTCACTGTACATTTAAAGCAGACCTTCACCCTCCCAAGAAGGATCCCACCTCTCCACCCCTCCCATAGAAAAAATCCCGCCTCTTCCCCCCTCCCAAGAAGGATCCCGCCTCTTCACCCCTCCCAAGAAGGATCCCGCCTCTTCACCCCTCCCAAGAAGGATCCCGCCTCTTCACCCCTCCCAAGAAGGATCCCGCCTCTTCACCCCTCCCAAGAAGGATCCCGCCTCTTCACCCCTCCCAAGAAGGATCCTGCCTCTCCACCCCTCCCATAGAAAAAATCCCGCCTCTCCACCCCTCCCAAGAAGGACCCCGCCTCTCCACTCCTCCCAAGAAGGACCCCGCCTCTCCACCCCTCCCATGAAGGACCCCGCCTCTCCACCCCTCCCAAGAAGGATCCTGCCTCTCCACCCCTCCTGTCTTCCTCTGGTGGAATAGGGCAATTTTTTATTTCTTTTGCTTACGTTTCTTTTTCCATTGAAAGTCTGCCACGCCTCCCCATGCACACCACTCGCCTTAGGCGAATGATGCATACACTGCCCGCAGTGCCTCCCGCGATATGTACATCACATATCCCAGGATTATTAATTTGCTAATTGCCGGTATAGGGAATAGGCGAGGCTGCCCACATCCCCAATTGAACAAGCTACAGAAAAAAACCCTCTGATGGGATTTTAAGGACAAAAACTCCAGGTTATATTTGTAAAAAGGTCAAAAAGTTTTTATTTGTTAAAATTAAAAACAGAAAGTTCAAGTGCAAAACTAAAACAATACAATCGATGCTGTTACAGTGATGATGCACAATAATTACAAAGCAAATAACCACAATTCTCTGTCAGTAGTACACACATAGACAGAGTAGTATCCTACAGGTTTCAAGATATTACGTTGTTCCTCTTCTTCAGGGGTAAGTGGTTATTATTACACAATATAGTATCATATAGAATCATATCCTGGACATCTGCATCAAATATAAAAAAAAGGCGTTTTGCCACCATAGGTTACCAAGAGTCCAGAAGGTGCGGGGCAAGGGGGTCCAACTCAAAAGGGCACAGAACCCAACTCCAAAGGGAACGCCACACCATAGGCCAGGGATGTAGTAAATCTAAGCCTTTACCCTAGGTTCAGATATGTGATGATGCGATTCCCGCATCGCTCCTCTCCCGAAGACAGTTCACAATGCCTTCTGCAAACCCAGTTTAGTTCAGATTGCAGTGCGAACTGTGAACTCGCACAAGAATCGTATTGCATAGGTGAGAACACCCATGCGTTCCGATTCTAGTGCGGGTAAAATCAAGTCCCTTCACCTTTTTCTGTGCGAATCACTTGCGAGTTCAGCCATACAACTGTATGGCTGAACTCGCATTGCATTTGATCGGCATCTGCAGTGTGGGGGTGAATCTCATGCAATCTCTGCGATCGTGTTAGTGTGAACCCAGGCTCAAGGTATAGGGAGCTAGTTAGATAACTCCAGAATACCAAAACCTGGGATACAAGCACAGGAGTTTCATTCATAAACTTGGAGCATATCGTCCAGAGGAAAAGGGGATGGATCAAGGAAGATTTTCAACAGGACCTCTATTGAAAGAGTCTGCAATGGCTCACAGTGAATGAAGATAGTCTGTCTTGTCCAGTGTGGTGCAGCATGTAGGTCTGGATGCTCTGAAGGGCAGCTTACCATACATATCCCAGGAGGAATAGGCTTTCATTAAAGGAGGGGCCTGCCCGCTGAACCTAGAAGAGCCGACAGGCTTCTTGATGACGTTAGGTAGAATGTGGTGGCGCAGGATGGAGCTTTGGCCCGGCATGAGGTGATCTTAGCGGGTGAACCCTGAATCCACTGCATGGGTGAGTATCTGAAATGTGAAGTAAGTGGGGGGGGGGGGTCAGCCAGAGTTCCTCTTTAACCCCTTGGCCCCGGCTGCACGCAAATATATATTTCAGGTTCTTATATAGAAGTGTCAATTTACGCAGCACTTTACATATACATTGTACATCAGGCCCTGCCCTCAAGGAGCTTACAACCTAAGGTCCCTAACACACATTCATACATACTAGGGCCAATTTAGACAGGATCCAACTAACCTACTAGCATGTCTTTAGAGTAAATATGCGGCCTCTCTACGCCTGGTCCTGAGCGCAGAGGGTCTGCATATTTGTGTGAATTGCTGCCAGTACACCTGTGCTGAGAGTGAGCGTGCTGCACCCTCCCGACACAGTTATTATAGCCTAACGGAAAGCTCCTGATCGCTCCTTGAGATCGGGAGTTTTCGGATCACGTGACAGCCAGTCACGACGGTTACATGATCTTGAGCCCTGCCTCCTGGCATCATAAACTTCTTCTTAAAGGGCTGTAAGGAGCTGGTGCCAAGAGGTTAAAACAAAGTTAAGTAAAAAAAAAAAAGAAAACTGTGTTATGCACTGAAATACGCATCATAGCACCCCATAATGCTAGCTCCCTGCAGCCAAGACTTGTACCTACAGGTAAGCCTATACCTGTAGGTACTGTGAATATCTGTGCACAGTTTAGGAGATCTTAAGCGTGCATGCAGCCGAATGCGCTCTGAAGGTCTGGCTTACAGTGCTGGACCTTCAGAGCCCATGCCGGAAACGGCGGCTCCCACGTGAATGCGTGGGAATGACGTCATCACTGCTCTGAGATGTCAGCCGTCTCAGCAGTGAGCGGGTGCCGATGGAGGGGCTTCGTTCTAAGGTAACATACTAGCACATTATGCCGTTGTCTTACATTTTTTTTATTATTTATTCTTCAGTGGTTTACAGCCGCTTTTAAAGAATAAGCTCACTTTTTAGAAGAAAATTATAAATGCAAAATTTTTTGCAGGTAAAAAAAATGTGCATTTATTTTCTTTCTTTTTGAAGAATGTAAAGCATTGCACCAGTGATTAGCAGATTGGTGGTGCCATGCAGATCTCCTTCAGATTAGTTAGTGTATCTGTGTCCCCTTACAAACCGGCAGGCAGATAAAATCTGACAGGAAGAATCAATGAACTACCACAGCGTAGTGGTAGTTCATTGAGAACTACAATCCACACAACTCGCGCATGTGCAGTAGGAAACAGGCTGTGAAGTCGCAAGGCCTGTATACACCACAATGTTTAAACAGAATGAAATAATCTTTTGTATAAACATGAGACACAATATGTCCAATTTAGTGATACAAAGTCCACATCCTCTGTAACCTCTTGCTTGCAGATCCTATAAAGCTTCTTATCTCTTATTTACTACCACTGTGACTAAAGCCCAGTATCTCGATGTTTCACAGCAATTAAAAACTGAGGATGATACTAATTTGTATGAAAATTCTTGTACGACACAGGCTTTTTTTTTTTGCTGTTTGTTGTTTCTGATCATGCTCAGTCTTTCATATTTGATTTTTCTCATACAGAAACAGTACACTTTAAACAAACATTGTTGGTTCTGTTCTTGACGTACGAGAAAACGAGAAACATTTTGTTGTTTGTCCTATTGGAAATAAGTCTGAATTGGATGTCGAAAGTTGTGAACACACTATATGAAAATCAAACAATTGGGGGAAGAAGGAGGGGCCAGACACTGCATAGTTCGCTGCACAAAGTGTGGCGATCTATGCCCGGAAGTGGGCAAGTGGGAGCAGATTTGACAGGTATCAGCTCCCCACTCCCCCGGAAAGGTGCCAAGGCAACCTGACGATCGCAAATACAGTCTAACATAAAATATTGCAAAATATATTCTTTAGGGTCTTTGCTAGTGATATATACTCCTTTTTTTTTTTTATTTTTTTTTTTTAGCAGCAATGTATATGTTTGGGGGTTCTAAGTGATTTTTCTAGCAAAAAATAAAGATTTTAACTTGTAAGCAGCAAGTGTCAGAAAAAGGTTAATGTTTAACCACCTCAATACCAGCCTCTTACACCCCTTTCCTGCCCAAGCCAATTTTCAGCTTTCAGCGCTGTCGCTGTTTAAATGGGAATTGCACGTTCATACTACACTGTACCCAAACAGAATTTTTATAATTTTGTTCCCACAAATAGAGCTTTCTTTTGGTGGTATTTGATCATCTCTGCATTTTTTTATTTTTTGCTAAACAAATAAAAGACCAAACATTTTTTTTTGTTTCTGTTATAAAATGTTGTAAATAAGGAAGTTCTTTTTCTCCTTCACTGATAAGGCGCACCTCATGGGTGGCACTGGTGGGCACTGATAGGCAACACTGATCACTTAAAGGCTGCACTGATCGGTACTTATGGGTGGCACAGATAGGCAGCACTAATGGGCATTGATAGGCATCACTGGCAGGCATTGGGGATGGGCACTGATTGGCATCTGCCTGGGCACTGATTGGCATTTCCCTGGTGGTGAAGGGTCGCATACCTGGTGGTCCAGGGTGGTGCCAATCCCTGGTGGTCCTGGGTGGGTATCCAAGGGGGGCTGCCGTGATAAACAAGCAGCACAGACCCCCACCCCCCCCGTCAGAAGCGCAGCCCAACAGCTCTCCTCTACTCGCTGTCAGACGCGAGTGATCAACGGCTCTTCCTGTTTACATCGTGATTGGACACGGCTGATCACGTGGTAAAGAGCCTCCGTCAGAGGCTCTTTTTACCGAGATTGGTGTAGCGGTGTGTCTGACACACCGTACCACCGATCGTCGCAATGCACGCCCCTACGGGCGCACGAGAGCGTTTTTTTATTTGACGGGCGGCAATCGGTTAGATCGGTTAAGAGAAGGTCTGCCCACCGCTGCGAAAATTAAAAGCCAGCAGCTACACTTACTGCAGCTGCTGACTTTTAATAATGGGACACTTACCTGTCCTGGATGTCAGCATCGCAGCTGATGTTTCCATCAGCTGTCAGGTGCTTCCACCACCATTGCAAGTAAAGGAACCCAGCAGTGTAGCATTACTACTGCTCATGAGCGAGGCTCCGCTGAGCTCTCCTACTTGCCCGGCGGCGGCGGAAGGAGGAGGCAGCTGAGTTGCTGGCATAATTTGCCGTGGCCCGGACTCCCTGAAGTGGACAAAGACAGGTATCCGCTCCCCCCCCCCCCCCCCGAAAGGTGCCAAATGTGGCATCGGAGGGGGGAGGAGACAAATGAGCGTAAATTCCTCTTTTGGGTGGAACTTTGCTTTAAGTGGTTAAACTGACCTCATTTACAGACGAAAGTTCATCCCTTTGAGCTAAGAACGAAATATTACTTTGTTTATACAGGTCCTTCTCAAAAAATTTGCATATTGTGATAAAGTTCATTATTTTCTGTAATGTACTGATAAACATTAGACTTTCATATATTTTAGATTCATTACACACAACTGAAGTAGTTCAAGCCTTTTCTTGTTTTAATATCGATGATTTTGGCATACAGCTCATGAAAACCCCAAATTCCTATCTCAAAAAATTAGCATATTTCATCCGACCAATAAAAGAAAAGTGTTTTTAATTCAAAAAAAGTCAACCTTCAAATAATTATGTTCAGTTATGCACTCAATACTTGGTCGGGAATCCTTTTGCAGAAATGACTGCTTCAATGCGGCGTGGCATGGAGGCAATCAGCCTGTGGCACTGCTGAGGTGTTATGGAGGCCCAGGATGCTTCGATAGCGGCCTTAAGCTCATCCAGAGTGTTGGGTCTTGCGTCTCCCAACTTTCTCTTCCCAATATCCCACAGATTCTCTATGGGGTTCAGGTCAGGAGAGTTGGCAGGCCAATTGAGCACAGTAATACCATGGTCAATAAACCATTTACCAGTGGTTTTGGCACTGTGAGCAGGTGCCAGGTCGTGCTGAAAAATGAAATCTTCATCTCCATAAAGGTTTTCAGCAGATGGAAGCATGAAGTGCTCCAAAATCTCCTGATAGCTAGCTGCATTGACCCTGCCCTTGATAAAACACAGTGGACCAACACCAGCAGCTGACATGGCACCCCAGACCATCACTGACTGTGGGTACATGACACTGGACTTCAGGCATTTTGGCATTTCCCTCTTCCCAGTCTTCCTCCAGACTCTGGCACCTTGATTTCCGAATGACATGCAAAATTAGCTTTCATCCGAAAAAAGTACTTTGGACCACTGAGCAACAGTCCAGTGCTGCTTCTCTGTAGCCCAGGTCAGGCGCTGTTTCTGGTTCAAAAGTGGCTTCACCTGGGGAATGCGGCACCTGTAGCCCATTTCCTGCACACGCCTGTTCACGGTGGCTCTGGATGTTTCTACTCCAGACTCAGTCCACTGCTTCCGCGGGTCCTCCAAGGTCTGGAATCGGTCCTTCTCCACAATCTTCCTCAGGGTCCGGTCACCTCTTCTCGTTGTGCATCGTTTTCTGCCACACTTTTTCCTTCCCACAGACTTCCCACTGAGGTGCCTTGATACAGCACTCTGGGAACAGCCTATCCGTTCAGAAATTTCTTTCTGTGTCTTACCCTCTTGCTTGAGGGTGTCAATGATGGCCTTCTGGACAGCAGTCAGGTCGGCAGTCTTACCCATGATTGCGGTTTCGAGTAATGAACCAGGCTGGGAGTTTTTAAAAGCCTCAGGAATCTTTTGCAGGTGTTTAGAGTTAATTAGTTGATTCAGATGATTAGGTTAATAGCTCGTTTAGAGAACCTTTTCATGATATGCAAATTTTTTGAGATAGGAATTTGGGGTTTTCATGAGCTGTATGCCAAAATCATCAATATTAAAACAAGAAAAGGCTTGAACTACTTCAGTTGTGTGTAATGAATCTAAAATATATGAAAGTCTAATGTTTATCAGTACATTACAGAAAATAATGAACTTTATCACAATATGCTAATTTTTTTGAGAAGGACCTGTAGTTATCGGCAATGTTGAGATAAACTTGGCAGGCTGCCTGGATTTAAATTTTTTATTTTTTTTTTTTGTCAGCTGTCAGAAGTGATCAGAGAACTTTCTGTTACATAGAATCAGGAAATGCTGTTTTAAGATCTGGAGGGGAGTAGAATCGTGATTTAGATTCTTAATGATTAATTGTGCAGCTCTACTGATCACTGTAATAATGTCACTGGTCCCCAAAAAGTGTCACTTGGGGTCACATTTGTTCGCCACAAAGTCGCTGTTCGGCTACAAATCGCAGATCGCCACCATTACCGGTAAAAACCAAAAAAGTCAATATATCTATGCCCTATTTTGTAGATGCTATAACTTTTGCGCATACCAATAAATATACGCTTTTTGCGTGTGTTTTTGTTTTTACCAACATATGTAGCAGAAAACATATTGGCCTAAACTGATGAATACATTTGTTTTTTATAATTTTTTTGTTTTATAGCGCAAAAAATTTAAAACCGCAGAGGTGATCAAATACCACCAAAAAAAAAGCGAATTTGTTGGTAAAAAAAATGACATCAATTTTGCTATGTCGCACGACCGCCAGTTAAAGCGATGCAATGCTGTATGGCAAAAAAGGGCTTGGTCATTAAGGGGGTAAATCCTTCCGGGGATGAAGTGGTTTATCAAGAGTGCTGCCCACCTCCTGCTCTTGGATATAAACTCACTGGTTAGGACTGCCCAAAATGAAGCAAATTGGGCTCAAATAGCAGTTTTCACATGGATTGATGGATGGACAGATGCATCACAGCGTCTCCCACTTTAGCCCTCGCCCAAGGTGAGACACCGCCTCCTAAACAAATAGACATGGATATGCCAAAAAATATTAATAAAACATAAAAAAATGAAACGTGAGTGTATAATTGATAAAAAAAATAAAAAAAAGATCACCCCAGATGGCAGTAGTAGTGATCCTCACTCCTCCTAGCAGCTGCCTGTGTGTTCCAATATACAAGCGGCGGCTCTCGCAACACTGCCTGCTGCTGGTCAGGAAAGCCACTTTCTTAAGGGTTGAGGAAAGTGTACGTGTATGTTCCATTTATCCCCCTACAGGCCCTGACAGCAGTATCTCTTTGGCTAGAACATGTTGGCAAGCGCAGCATCTGCCTACAATACCAATTCAAAAGTTTTTTTTTTTTTTTTTTTTAAGTTCCAAAAATATAAAAAAATTAAAACCACAGGACACAGTGGCAATATAAAAGAATAGATAGGTCTCATGTAAACCAATCTATACCTAAAATACATATTATCTGAAATCGATCAAGATACAGTGCCTTGACAAAGTATTCATACCCCTTGAAATTTTCCACATTTTGTCATGTTACAACCAAAAACAAATGTATTTTATGTGATAGGTGCCACTTTGTGCCACTTTGTTGGTCTATTTGTGAAGTGAAAGGAAAATTATTTTTTACAAGTGAATATCTGAAAAGGGTGGCGTGCATTTGTATTCAGCCCCCTTTACTCTAAAACCCCTAACTAAAATAGTGGAACCAATTGCCTTCAGAAGTCACCTAATGAGTAAATCGAGTCTATCTGTGTGTGATTTAATCTCAGTATAAATACAGCTGTTCTGTGAAGCCCCCTAAGAGGTTTTTTAGAGAACCATAGTGAACAAACAGCATTATGAAGGCCAAGGAACACACCAGACAGGTCAGGGATAAAGTTATGGGGAAGTTTAAAGCAGGGTTAAGTTATAAAAAAATATCCCAAGCTTTGAACAACTCACAGAGCACTGTTCAATTCATCGTCTGAAAGACTATGGCACAACTGCAAACCTACCAAGACATGGCCGTGCACCATAACTGACAGGCCGGGCAAGGAGAGTATTATTAACCACTTGCTTACTGGGCACTTAAACTCCCCCTCCTGTCCAGACCAATTTTCAGCTTTCAGTGCTCACACTTTGAATAACAATTACTCAGTCATGCAACACTGTACCCAAATGATTTATTTTTTTTTCATACAAATAGAACTTTCTTTTGGTGGTATTTGATCACCTCTGGGTTTTTTTATTTTTTGTGCCATAAATGAAAAAAGACGAAATTTTTTGAAAAAAAAAATATTTTTCTTAATTTTGCAAATTTAGTAATTTTTCTTCATAAATTTTGGCCACAATTTTTATATTGCTACATATCTTTGGTAAAAATAACCAAACATTAGTGGAAATTATTTAGTCTGTGTGAAAGTTTTTTAAAGTCTACAAGCAGGGCTGGACTGGGACAAAAAATTGTCCCTGGACTTCATCCAGACCGGCCCACTTAACTCCAAACACCTGGTGTTAGGGCTTCAATCCTCATGGCACCATGGTTGATACAGTGTCAGGATGATCGAAGGGCATTATTTCTATTGTAATATGACATGAAATAGTTCAACTCACCATAATGCAGAATCAGTAGGAGCTCTGAGTGTGTCACCTGCCACATCGCCTGCCACCAGATGCCGCATGTCACTTGTAGCATTAAAACAACTTGTATTCCACTTAAAGAACGTTACTGACAAAGTTAGTAGGGTGAAAGGCATTGAGACACTGTGCAAGAGTCCAGGCTTGTCATCGATCTGAATTAGGAGCTGCTACCTGGAACCGATCTGGCCAGTAGATGCAGAGCATTGGTGTGTACTACTACTTCCTGGTAGTGGTGAAACGCATGATGGGGCGAATGTGATGTCATCACCTGGAAATGATGCAAGATGTGGGCGGTGACGCATCCTTCAGGCCATCATTCCTCCGCCACCAGGAAGTAGTAGTACACACCGATGCTCTATCTACTGGCCCGATCGGTTCCCGCTGGAGTCCCCTAATTCCGATCGATGACAAGCCTGGACTGCACAGTGTCTCAATGTCTTTGACCCTACTAACTTTAGATTCGTTTTTTAGGGGGATCTGGTCCCTAAACCAGAACCCTCTAGAGGGGAAAGCAATACATGAAGATATACAGTCTCTTACCCCACTTGGATGCCCTATAGGCACGTAGATAAACCTGGCGGAGCGATTGGGGAGAGCCCATATAGTCAACAGGTCAATCTAAGCATGAGGAAATAATAACAGTGTTATATTAACTGTGTTAAGATATTCTAGAGGGCCTAAATGAACACACTATGCCCATAGATATTGGGGCGCCAGTGCCGGGGACCGTATCATCACCAAAGGGTGAAAAAATTGTAAAGAACGTGGTTAGTTCCCAGAAAGCCCGCTCTGAAAGTGATGGGCTGGGGATATGATAAAAATCCACAGTGACACCTCCACCCAAGTGAATAAAAGGTAAAAAACATATGGGGTGTATCAAGGCAGCATCGTGCGCCAAGTGATAAGAGGGGGAAAGGGGGGGGGGGGGGGGCGGGGGGCTGAGGGGAAGAAAAGTAAACCCCATTGTGTGGGGATGAAGGGGGAAAAAGAAATTGTGGGAAGGATGGATAATTGTGGGTAAAGTGAGGGTGAAAAAATGACAAACCAGATCCAAAAAATTGAGGGGAAGGGATAAAACGCAGGAAGGAAAGAAAAAAGAAAGTAGGAAAAAGGAAGTGAAGGGGTAAAGGAAAGGATTGTCAAAAATAGAAAAGTAGACGAGAGAAGGGTAGGAGGGAAGGGGGGAGGAAAAGGGGGTGGAGGTGAGGTGATTGGGGTACAGTACAAATCGAACGGGAGGGGAGTGACGGGAAAGGGGGAGGAAAAAGAAAAAAGAGAAAGGTGGAGGGGGGGGGGGGGGGGGAAGGAGCAGGGGGAAACCAGGAAAGTGAAAATGGAAAGAAAAAGAAGGGGAGGAAGGAGGGGGGGGGGGGGAAGGTTGGGAGGGCAGGGAAATGGGAGAGGGGGAAAGGAGGAAGGGAAGATGAAGAAACACGGGGGAGGGGGAAGGGAAAGGAAAGGGGGGGGGGGGATTTGGGTTGGAAATTAAATCAGGTGCAGATTTCTACCAGACTCTGATCAGTATACAGCTGGTTAGATAAAAAGGTGCAGTTATAGAGGTGAGAAACGGTGATGTATGGTGAGATTGTAATCCAGTTGGTTAAAAAGATCATGGACCAGAAAGGTCCACATAGATGGTTACGACTGTGGAAGTAAGAAAATGTGCCGACAAGTGAAGTGTTTGAAAAAAAATAACCAGGTGCAATAAAACCAGGATGTGGTGCAGTGAGGATGATTGAGTGAAGTGAGGAGACCTCAGTGTAGTACATGGAAATAGGATAAAAGGGGCAAATTCAGGGGAGATACCATTTGAAGGTACCAGACCATCCTATGTACCTGTTAGTTGTGAGGTTTAAACATACAGTCTCTGATGTTAAGCCCGGAAAGACCACTGGGGTGACAGCACAGCCGCCCATAAAATAATGGAGTGCCAGTTGACCCTAAACTTAGGGTACGGAGGGTCCCTGGACTGTGGAACCAATCAATTCCACTAGAGGTAATGAAGCAGTGGTATCCTGCAAGGGTAAAAATGTATGATAAGGGCAGGGGAGTGCATTGATCCCCCCCCCCATCCATCAGGGTGGGGGGGCAGATACCCAAAGCCCAGTTGGTAATCAGTTGATAGTGTAGAGACTTACCCTACTCCTCGTCGGGACCTGTAATCCAGTGGGGTGTGAGACCTGCGGCCCAAGCGGAGATACCCGCTTATATGGACCCTCCAACACCGTTAATGACGCCGGCGCCATTGCCGACGTACGGCGTCAAGGGTCCCGCAGGGCGTGCGTCACTGAGCCATGCACACCGGCCCACAGTGCGCACGCGCGCCTGTGTATAGCCGACCAGCAGTGCGCGCGCACACCTGCGCACACGTCCCATAGCCCCGGACAAGCCTGAGCCAAGGCCTGTGCAAGTAAGTAATGTGGAGAAAATTCACCCTAACCTGTGGGCGGAGACTCCACATTTTCCCAGGGACTCTACCAATCGCCAAAGAGGTGCACCAGGATGCACCACACAACCACAGGCATCCAAGGGGGGACCTGAGAGGAAGAGACTGCCATAATATAAACATGTTTAGAACAGAAATACAATAGATTTACTATTTAATGCACTTTTACAATCAGGTATACAAAACAAGGTACATTACCAATGTTTAAGAATAAAATAATCATAATTAGAGACACATTGATTATGACAATCATTGAAGGCCGGGTCCGGGGTATGCCTGGCCAGGCCATGAGACATTATACATCACATTTAGAGGCTAAGGGAATATTCACAACAATACAATAACATCACAAAATCCTATTATATGCGCCCTGGGGGCAGCAGCAGTGCAATAAAACACAAGTGAAACACACAACACGCGTGGCTATTGATGTCGAGGCACTTTACTAGAGCATCCCCCACGAGGAGGGAGGCGGAATGGCCAGAGTGTTCCTGATGGAGCAGGAACACACATCCTGGCCCCTGAACGAATTTGTCCCTAGACTCCTCAGCTTCATATTGACACGCAACGTCTGTGTGTTTGAGGACCAACACTTCCTACAAACACAAGGCATACGCAAACTTATACTTAGGAGCTTGGGAGAGACAGATTTTTTCGAACAACCGATAATCTTCTTATCTTGACCACATAATGTGTTGGTATTGCTTCATTGATGACATGTTTATCGTTTTGGACGGGTTCATCCTCCCTTCTGGACGAGTTTATTCAGGTCATCAATGTAAACGATATGAATTTATGGTTTACTGTATCATCAGATAGGGCTCAGATTCCCTTTCTTGATGTGATGATAGGGATTGGAGAGGATGCTTCCCTAGGCACGGATCTCTACCGAAAAAAATTGGCAGGCAATACATTATTGCACGCCTCTAGTGCCCACCCAAAATCTCTTGTGCAAAGCATTCCATATGCACAGTTTATTCGACTCCATTAGAACTGCACACTGGGAGAAGATTTCTTTAAACAATCCGCTTCCCTGAGGGACCAGCTGCTTAGGTTATACTAAAACTAACCTTCGGAAAGCCTTCAATAAATCCCTAGGCCGTACCAGAAACTCGCTTCTCTATCCACGTCCGCGTGATCCAAATCCTAACGCAGTATTCTGCTCACCAGGGCCAATTCAGGAACGTTGTGGCCAAACATTGGCACCTCCTGACTGACCACGTGTATTAACACAATACATATGAGACACACCAGAAATTGTTTTTCGGCGAGCTCGGTCTCTAAGAGACAGCCTCACCAGCAGTCATTACAGACCAGAGCGAGCAACTACCCACCATCGTAAAGGCACGGCCCCTTGCGGCCAATGTCCTTTATGTCCCTGGATCTCAACTAGCGCTAATGTCTTGCTACCCAATGGGGAAACATATACCCCACATTTTTTAGCCAGTTGTGATACCACTGGTGTCATTTATTTGATGTCATGCATTTGTGGTGCATTTTATGTGGGCAAGACGGTGAGGGAACTAAGACAGAGTTGGTGATCATGTTTATCATACCACAAATGGCAAATTGAATACCATTGGTCGACATCGGCCTGTATCACAGATTCAACCTCCAGGCAGTCAAGTTCGTAGCACTGGAAGTAGTACCTCCATATACCAGAGGAGGCAATCGTGTTAAATTTCTACTCCAGAAGGAATATTTATGGATAGAGAGGCTTGACGCCATGGTACCACCGGGCTTGAATGAGGTTAATTCCTTCAAACCTTTTCTATAACTACAAATTGAAGCACAGCCCTCTGTCTCGGAATCCTTCACCGTCTTGCCCACAGTATTTTATCTGGATATGTTTCCAACTTTAGGCTCCATGCACACTGAAGCTCATAAACTGCAGTTTATTGGAGTTTGGGGCGTTTTTTTTAAAAGCCCATAAACTCAACTCTGTTAGCCTAAAGGCTCGTACACACGATCGGACCGTGGACCAACTTTCCCGTGGATTTTTGTCCAAAGGGCGTTGGCCCCAAGTTGGTATTGCATACACACGGCAGGACTTTTTCAGCCAACTTTCACCAAATCACTTGGTTTTTCTGCTCTTTACCGCCACCTTTGGTCAACTTCTGTATTGTTGTTGTCTGATTTTTTGCATTGGTTCTGCATTGGTTCTGCATTGGTTTGTACAAAAGTCCGTTGGTTTTGTGTACACACGGTCGGACTTTGGTCCATCGGACTTTTGTTGGCAGAAAGTTGGTCCGTTCGCACAGCCAACAAAAGTCCGATGAAACCTGGAAAAAGTTGGTCCGATGGAGCGTACACACGGTCGGATGTTGGTCCAAAAGAGCTAATTTGCATGTTGGTTGTCAAAAAGTCCGATCGTGTGTACGGGTTTTTTGTGTCCATGCACACATGAACGTTTTTTAGCTTTAATGAGCAGTGGAGTTTATGGGCTTTTTTCTGAACGCCAGAAATTCGTGTTCAAAGTGTCGTTTTTCACCGCCAAAAAAAGCCAAACGCTGATAAATGCTCATGAACGCGCGTTAATTAGCGTTCAGCGTTTTATTTTTTCAATGCATTGAGGGAGTTTGGAATACATTGTGGGATTTTTGGAGTGTCCTCTGTGTATTTTTATTAAAAATGCCCACGCTCATAAACGCTAGTACAAAATGCTATTAAAAGCACATTTTTTCAACCAGCGTTTTCTGCCAGCAATCTAGCGTCCAGAAAAAGCTTTTTTGAGCTTCAGTGTGCATGGAGCCTTAAGGTGATAATGCATTTTTGCTCTTGTTTCACTTGTGTGTTTCATTGCACTGCTGCTGCCCCCTGGGCGCATATAATAATATTTGGGATGTTATTGTATTGTTGTGAATATTCCCTTAGCCTCTCAAAGTGATGTATAATGTCTCATGGCCTGGCCAGGCATACTCCGGACCTGGCCTTCAATGATTGTCATAATCAATGTGTCTCTGTTTATGATTATTTTATTATTAAACATTGGTAATGTACCTTGTTTTGTATACCTGATTGTAAAAGTGCATTAAATAGTAAATCTATTGTATTTCCCCTACTCCGTGATTGTCCGACAGCTCCCCCCTCTAGAGGGTTCTGGTTTGGGGACCAGATCCCCCTAAAAAACGTATCTCATATTATGCGGATGATGGTACTCTCACTTTCTCTCACTTTATTATATTTTAGATTTATTTAGAAAGTTAGATAGCTGCCCAAATATTTTCTATGAAGATATGAGGGTTAAAATCCTACCTGACCTTTCAAGGGCTACCCTAACATACTGACACAAATGATAGTATTTATATAAGCACAGATAATGCTAGGGCCTCAGTCCCGTTTTTTTTTTTTTTTTTGGTTGCCCTCATGTAAGGGGATGTTGATAACAAATAAGTAACGAATAAGCCACAAAGGGGGTTTTTTTTTTGATTATTTATATTTCTTCTTTTTTTTTTTTTTCGAGAAGAAGGATTCTCGCATCACAAATTGATAATTTTAACACGGAGGATGAGGGACATCCTTTTTTTTTTTTTTGGGGGTTTAGACTGAATATGAGTGATTGACCCATGAAGAATGGATGAAGGGGGGGGAGAGCGGACGAGGGGTTTTTACCATCTCGGCTCTCCCCCCCCACTATCGAGGGGGTGTGGGGGGAGGGGGGAGATAACTGGAGGGGGGGGAGGATATAAATAAATGAGTTGTTCTTTCTTACCTCTCCTTTTTTTTTTGTTGTGTGTGTTCTTCTCCCCCCCTCTCTTTCCCCCCCCGCTTTTCTCTCTTCTTCCTTCGCCACATCTCCCCACCACCTCTCCCACCGGGGCTTATCCCCTCATTTTTCTCTGTATCTCGTTCCCCCTAGCGGAGGTTGGTAGAGATGGAGGAAATTAGGTTGATATCCATGAATGTGAAGGGACTAAACATCCCTGAAAAAAGAAGGATGCTTTTAAATGACTTAAAACAGAGGCACATAGATATAGCTTATATTCAAGAGACCCATTTTAGGGCGAGTAGATTTCCTATACTTCAAAACAGATTTTTCCCAACGGTATATCATGCCTCTAACCAAGAGACAAAATCCAAAGGGGTTTCGATCATGATATCTAATAGGATCCCGTGGACGTTGACAGAAAAACGAGCAGACGAGAACGGAAGGTTCCTTTTTCTGAAGGGCTTAATAGGAGGAGAGAAGGTGACACTGGCCACAGTATACGCCCCCAATGTAAAACAAGATGTTTTCCTGAAGAAAGTCCTAACAAACCTAATGGATTTTTCAGAGGGTAAACTAATTATAGGGGGGGACATTAACATCCCTTTAGATCCAAAACTCGATACGTCCTCAGGGACATCATCTATCCCCCCGGGCATCAGAAGAGGACTATTAAAAAAACTACACGAACTACAACTGGTGGATGCATGGCGTATTATGCACGAGGGGGAAAGAGATTACACTTTCTTTTCCAATCCCCACCAGTTATATACCCGGATAGACCTCTTCTTGATACCCCACTATTTATTGACTAAAATAACTGAGATATCAATAGGGAATATAGTGTGGTCAGATCATGCCCCGATCATTTTGTGTATTTCCCTATTTGGCGGGAGGGAAGCCACCGAAAGAAGATGGCGATTAAATGAGAGCCTACTTCATAATCTTGAAATCCAAGAAGAAATAGCGAAAGAAATCCAATTTTATTTTGAAATAAATGAGACTCCGGGAATCAACCCCGCTATAATATGGGAGGCGCATAAGACAGTGATTCGGGGCATACTGATTAAAGGTGGATCAAGACTAAAGAGAGAAAGAGAAAAACAGGTAAGGGAACTCTTGCAGGAAATACATGACTTAGAATCCCAGCATAAGAGGAACCAGACACCCTCCTTGGGAAGACACCTGGGGGTAGGACCTGAAGTTATATACCAAACGTGGCAAAGAAACGCCCCAGGATAGCAAGAAGTATAATGATGTTGCCTAGGAGTATTGGTGGAGTAGCGGTCCCAAATATAGTGAGATATTACCATGCAGTTCACTTGGGGAGGGTGGTGGACTGGTGCAGACATGGAGAGCTTAAGGCATGGGTGGAATTAGAACAGCAAGTTAGCGAGATACCTCTGCAGAGAGCACCCTGGTGTATTGATAAAGTACCAAGGGAAATTATGAAACACCCTACCATAGGGACTACATTACATATCAGTTCATCTCTATTCCGAGATTCTAGGATCTCATCGGAGGACTCACCGCTATTCCCAGTGTTGGGAAACCCGGGGTTCCCTCCAGGGACAGAAGTAGGAGCTTTCAAAAATCTAGAAGACAAAGGTTTATTCCAGGTCTCACACTTTTTGCAAAGGGGGGCCTGGCCTACTATCGCGGTTCTTTCACAAAGAGGGGGTCCCTTTGAGTTAAACTGGTGGAGGGCAAGACAGATTAGGAACTTCCTACAGTCCCTGGGAGGAGCGGGAAAATATGACCGTCAATTGACGATATTTGAAAAATACTGCGATGGGCATGAACCGATTCCCCGGTTGATTTCCAAAATGTTTGGAATTTTAAATACCCCTCGGGAAGACTATGTACCATCCAGTAAGGCCAAGTGGGAGAAGGATCTCAATAGAACCTTTACCAAGGCCCAATGGGGGGATATTATTCACATGTCCCAGAATACGTCAATTTGTACACGATTCCAGGAACTAAATTATAAGATAATGACGCAGTGGTATTACACTCCATCCAAATTGCAGAGATTTTATCCTGAAACATCCGGTCAGTGCTGGAGATGTGGAGGGGACCTGGGAACCCTTTACCATATATTTTGGACATGTCCTAAAATTAAGCAGTACTGGGTAGAAATTCGCAGGATAACTCAAAAATGTACGGAAATAGAAATCCCAGAGGACCCGGCCTTCTTTTTTCTACCCTACTAACTTTGTCAGTAACGTTCTTTAAGTGGAATAAAAGTTGTTTTAATGCTACATTTGGCGCTGTGTATCTCTCCTCCCCTGTCTCTGAAACTGGCACACTGAGCCATAGGCCCACTGGGAAACTCCCGGTAGTCCTGATGGCCAGTACATGCCTGGAATGCAGCAGCGCTGGGGCTGGATGTGTAGTGTGACAACTCCAGCTATCCATCCTCATCAATACTCAGCCATCCATGCTCATCCAGCCATCCATACTCAGCAATACTCATCCATCCATCCATACTCAGCAATACTCATCCATCCATGCTCAGCCATACTCAGCCATACCTATCCATACTCAGCCTTACCCAGCCATAACCCGGCCGTACTCAGGCATACTCATTCATGCTCAGCCATCCCCATTCATGCTCATCCATTCCACATCAGTTCTCATCCATGCCACTACAGTGCCTCACAAAAGTGTGTTAGGTAGTCAAATTAAATGTGACTTTTATGCCCCCGAGAAAACCTAATGGTGCTCACTGGATGTTGGGCCTCTATGTGGCCAGGCTGTGTAAAAGTCTCCCACATGTGGTTTTGCCGTACTCAGGAGTAGGAGAATCTATTTTGGGTGTAATTTTGGGTATGTACATGCTATGTGTTAGAAATATTGTCTCAATGGAAAACTTTGTGTAAAAAAAAAAAAAAAAAAAATGCGTTTTCATTTTTTTTTACACATTTTCCAAAAACTTGTAGAAAAAAAGAACATGTTCAAAAGACTCATTATGTATGTATGTATGTATGTATGGGTATGTGTGTGTGTGTGCATATGTATATGTGTGTATATTTAATAATTTATGCTCCAAGAACGCTTGACGGTGCTCCCTGCATGTTGGGCCTCTCTGTGGCCAGGCTGTGTAAAAGTCTCACACATGTGGTATCGCCGTACTCAGGAGTAGCAGAATGTGTTTTGGGGTGTAATTTGTTATATGCATATGCTGTGTGTGAGAAATAACCTGCTAATATAAACATTTTGTGGAAAAAAAAAATCAAAAAAAAAAAATATTGATTTTTGCATAGAATTGTGGGAAAAAATTACAACTTCAAAAAACTCACCATGCCTCTTACCAAATGCCTTTTTAGAATGTCTGTCTACTTTCCAAAAAGGGGTCATTTGTGGGATGTTTGTACTTTCCTGGCTTGTTAGGGTCCATCAATTTTCAGAGATTGGCACCATAGTTTGTAGACTCTATATAACTTTCACAAGACCAAATAAATAATATACACCGATTAGTTTTTTTTTACCAAAGGTATGTAGCGGTATAAATTTTGGCCACAATTTTATGAAGAAAAATTATTAATTTGCAAAATTTTTTAACAAACGAAGAAATTTTTTTTTTTTTTTTTTTTTTTACAGGATTTTCGATCTTTTTATTTTATAGCGCAAAAAATAAAAAATCCAGCGGTGATTAAAGGCCACCAAAAGAAAGCTCTATTTGTGTGAAAAAAAAATGTCATATAGGTGCAGTGTTGCATGACTGAGTAATTGTCATTGAGAATGTGAGAGCACCGAAAACTGAAAATTGGTTTGGTTAGGAAGGGGGTTTAAGTGCCCAGTGGGTAAGAGGTTAACAGATAAGGCTTTTAAAGCTTCATCAGTGGAGAACTTGGGGTATCATTGTGTTTTGCAATTTCCACAAATGTGCGCAGTTTTAAGGCTTGCCATTCTGCTATCTGTTTACCCCATGCAACCCAATCTTTTGTATTTTACCAAAAAAATGGATACAATATTCTGCTTGTTTGCACTAAAAAAAAAATTTTTTCTTGAAAATATGCATTTGATAAATAGCTGCGCAAATCGCATGTGACATAAAAAAAAATTTGATTTTAACGTGTGCAAAAAATTAAGAAATTGCCCTGGTAAACAAGTGGTTTAAATTTAACGTGGTTTAAATTAGAGCTGCACGATTTTGGCTAAAATGAGAATCAGGTTTTTTTTTGCTTAGAATAAAGATCACGATTCTCACGGTGTAACATCTTGCACATTATACAAAAAAAATTAGGCTAACTTTTACAGTTTTTTTTATTTATTAAAGTGTATTTTAAAAAAAAAAAAAAAAATTGCTTTTGAAAGACCGCTGCGCAAATACAGTGTGACATAAAATATTGCAAAACCACCATTTGATTCTCTAAGGTCTCTGCTAAAAAAAATAAATACATCATGTTTGGGTGTTCAAAGTAATTTTCTAGCAGAGAATAATGATTTTTACTTGTAAGCAACAAATGTCAGAAAAGGTTTGGGCTTTAAATGGTTAAACTTCCCTCATTTAGTTCTTTGATGAAAGAACGAAAAGATACCTTTTTGACTTGGGCCCCTTTCACACGGGTGGACCGTTCAGGTCCTCCTGTCAGTTTTTTAGGCGGACCTGAGCAAACGCGCCATAGACCCCTATGGAGCAACGGATGTCAGCAGTGACATGTCCGATGACATCCGACCCGCTCCGACCCGCTCCGATCCGCTAAAGTGTGACGGGTGAAAACCCTATTTTCTCTAGTCGTCTGTCCAGGACAGCACTAGAGAGATGGGCTCCACCTCCAGAGGCAGGAAACACACTTCAGATCTTTAAAGAGCGGCTTCTGTCCTTTCCCCTTCAGTCTTTTTCCCCTGACGGTGGGACAGCCCATAAGAGAGGGGGAAGGTAGCCTGTGTACCTGCAGGCATCTGAGGTCCTCCGGTTGGGTTGACAGCAGCTGCGAACCGGCGTCCTCCTCCTGAAAGCCCGGGGAGGGCTGGCGTTCCCCCGCCTGACCATCGGTTCGGATTTGCCCTGAGTCGGGCGGGGGGCGGGCACAGGCAGTGAGTTCCGGGAGGAAGACAGAGGACTTCTGGTTTTCCGGGTCTCGCGGCGAGCGTGGACGGCGGAACCTTGGCACACTGACATGCTGCATCACAGGAAAAGCCTCCCAGGCGGTCAGGCAATCTTCCGGACAAAAGATGGATGTAGCAGAATGTGGCAGTGGAACCGAACCAGCTCAGGTAGGCAAACACACAGGTGTCTTGTACCTACGGGGCTGGGAGAGGGGGGGGGGGTAGGATGGACTAATCAATGCAATGGCATTCTGAAATGGTCCAGGTGCGGTCCCCCTCCCCCTCTTTTAGAACAGGATCCGGACTAAACGTGTCTTGCGAATCCGGTTAGTGGCTGGTGGGGTGCACAATAGGTGTTTGGTGAAGGCATCCTATTTTTTGCTAAGGTTACGCTGATGTAAGCTTGTCTGTTTGCCTTCCTTTCTTCTCTCCTTCTCTTGTCTTAGGCTCTGCCCAAAGAACCAGAGAGGTCAGGTGGAAGAAGAGGTGTCCCTCATGTTCAAACAAATTGAAGGAAGGATGGGTTAAGCCCCTTTGTAAGGCCTGCATAGACAAATTAGTCTATAAAGAGGCTACGGGGGCTTGTAAGGATCTGATTTCTGGGGTACAGAAGGAAATGCAGTCCATTAGGGCAATGCTTCCACCCCAGAGGAAGGTAACGGATCAGGGGAAGAGGAATTCGATTCACTGGATGGCCTAAGTGAGATGGCATCATCCAGAGATATTCCAACTCAAGGAACAAGTTCTCCCAGATTCAGGCTCTCACTCGAGGAGGTTGATGCCTTATTGGGGGTAATTTATGAGACGCTCGAAATTAAAGAGGAGCAAGTCTCTCTGTCCTTGCATGACCGGATGTATCAAACCTTAAAAGAACATTCAGCCAGGGTTTTTCCGGTTCATAGCACACATGGTAGATTCCATTAAAAAGGAGTGGGTGGAACCAGAGAGAAAACTCGTTTTTTTCCCTAAAAATATGAAGAGGAGATTCCCCTTCAGTGAGGACCCCACCTCTGTCTGGAACAAGGTTCCTAAGGTAGACGCAGCTTTCTCCCAGTGCGTAAAATCAACAGACCTCGCCTTTTGAGGACATGGGTGTCCTCAAGGAACCCATGGACAAAAGGATGGAGGTGCTGTTGAAAAGGTCATGGGAAGTAACCATGACCAATTTAAAACCTGCAATGGCCACAATAATCGTGGCTCGCAATATGGAGGTTTGGCTGGAACAGCTGCAAGGGCATTTGGAAGGAGGAACTTCTAGGAAGGAAATCCTGGATTCCCTTCCTATGCTGCATAAAGCAGCAGGCTACATGGCAGACACCTCTGCGGAGTCGGTCAAACTGTCAGCAAGAACCGCTGCCCTCGTAAACGCATCTCGCAGGGCACTTTGGTTAAAGTCTTGGTCAGGGGACCCCGCCTCAAAAGTGAGGTTATGTGGTATTCCCTTTTGAAGGAGACCTCTTGTTCGGGCAGGATCTGGAAAAGGTTCTGGATCGCACTGCGGACAAGAAGGCTTTTCCTGTTAAAACTAAAAAGGCACCAGGAAAACTCTTTTCTTGTCCCCAAAGGCAAGGACAGTCACAAGGACAGACCCCTAAAAGGGTCAGCTCCTAAAAAAAACATTGGACATGGGAAAAACAGAAAAGCAATCTCTTTTTCCTCTTCTAAAAAGTCCACTAAGTCCGAGTGACTGGACTCCCATGGGGGGAAGATTGGGGCAGTTCCTCCCACAGTGGGAAAAAACGACCCCAAATACCTTTTTATTCTGAGGATCATCAGGGAAGGTTACCAAATACAGTTCAAACACACCCCACCTACGAGGATGTGTCTGACCAAACCTCCCAAAGATCCTCAGAAAGCGAAGGCTTTGCTGTCGCAAATTGGCGACTTGATAGACCAGAGGGTTCTAGTACCAGTTCCAACACAAGAGATTAACCACGGTTTTTACTCGCATGTGTTCGTAGTGAAGAAACCGTCAGGCAAATTCCTGTTAATTTTGAACCTAAAGTTACTAAACAACTGGCTAACTTACAAAAAATTTTGGATGGAAACAATTTATACGGTAAGGTCAATCCTTCTTCCAAATTGTTTCATGGCCTCCCTCGATTTGAGGGACGCTTACCTACACGTCCCCATTCACGAGGATTCTCAAAAATATCTGAAGATAGCGATTCAGTGGGGAAGGCAGACCCGACACTTCCAGTTCAGGGCCCTGCCATTCGGTCTATCTTCCTCCCCCAGGATATTTCCATAGTCATGGCGGAAGCATTGGCTCCTCTGAGACTGAAAGGGGTCGTGGTCATACCATACTTGGACGACCTTTTATTCTTCGCCCCCTCCAAACTCCAACTGCAGGGAGACCTGAGGTTAGCCATCTCCTGTCTAAAAAGACTGGGATGGTTAATAAATGAAGAAAAGTCACACTTGACACCGACACAGGCCATACAGTATCTGGGTTTCCTGGTAGATTTGGTGACACAGAAAGTCTTCCTTACAGAGGAGAAAGCAGAGGGGGTGAAGGTGATGGCAGCCTTTCTGCAAAAATGGGCCATTTCCCTCCGCTCAGCTATGTCAGGTTTGGGCTTGTTAGTGGCAACAATCCCTGCAGTTCCCTGGGCAAGGGCTCATTTCAGGTGCCTTCAGGCCAACATCCTGAGCAGCTGGGACGGAGAACAAGAATCCCTGGACAGGCTTATCCACCTATCCTCAAAGACCAGAAGGTCTCTGTGGTGGTGGTGGGAAAGAGGAGAACCTAACAAAGGGTCTATGGTGGTCTCCTCCAGTGTCTGTCCGCATCACTACGGATGCCAGTGCTTGGGGCTGGGGGGCCCATCTGGGGTCAAAAATAGCCCAAGGACGCTGGGGGAAAGCACAGTCCCAGAGGTCAGCCAATTGGAGAGAGTTGCAGGCGATCTGGGAAGCATTAAGGGCTTTTGCCAGAGATCTGAGGGGTCACCGCGTACAGGTCCTCTCGGACAACGTGGTGACAGTCTCATATCTCAACAAACAAGGAGGAACGAGGTGCCCGTCCTTGATCAGGCTAACGAATACGATCATGTACTGGGCCGAAAGAAACCTAGGGTCGGTTTCGGCAGTCCATCTGAAAGGGGTGGACAACCACCTGGCAGATTTTCTGAGTCGACACCAGTTGTGCGAATCAGAATGGTCCCTGAACAGGGATGTCTTCCAGCTGATTGTGCAGAAATGGGGTCTCCTGGAGGTGGACTTGTTCGCCAGGAGAACGAACACCCAGGTCCCAGTGTACTTCTCACTGGAGAGGGAAGCTGGAGCAAAAGGAATAGACGCTTTTGCACAAAGGTGGGTGTTTTGCACTTGTTACGCCTTTCCCCCATTCAAACTAATTCCTCTAGTCCTGAGGAAGTTTCTGCAGGAATGGACCACTCTAATACTGGTGGTTCCGTATTGGCCAAAGAGACCATGGTTCTCAATGCTGTTAGGTCTGACAGACAAGCCTCCCCTCATGCTGCCCGAGAGGCCAGTTCTGTTGCCAGAGATACAGACCCTGAAACTATCGGTCTGGCATCTGAAGAGAGCCTCTTGAACTCTAAGGGACTCTCAGACAGGGTGATTAAAACCCTTCTCTCAAGTAGAAAGAAGGTAACCCAAGCAATTTATTTTAAATTTTGGAAGGTTTTCCGTTCATGGTTAGACACTAGAAAAGTGTCTGTAGGTATCCCGGCAGTCTTGGAGTTCTTACAAGACGGCGCGGATAAAGGACTGGCCATTAGGACTTTGAAGGTACAAGTTGCGGCCCTGTCTGTTTTTTTGGAACAACCCCTGGCGTTAGACCCGCTAGTTAGCAGGTTCTTTAAGGGGTTAGCCAGAATTAGACCTGTTCCTTTCAAAATCTTACCCAAATGGGACCTGTCAGTTGTGCTACAGGGTTGGGTAAAATGGTCACAGGAAGAAGAGCCATCCTTAAAATGGATCACGCTCAAAACAGTGTTCCTGGTGGCTATTTCCACATCTAGACGCATTAGCGAGCTTCAGGCACTTTCTATAAAAGAGCAGCTTTTGCAGATTTTTGAAGACGGGCTGGTGCTACGCACGGACCCTGTTTTTTTGCCCAAAGTTGCAACAAAATTCCACAGATCACAGGAAATTATTTTGCCTTCATTCTGTGGGTCCCCCACCAATCCTAGGGAGGTAGAATTCCACCAACTGGATGTGAGAGCCTGTGTCTTACAGTATCTGGAGATGTCTAAAAGCATTAGAAAATCAAATGCACTATTTGTTTTACATGCAGGTAAAAGATTGGGGTCACAAGCTTCAAAGAACACAATTGCAAGGTGGATCAAACAGGCTATTGTGGAAGCTTACAAAATTATGAAAATGGAATGTCCTTTTTCCCCCATGGCTCACTCTACAAGGGCACTATCGACCTCCTGGGCAGAGCGAGCTGGAGCGACACCAAAACAAATTTGTCGAGCAGCAACCTGGTCAAACTACTCGACTTTCATGAAGCATTATAGACTGGACCTTATCTTAGCGCAAGATCAGGCGTTTGGGAGAAAGGTCCTTCAGGCGGTAGTCCCCCCCCCCCTAATCTGGTAAGTTCTCGTTGATCCTCTCTAGTGCTGTCCTGGACAGACGACTAGAGAAAACTAGAGTTAGACTTACCGGTAACTCTGTTTCTAGGAGTCGTCCAGGACAGCAGGGATTCCCTCCCTATATGCTGTTGTAATGCTGGACAAGTCCGCGGGACTTTTGAAAATGAACGGACTTGCCCACACACGGAGCAGTCCGTTCTGGGGAAGTTCTCGGTTACAAGACTGTAGGGGAAAGGACGGAAGCCGCCCTTTAAAGATCTGAATGTGTTTCCTGCCTCTGGAGGTGGAGCCTATCTCTCTAGTGCTGGCCTGGACGACTCCTAGAAACAGGGCCTCTTCCCGACAACCGTTGTCGGGGTCTGCGGGCGGGGGCTTATCGGAATCTGGGAGCCCCCTTTAATAAGGGGCCCCCCAGATACCGGCCCCCCACCCTATGTGAATGAGTATGGGGTACGATGTACCCCTACCCATTCACCTAAGGTGTAAAATGTAAAGTAAAAAAAAACACCCACACTTTTGAAAAAATAGTTTATTGCACTGCTCCGGGGGTCTTCTTCCGTCTTGGGGGTCTTCTCGCCGGACTCCCCCGCCATTTACCAAGCTCTTTTACCGAGCGAGGGGAGTCCGGCTACCTTCTTCGTCGTCGCCGCCGTCGTCTGGGGGTCTCGATCCGCCTTCGGGGGTCTTCCGGGGGTCTCTTCTGTTCTTGCGGCGGTCGTCGTCTTCCGCGCCGCCGGCGCCTTGTCCTTCTTCTTGTCCTTCTTCTTCTTCTTCCGATGTTGACCCGTCGCTGTCTCTGCCCGGAATGCCTGTGCCGATCTGCGCTCGGACTTATATAGGGACATGGGGGACAGGGTCACATGCACATGTCACATGGTGACCCGCCCCCTTGTGTTGTCACAGTCCCGGAGGATGCTGGGACTGTGACATCGCAAGGGGGCGGGGTCACCATGTGACATGAACATGTGACCCTGTCCCCCATGTCCCTATATAAGTCCGAGCGCAGATCGGCACAGGCATTCCGGGCAGAGACAGCGACGGGTCAACATCGGAAGAAGAAGAAGAACAAGAAGGACAAGAAGAAGGACAAGGCGCCGGCGGCGCGGAAGACGACGACCGCCGCAAGAACAGAAGAGACCCCCGGAAGACCCCCGAAGGCGGATCGAGACCCCCAGACGACGGCGGCGACGACGAAGAAGGTAGCCGGACTCCTCCCCTCGTGAAAGAGCTAGGTAAAAGAGCAGAAGAGAGGGGAGGAGTCCGGCGAGAAGACCCCCAAGACGGAAGAAGACCCCCGAAGGCGGATCGAGACCCCCAGACGGCGGCGACGACGAAGAAGGTAGCCGGACTTCCCCGCTCGGTAAAAGAGCTTGGTAAATGGCGGGGGAGTCCGGCGAGAAGACCCCCAAGACGGAAGAAGACCCCCGGAGCAGTGCAATAAACTATTTTTTCAAAAGTGTGGGTGTTTTTTTTTACTTTACATTTTACACCTTAGGTGAATGGGTAGGGGTACATCGTACCCCATACTCATTCACATAGGGTGGGGGGCCGGGATCTGGGGGCCCCCTTATTAAAGGGGGTTCCCAGATTCCGATAAGCCCCCGCCCGCAGACCCCGACAACCAACGGCCAGGGTTGTCGGGAAGAGGCCCTTGTCCTCATCAACATGGGGACAAGGTGCTTTGGGGTGGGGGGGCCGCACGGCCCCCCTTTCCCCAGGGCACCCCCATGTTGAGGGCACGCGGCCTGGTACGGCTCAGAAGGGGGGGGGGCGCTCGCTCGTTCGTCCCCACCCCTTTCCTGGCCTGCCAGGCTGCGTGCTCGGATGAGGGTCTGACATGGGGGATGAGGATGAGGGTCTCGGATGAGGGTCTGACATTTCAAAAGTCCCGCGGACTTGCCCACTAACGGCGGGATTGTCCGCTGGACTTCCAAGTCCAGCGGATAATTTGAAAACAAAACCTGAAACTTTAGTCCGCCGTACTTTGGCGCCAAAAAGTCCGCCGGCGCCCACACACGAGGGGATTATCCGCTGGACTTCAGTCCAGAGGATAATCCCGCGGGATTGTCCCTTCGTGTGTACGCCGCATTACTCTAGTTTTTCCATCCGTCTTCGGATTGTATCGGATGAAAATGGACTCCACGGTCCGTCTTCATCCGATTTCCCCATAGAGGAGAGCGCCGCTCTGACAGGTCCTTCCCTGCACAGTATGCAGACAGACCTGTCATCTGCCTGCTCAGCGGGATCGATGGAGCGATCCCCCGCTGAGCAAAGCGGAGCCCGTACACGGACACGTCCGTGTGAAAGGGTCCTTATTTTGTTGTGATAAAACTTGGCAGGCTGCCTGGATATTTTTTTTTTTTTTTTCTCAGCTGTGAGAACTCTCTGAAATAATGTGACATTCTGTTTTGAAGATTGGGAAGGGAAACAGATCGCGATTTTGATTCTTATTTATTAATCGTGCAGCTTGTGTGTGTATGTATGTATGTGTGTGTGTGTGTATATATATATATATATATATATATATATATATATATATATATATATATATATATATATATATATATATATATATATATATATATATATATATATATATATATGTGTGTTTTTTAAACCCCTCATAATCTGTGTTTACCACCCTCGTTGTGTGTTTTTATTTATTTAATTTTTATGCATTTAAAAATGCTCTAATATTTTAATTCTATTTATCTTTTATTTTAGGTAATGGGAGCCATAGAGAAAATAGCCCATTCCTCAAATTTTCTGATTCAAAGAAATGCAGTGAGTTTTACGATAGAAATCTGGCCTTATTTGAGGTGAGACCAAGTTTGTATTAACAGTTTTTTCTCAGCATGTACATTCAACAATTGGCACATTTCAGTAATCTTTTGCTTTAGGTAAGTTTAGACCCAGGGCTGGATCCCGATTTTTGTAATGCAGTGTGTTGTGGTGCCATTTATTTACATAATTTTAATGGCAGTGCAGTCACCAAGCACAAGCATTGCAGCTCGCCACAATACATGCTAATCCATTATTGTTTGTTGTAGTGCGCTGTGTTGGAAAAAATGCTGCATATCCTTTTATTATTTATAAATTCTTGTACATTGGCAGCCAATTCATCTTGAATGGGCTCCCTAAACATCATCCACGTTGATGTATAACTTAACACCATGCATTAATGTAAAAGAAAAAAGCATGAATGCATCTAATTTTTGCAGTACGGAGCACAAATTTCTGATTCATTTACCATGGGTTATAGGTTCATAACTTCAGGTGGCTTGACACTGGCAAGCTTTTGAGGACATGCCCCCTTGGGGTGCTTCCCCTATAACCCTACCACACTTAGTGAATCCTCAGTTTTTCATTAGTATCTTTTTAAATGATGATTCTCTTCTCCTTTCCATGGAAATCAGCTTCACTAGTTTATTATTTTTCTATATTTTCTTAAGAATTCTTCAGTCAACTTCACTGTCTCCTATTCCCTACACAGAAGCAGTGTATCTGGATTGGTAAAACCCTGGAGAGTGGTATCTGGACCCCAGGTTCTGGCGACAGTCTGTTGCTTCAGGAGCTGGATCCTGCAAGGGGTGTTCACGTGGTGCTTGGTGTTACATGTTAAGCTAGCCGCAGGGTGCTATACAGGTCCAGTGCGGTGGTCCATCGCTACGGAACCCAGTCCATGAAGACCCCTTTAAGGGTATGCTCACTATGGCGGGCAAAGCCTGGACCCTATATCCAGTGACCCTGTATACCAGTGATATAGACAGGTAAGACAAGGTCTCCCTGTTTCTTGGACAGTTACTGTAGTCCCACAGCAGGTGTGAAATAAAATATCTCTGTAACTTGCTTTACACTATTTGTATATCGATATGCCCACAGTGATTGGTGAAGCCTAGACTTTATATAGGGTCCTGCGGCATAAACAGGTATAACAGGGTCCCCCTTTATCTCTCACTTATACTGCGTAAATAGGGCATTGTTTGGAATGTATTCACTTTCACAGTGTAAACCTTAAGCCCCGTACACACGATCGCATTTTCCGACGGGAAATGTTCCATGTCAAGCTGTTGGCGGAAAATCCGACCGTGTGTATGCTCCATCGGACAATTGTTGTTGGACTTTCCGCCAACAAATGTTGGCTAGCATGTCTTCAAATTTTCCGCCAAGAAATGTGTGTTATCTGATTTTCCAAGCATGTGTACACAAGTCCGTTGGACAAAGGTAAAAAAAGAAAACAAATAAAATTAGACATGCTATCTGCCAATAGAACTTAACCAAAAAGTGCATTCTATGCATCCAAAAATATAGAAAATATACCAAATCAAATCATTATTCAACCAAAAAAATTATGTCAAAGTAATAACTCCAAGGCCAATAATAACACGTTATCGCCTCTGATTCCGCAACATGCCTGGTTGGAAACTAACTGAAAAGCACGAAATGAAAAACGCGAACTGAAAACGCGAAAAGAAAAGCACGAATCAACACTCACCAAACTTCTACAAACACAAAATTAGCATAAAGAGCTGAAAACCCACGTAGTACGTCACTACGTTCGTAATTGTTGGCCAACAATTGTGTGACCGTGTGTATGCAAGACAAGTTTGAGACAACGCCCTTCGGCCAAATTTCCATGGTTTTGTTGTCGGAAAGTCTGATCGTGTGTACGAGGCATTACAAACTTGGAGCTAAAATTCAGAGCTCAGTTTCAGGTGGATGACCAAATCATACCATCGGTCACACACTTTAAAGCCACTTCTGCTTAGCGTCTGTATAATATACTTAGGTGCTTTCTCCTGCATTTTTCGCCACAAGTATTTGTTACATTATGGTCTATACCTGGGTTATAGCATACTCCTCGCTTTCCTGATCTCTCAAACTCTACCTCCAGAGCAGTGGCGTCGCTAGGGGGTGGCTATTGGGGCTATAGCCAACCAAATCTGGGGCCCATAGCCCAGAGTCTCTGCAGGTGTCCCCAAGGGGAGGGGAGGCCTTCTGGGGACTCTGATGTAAGTGGGGGGCTCTCTGGGGACCCTGATTTGAGGAGGCTCTCTGGGGACCCTAATGTTAGGGGGGCTCTCTGGGAACCCTGATGCAAGGAGGAGGCTCTCTGGGGACCCTGATGTAAGGGGGGGGAGCTCTCTGGGGACCCTGATGTAAGGGGGGAGCTCTCTGGGGACCCTGATGTAAGGGGGGAGCTCTCTGGGGACCCTGATGTAAGGGGGGAGCTCTCTGGGGATCCTGTAGTAAGGGGGGGGGGGCTCTCTGGGGACCCTGATGTAAGGGGGGGGAGCTCTCTGGGGATATACACACACACACACACACACACACACACACACACACACACACACACACACACACATATATATTACTGTATATACATGTGTATGCCACCCAAGCTTATGACTTTCTTTACTACGCTGCTATGGGCTCTAGCCCCAGATCTTTTGTAGACCTAACAACGCCCCCTCTACCTCACAGGGGAATACCCTCACTTGTAGATATGACGCAGACCAAGCAAAAGTGAGGCAACTCTTAACATCAGGCAAATTTGCTCTACTGAAGGCTTGCAGAGTGTTTGGCGTCAGCATTCCTTGCGACATGAGTTTTGGCATCCGATTCTAGCTCAGTTTCAGGTATGCAACAAGCGGCCTACTTGACAAAAGCATTTTTTTTTTCTGCATCTATGTCACAATTCTATAGCCAGATTATGGCCTTTATTCAGCCATCTGTCCCCAGAGCTCAAAAACGCCCTAAACCTTTCCTTACTCCTGTTTATCAACTAGAGTTTGACTCAATATACTGGTCCTAGAGGATGCTGAATCAGAAGGGAATAAAGAGAATGTTGAGGCAGCGTTGGAGGAAGCTGCAGAAGACTTCTCTCTCCCAGACTGTCATTATATTGAAGAGGGCGCTTCCTGCATCATGCTTGCTAATGCGAAGAAGTTGTTTGGGTCTGTCTGCAAAATTCTTGGTATTGTACACATTGATTCTCCTCCATCTTGCAAGACCACTTTGGGCACAATGAGACCCGCAAAGATTTAACCACTTCAGCCCCGGACCATTTGGCAGCCAAAGGACCAGAGGTCTTTTTTCAATTTCGCACTGCACTACTTTAACTGGTAATTGCGCGGTCATGCAATTTTGTAACCAAACGAAATTTGCGTCATTTTCTTCCCACAAATAGAGCTTTCTTTTGATGGTATTTGATTGCCTCTGTGATTTTTATTTTTTGCGATATAAACAGAAAAAAGAGCGAAAATTTTGAAAAAAAAAAGAGATTTTCTACTTTTTGTTATAAAAAAAATCTAATAAACTCAATTTTAGTCAAACATTTGGGCCAAAATGTATTCAGCCACATGTCTTTAGTAAAAAAAAATGCCAATAAGCGTATATTTATTGGTTTGCGCAAAAGTTATAGCGTCTACAAACTAGAGTACATTTTCTGGAATTTACACCGCTTTTAATTTATGACTGCCTATTTCATTTCTTGAGGTGCTAAAATGGCAGAGAAGTACAAAACCCCCCCAAATGACCCCATTTTGGAAAGTAGACACCCCAAGCTATTTGCTGAGAGGCATGTTGAGCCCATTGAATATTTTTTTTTTTAGTCCCAAGTGATTGAATAAAGACAAAAATAAAAAAGATTTTTTTTTTTTTCAAAAAGTTGTCACTAAATGATATATTGCTCACACATGCCATAGTTATATGTGGAATTGCACCCCAAAATACATTTTGCTGCTTCTCCTGAGTATGGGGATACCACATGTGTGGGACTTTTTGGGAGCCTAGCCGCGTACGGGGCCCCGAACCCAAGCACCGCCTTCAGGATTTCTAAGGGTGCAAATTTTTGATTTCACTCCTCACTACCTATCACCGTTTCGAAGGCCATAAAATGCCAAAATAGCACAAAACCCCCCCAAATGACCCCATTTTGGAAAGTAGACACCCCAAGCTATTTGTTGAGAGGCATGGTGAGTATTTTACAGCTCTCATTTGTTTTTGAAAATGAAGAAAGTAAAAAAAAAAACTTTTTTTTTTTTTTTCTTTTTTTCAATTTTCAAAACTTTGTGACAAAAAGCGAGATCTGCAAAATACTCACCATACCTCTCAGCAAATAGCTTGGGGTGTCTACTTTCCAAAATGGGGTCATTTTGGGGGGTTTTATGCCATCTGGGCATTCCATGGCCTCCGAAACTGTGATTGGCAGTGAGAAGTGAAATAAAAAAATTACACCCTTAGAAAGCCTGAAGGCGGTGATTGGTTTTTGGGGTTCCGTACGCAGCTAGGCTCCCAAAAAGTCCCACACATGTGGTATCCCCGTACTCAGGAGAAGCAACAGAATGTATTTTGGGGTGTATTTCCACATATGCCCATGACATGTTTGAGCAATATATCATTTAGTGACAACTTTTTGTAAAAAAAATATATATATTTTTTTTTTTTCATTATTCAATCTCTTGGGACAAAAAAAAAAAATATTTAATGGGCTCAACATTGCTCTCATCAAATAGCTTGGGGTGTCTACTTTCCAAAATGGGGTCATTTGGGGGGGGGTTTGAACTGTCCTGGCATTTTATGCACAACATTTAGAAGCCTATGTCACACGTCACCCACTCTTCTAACCACTTGAAGACAAAGCCCTTTCTGACACTTTTTGTTTACATGAAAACATATTTTTTTTTTTGCAAGAAAATTACGTTGAACCCCCAAACACTATATATATTGTTAAAGCAAAGGCCCTACAGATTAAAATGGTGGGTGTTGCATTTTTTTTTTTTCCACACAGTATTTGCGCAGCGATTTTTCAAACGCATTTTTTGTGGAAAAAATACACTTTTTTTTTATTTTAATGCACTAAAACACACGATATTGCTCAAATTTTTGATGAAATAAAAAATATGATCTTAGGCCGAGTACATGGATACCAAACACGACATGCTTTAAAATTGCGCACAAACACGCAGTGGCGACAAACTACATACATTTTTAAAAGCCTTTAAAAGCCTTTACATGATACCACATTAGATTCACGGAGGAGGTCTGCTGCTAAACTTACTGCCCTCGATCTGACCTTCGCGGTGATACCTCACATGCATGGTGCAATTGCTGTTTACATATGACGCCAGACCAACGCTTGTGTACGCCTTTGCGCAAGAGAAGGGGGGGCAGGGGTGCTTTTTTTTTTTTTTGTTTTTTTTTTATTTATTTCGCTTTTTTTTTTATTTTTAAACTGTTCCTTCCATTTTTTTTCTTTGTTATGATTTTTATTGTTATCTCAGGGAATGTAAATATCCCCTATGATAGCAATATGCAGTGACAGGTACTCTTTTTTTGAAAAAATTGGGGTCTATTAGACCCTAGATCTTTCCTCTGCCCTCAAAGCATCTGACCACACCAAGATTGGTGTGATAAAATGCTTTCCCAATTTCCCAATGGCGCGGTTTATATCCGGGAGGGGGGACATTCCCTCCCACTGCTTGTAAAAGCAGTCTAGAGGCTAATTACCCGCTAGAATTGCTTTTACATGAAAGCCGATCACTGGCTGAAAAGAATGATACCAAGATGATACCTAAACCTGCAGGCACCATTCTGGTATAACCATTCAAAGTCCAGCAACATACTGGACATATATTGTAATCTTTATTTTTCATGCAGCCTCTTGGCTGAACGAAAAAAAGAGATTGATTGGTGGTTATGCCCACCATTAGAATACCTCCCTTCATCCACCCACTTCTAATGATGGGCATACATGCACCATTTATATATGCCGATGCATGGGGGCATCCTCCCGCAAAAGTTATGCCGTGTACACACGGTCGGAATTTCGACCGTATGTACGTGGCATTAGGAGCCAATCGCTCCTCCCCCCCCCTGCTGCCCCCATGCTTCGGCATATATGCTCTTTTTTTTAACTGTGGTGGTGAAATCACCTCCTACAGCGTTGGAGTCGCGCTTTATGTATCGTGGGAGCAAACGCTGTTGCTGTCAAGATAAATAAATCCGCGTTGCAACTGAATGGCGCACCTGAAAACAAAAAAATGCTTAACACTAAAACACAGTAAACAAAATTACATACCTGAAAAGCAAGCATGATAAAACATAATAAAACATTGCAGAATAGAATGGAGTAAAAAAAGAGCAACAATAGAGAGAGAATAGAGTGAGAGAGAGAACAATAAAACGACAACTATTTTATTTTTTTTTATTTTTTTGAGATTCACAGGTAAAAAAGCTCCTGACTGAAGCGACTGAATCAAAACGCTACCACAAAAAAAATGTTAGCGATCGCAGGGATCAGGCCTGACTGCGAACGCTGCAGTTATGTGTGCTTAGTGTTTTGTAAGTGACAGTGATCGATCGATACTGCACTTGGTGGGCTGGGCTGGGCGGAGGGGGAAAACGCAGGTGCTAGCAGGTATCTGAGCTGATGCCGCTAACAATGCGTTTTTTTTGGAACCCTAAACTGCTGGGACGCTAGTATAGATCTGATCAGATCAGATATTGATCTGTTCAGATACTGTGCCACTAAGGGAGGTGTATGTTTTGCGCGTGGGTGTTTGCGGTACTGGCACTAACCTGGGGCGACGCAGACCTTATTTGACCCTAAAACCTAATTGATATCACCCGCCGGGCGATCAGGGGGTTAAACCGTTATTGGGTAATAAATGGCGGGTGCCCTGACAGTATAAAAAACAAGCTAACTAACCAGCGTCACCCGTAACAGTAATACAAAAAAAAACTGGTTACCTAGCGACACTAATGCAGCGATCAGAAAAACGATCGCTTAGTGACACTGGCAAAAGGGGGTGAAAGGGTTAACTAGGGGCAATCAGGGGGTTAAAACCTTTATTAGGTAATATATGGGGGTACCTGACGCTATATAAAAACCTGACGGGGAACCTAAATAACGAAATAACTAACTGGCTAACCAGCGTCACCAGTGACATTTATACATTGATCACTGGTGAAAGGGTTAACTCTAGGGGCAATCAGGTGGTTAAAACCTTTATTTAGGTTGTAATATGGGGGTACCTGACCTATAAACCTATTTATGAACCTATATAAACATGGCGGTTAAAAAAAAAAAAAAAAATGGTTACCTAGCGACACTAATGCAGCGATCAGAAAAACGATCGCTTAGTGACACTGGCAAAAGGGGGTGAAAGGGTTAACTAGGGGCAATCAGGGGGTTAAAACCTTTTATTAGGTAATATATGGGGGTACCTGACGCTATATAAAAACCTGACGGGGAACCTAAATAACGAAATAACTAACTGGCTAACCAGCGTCACCAGTGACATTTATACAGTGATCACTGGTGAAAGGGTTAACTCTAGGGGCAATCAGGGGTTAAAACCTTTATTTAGGTTGTAATATGGGGGTACCTGACCTATAAACCTATTTATGAACCTATATAAACATGGCGGTTGAAAAAAAAAAAATGGTTACCTAGCGACACTAATGCAGCGATCAGAAAACCGATCGCTTAGTGACACTGGCAAAAGGGGGTGAAGGGGTTAACTAGGGGCAATCAGGGGGTTAAACCTTTATTAGGGGGGGGTAGGGGGCTACCTTGGACCTAAAACTAACTGCCCTGACAGTTATTACAGTCACACTGACACTAAATGCAGTGATCAGTAAATAAATGATCACTGCAATTAGTGACACTGTGACTGGGGGGGGCAGGGGGTGATCTGGGGGGGGTGATCAGGGGGTGACAGGGGGGTGGAATATGTGCCTATCTGTACTGGTGTCAGTGTACTGTTGTGCACTAACCTTTACACGTTCACAGCTCGGCGTCCCCGGTCACATAGACCGGCGCACCGAGCGTGACATCACTTCCGCCTTCCTGTCTATACAATAGACAGGAAGGGGAAGCTTTTCATTGGCCAGGAGCGATCGCGAGGGGGTGGCCAGAAACCACTGGCCGTCCCCTCGTCCCGGATCGCTCCTGACACGATCCCGACCGACCCCGCCGGCGGAGGGGGGTCCGATCGGACCCCCCAACCGCCTGAAGAATGGCACGTACAGGTACGTCCTTTTGCCTGTACGTGCCATTCTGTTGACGTATATGTACATGGGGCGGTCGGGAAGTGGTTAAAGACATTACCTGTTAATGAACAGATAGAATGGGTGATCTACTGAGTCACTAGGACTACTGGGTCACTCCTGAAAAGATTTTTACTCCACCAAAAAATCTTTACTGAACTTTAGTCAGTAACAAAAAAAAGGCTTGCAAATAAGTATTGTTGACCCTGCTTTCTATTTCCGAATAACACCTCACTGTACCTATTGAAGATGTCCTTATTCTTTCAAAGATTCTGCTGGCAGAAAATTTTGTGATGCTCTTGAAAGCTCTGTTTACGGGCTAGCCCCCCCCCTTTTATTTTCATCTCAAAAAGGTAGATTTTATTGGGACAAATTCCAAAATTACAAGCCAGAGCAGACAGTTTGCATACATATGAAACATTCTGTCTAAGTGAACACTCGGAAGCACACATGTAGGTACATTTAGATACAGTATCAGAATAGCTCAAGTAAAAATGCTTCAGCATACATTTTATCTAGGTTCCAGATAAGAACAACCTCATAATAGAGTACTGTCAATCATGAAATCGATGGGGTTGATGCATGGGGTATCCAACCATGGAACCCATAGCTTTTCAAATTTGCCTGGGCACCCTCTGTGCCAATAGAGAAATGTGTGGGTGGGTCAGTTGATTTCCAGTGTATTAATATAAGTCTACATTCTTGAAACGGGGTCCTTTTTTAATGTAATAGTCTCCCTAGTAATGTGTTGTAATTGTAAAGTACCTACGTTTTTAGAAAACATTTTTTAGGGTCCAATTGTAATGATACTTTAAAACACCCTATTAAGGGTGTTTATTATACCTGCCCAGCAGGGGCACCCCAAAAATTTAGCTGTGCTACGTTGTAGTTAACCTGGCTGATTTTGTAGTCTTTTGTAAACATTTGGGTTTTCTTCTAAGCCTTGTTTTGCTTATGTTCATCCCTTCTGTCAGTGGGTGGCACTGTTACCTTTTGGCATTAGTATGATGAGCTACAGTAAAGCTAGGTTATGAATATGCATATTTCTTCCTAGCCAATCAGTAGAAGTTTAATGACCACTGAGCATGCTGGGGAAGAGTATAAATATTCGGGGAGGTCAAGTGGCCAGACCTTGGCCTGGTGTGGATGTGTGAGGAACAGCTGCGTTGGGTGAGGCCTGAAACCTAAAGCTTATCTCCAGCTTTTGATACACTTTACATAGTTCATTTGGGCCAAGGTGGCCAAAATGAACTATGTTCCTCACTAACCAGTGAGGCTGCTGGATGTGCTGTATACACTGTATGTAGCTGAGGCTACATACATATAGCATACCGCACTGTGTTCCGGGTTCGAGCTGAGACTTCCTGTGTCTTACCCAGAGCACATTTGAGTCTATTTGATTGGCGTTCAGCCATTCAGATAAAGCAATGTATTCTAGCAATGAATACAAAGCTTCTTTTGATTGGCTGGCTTCCTCTGACTGAGTCAGAGGTTGTGACATCATCAGCCCGCTTGTTTGGCTTCATTGCATGAATACATTGCTTTCTCTGAATGGCTGAGCGACAATCCAATTCTAATGTGTTGCGGGTATGAGACCGAAAGTCTTGGCTCAAACCCAGAACATGGTGCCGTATGCTGTTTGTAGCCTCAGCTAGATAAAATTTACAGTACGTTCATTTGGGCTAAGCTGGCCCAAATAACTATAAGTTTATCAAAAGCAGGAGTTAAGCTTTAAGACCTTTGAGGAAGGGGGAAATTTTGGGACTTTGAATGAGATGTGTGTTTGCAAAAAATAAATATATTGCATGATCAAAGAAGGTTTATTCATAAAAATGCATTGGACAAGGTACATAGCAGATATTACTAGCTGATAGGCATATAATACAAATAGAAAAAATATGTTATTGCACAAGCTTAAAATTCAAAGAGCATTGTAATATACAAACATGATTGAATAAAGACTGCATTAATAAGCTTGACGCGTTTCGTGGCTACATTCCACTTCTTCAGAAGCAAATGCAGAATTCATGTCTAAAAAAAATATATATATATATAGCTCTAAAAATGGTCATGTAATGCTAAAGCCAGCTGGTAAATGAAGGCCAGGACAAATCCCCACCGGGAGCTGGGGGGGCGTCAATCTGCAGACAGCCAAGGCGGAGAACACCACACTCCAGGGGAGCAAGGAAATGTGTAACAGGGTGAGCTGCAGGAAGATGTCTGTGGACAGCTCCAATCTATGTGAAATATAACAACAACAATGTGATCAAACGGGGACAATGTGGTGTAGCCAACAAGGGGCAGAGGGCCCATGAAAAAACAAAAACAAAACAAAAAGCATGGTAAGACATCCTGGAATAACAGACCAATACTGTCCAGGATTTCAGGACTAACCGAGAATGAAAATAAAACAAGAAAAAAAAAAAAGAAAGTGTGATAAAGACAACCATAAAAAACAAACCAAAAGTGATAAAGTAATGAGGTGCAGCGTCCTAGAACCACAACAGACCAATCCTGTCCAGAGATTCAACGGCTGACAAAGTAACATAAAAAGGGGGGGGGGAAGAAGAAGAAAAAGTGAAAAGCGGAAAGAACCCCCCAAAAAAACGGGGGGGGGGGGGGAGAAGGAGAGTGGAAAAGGGTGTACCTGGTGATCTGAATATTGATATCAAGACTTGCCATGTGTGATCCAAAGAGTGTCAAGTGTAAGAGGAGAGATTGAAACCTCCCCCAGGACTGCAATATATACCCACCAGGGCCGCCGCACAAGACGCCCCCAGCATCACGCCAAGTGTTTGAATAGGGTTCTCCCGCCAGAACAGCCGAAATGTTTTGGATCACACATGGCAAGTCTTGATATCCATATTCAGATCACCAGGTACACCCTTTTCCACTCTCCTTCTCCCCCCCCCTGTTTTTTTGGGGGGTTCTTTCCTCTTTTCACTTTTTCTTTTTTTCCCCCCCCCCTTTTTTATGTTACTTTGTCAGCCGTTGAATCTCTGGACAGGATTGGTCTGTTGTGGTTCTAAGACGCTGCACCTCATTACTTTATCACTTTTGGTTTGTTTTTTATGGTTGTCTTTATCACACTTTCTTGCTCCTTTTTTTTTGTTTTTCTTGTTTTATTTTCATTCTCGGTTAGTCCTGAAATCCTGGACAGTATTGGTCTGTTATTCCAGGATGTCTTACCATGCTTTTTGTTTTGTTTTTGTTTTTTCATGGGCCTTCTGCCCCTTGTTGGCTACACCACATTGTCCCCGTTTGATCACATTGTTGTTGTTATATTTCACATAGATTGGAGCTGTCCACAGACATCTTCCTGCAGCTCACCCTGTTACACATTTCCTTGCTCCCCTGGAGTGTGGTGTTCTCCGCCTTGGCTGTCTGCAGATTGACGCCCCCCCAGCTCCTGGTGGGGATTTGTCCTGGCCTTCATTTACCAGCTGGCTTTAGCATTACATGACCATTTTTAGAGCTGTTAAGCAAGTCATTTGGGGTGTTTGGGTTTTTTTCCTTCCCCCTACATCCTCATTTAATTCATCAGCGTAATCTTGGATAGAGATTATATATATATATATATATTTTTTAGACATGAATTCTGCATTTGCTTCTGAAGAAGTGGAATGTAGCCACGAAACGCGTCAAGCTTATTAATGCAGTCTTTATTCAATCATGTTTGTATATTACAATGCTCTTTAGAATTAAAAGCTTGTGCAATAACATATTTTTTCTAGATGTATTATATATCAGCTAGTCATATCTGCTATGTACCTTGTCCAATGCATTTTTATGAATAAACCTTCTTTGATCATGTAATATATTTATTTTTTGCTAACAAACATCTCGTTCAAAGTCCCAAAATGTCCCCCTTTCCTCAAAGTTTAATAGGGATGGAAGTGATGTGCTCACTATGGAGCATACACTTCATTCAAAGTCCCAATCTCTCTTTCTTTTATACAAGCTTTAAGACCTACCCATGTGCTTAAGGCTCTGCCAGATACCAATGCTTCCCTTTTTCCTTTTTATAGATAAAAAAAAAAAACCTTTATTCAACCATGGGACCTTACTTTGTTTCTCTCTGCCTTGCAGAAACCACCATTTGAACCCATCAGGGATATTCCCATAAAGTTGATGTAAACCCTCACATATACCCAGTGAAGTGAACAGCCTCAGATGAAACCAATCTCCCTACATAAGTTTTAAATGTATATCTGCTGTCTTCATCTTTTATACATGGTTTAGAATGTGCACCTCCTGTTAGCTTTTTCACTTCCTCATTCATCTGTAGGAGTGGATTATTGCTATACACTGCAAGACCGCTGATTGGAGGAAAGGCGCACACACCCCCTCCCCATACATGCAGTGGTAGCCTGTGAATAGTTTAGCAGTTTGCTAATACATTTATGGCAACCTCCCCTGACGCACTTCAGGCTCCTGTCTCAGAGAGCTTGTCAAAAGTTATCAGACTGATAACAGAGCAGGACAAAGATATGGGACACAGTTCTTTGAAGAGAGATAAAAAAAAACACTGCAGATATACAGTGGATATAAAAAGTCTACACACACCTGTTAAAATGGCAAGTTTCTGTGTTGTAAAGAAAATGAGATAGGGAAATAATTTCAGAACATTTTCCACCTTTTTAATGTGCCCTATAAAAGGTACAACTCAGTTGAACAACAAAGTGAAATCTTTTAGATGGAGGGAAGTAAAAATAAAATATGGTTGCGTAAGTGTGCACACCCTTAAACTTAAATTTAAAGTGAGGTCCTTCACGCTACTAATTAAGTGAATAAACAATGAAAACTAATAATGTGAAGTACGTGAAATTGCTGCAAGATCTGAAGTGTACACTAAACACAAAAAACTGTAAATAATAATGAAAGTGATCTGCACAGACTTCTAGCACATTAATATTATAGAAAAATAATCCCAAATAGTGTAAAAAAGTAAACACAATAACTGAAATCCAAAATAAAATGTGTATACATCAAAAAAGTCCATTAAAGTGATAGATTAGTAATAAGTCATGAGTGTCCATAATCCTGGTGAATCTTCTAAATATACAGTTGTGAAATTGATGTTAATCTTCGTGACTAAATGGTGATGTAATGCTCCCAGAGCCCTTACCTCCAAATGGAGAAAAATAAGCCTCGGATAGATATCCTGGCATGGGATCGCCTATGTGTCCTCCGTACTCCCAGTCAATGTCCGTGTAGATGGTTATGGACGTGGTTCACGATCTGCATAGCAAGCCCTCTCTCTGCTGACAGCTTGAATGGCCTCAAAATCTTGTGGTTCCACTTTTGGACGTTTAGTGTTCGCCATTAAAGGAAATAAAAGAAAACAGGCCTTCCATAGTATAATATGTAAAGGTAATACAATTTATTGAAAATGCCAAGTGGCCTCTTACATCAAAAAAAGTTAAAAACAAGCTTATCTGTATGTAGCCGTGTGTCAAACACACTCCTTTCATCACTTACAGTCTCTCAAACTTCCGGCCAATCCCTACGCACATTACATCACAACACGTGACTTCATCAGGGGACCCGATGAAGTCACGTGGTGTAACGTGCGTTTCGTCTTTGTCTCATTTCTTTACATCACAGAAACCTGGCATTTTAACAGTGGTGTGCAGACTTTTTATATCCACTGTATGTGCCCATCTCAAATTTCATAAATCGGGTTTACATCCACTTTTTAAGGATTCTTGCTAGGAATTGGCGTTTCTCTGAACTAGTGTCTTATTCCTGTAAAGAGCACTTCTTCATACTGCACAACAACAAAGTTGTATTGTGCCCTACACCATCTTTCCAAAGGAGGTTTTAGCATTCAATCTCAATGAGGATAATGCTCTTTCATCTTTGTGTCCTGCTCCTAAGCACCCAAAGGAAATCTCTCTGCCTTGCCTGAACGTAGTCATTAGAGTGTACCTAAAAGCTACTGTTTACCTCAAACAGATTCACTGTTCCTCAGATATTCGCAAGGTGCATCAAAATCCACCATTGCATTAACCGCTTGCCGACCAGCCGTCGTCATTTTACTGCGGCAGGTCTGCGCGATCCCACGAGCCGTCGTAGTTATGCCTCGGCTCACAGGATCTGGATAGCAGGCTCGCGCATGTGCCGCTGCACAGCAGGGATGCCAATGCTCGTGGCCGATGCCCGCCGGCCAAGAGTGATCGCGAGCACAAGGGACAGAGCACGGAAGTGTGCGTGTGTGTGTGTGTGTGTATATAAACACACAAATCCCTGTTCTGTTCTGAGAGGAGTGACAGATCGTGTGTCCCTTTTCTTCAGCTAGGAACCACAATCCGTCACTTACTCTTGTCAGTCCCCTCCCCCTTCAGTTAGAACCACCTCCCAGGGAACACAGTTAACCCTTTGATTGCTCCCTAGTGTTAACCCCTTCCATGCCAGTGACATTATTACAGTAATCAGTGCATTTTTTATAGCACTGATCACTTTATTGAATGCCAATGGTCACAAAATGGTGTCAAATGTTTTCGATGTGGGCTGGATAGATGACGATTCAACTGCATCAGATTAATTGCCTCCTGGTGAATAGATGAACTATGTGGTGGGTAGTGAGGCTTGTGTAAGAATAGATGGGAACCCATAACCTATTTTACCACTGCTATTTGGGGATATCCTACTGCATATAATTATTGTACATTGTATATGTCTCCCCCCCCCCTCCCCCCTTTTACTAGGGTTTAATATTGAAGGATTTCTGATGTCTGTTATTATTTGGTATGGGAATTGCATTGTACACTGTTGCTGGGAATTGTAGTGCTGAATGTTTATTATGTTCAAAGTTTGTATTTATCCTTTTTTTTTTTTTTTATGTTTAAAAAAAACCTTTTAATAAAAAGAATTTACAAAAAAAAGTGTCCGATGTGTCCGCCATAATGTCGCAGTCCCGATAAAAATTGCAGATCGCCACCATTACTAGTATAAAAAAAAAAAAAAAAAAAAAAAAATGCTATAAATCTATCCCTTATTTTGTAGACACTATAACTGCGCAAACCAATCAATATTCACTTATTGCGATTTTTTTTTATTTCTTTTTTTTTCTTTTTCTTTTTACCAAAAATTAGTAGAATACATATTAGCCTAAACTGAGAAAAAATTTGCCTTTTTTTTTTTTTTTAAATGGGGATATTTTATTTTTAGCAAAAAGTACAATATATTGTGTTTTTATAAAAAATTGTCACTCCTTTTTTCGTTTATAGCGCAAAAAAATAAAAAAAACGCAGATGCGCTCATATACCACCAAAGAAAGCTCTATTTGTGGGGAAAAAACAACGTCAACTTTGTTTGAGTACAGCATCACGCACGACCGCGCAATTGTCAGTTAAAGCGACGCAGTGCTGAATTGCAAAAAATGGCCCGGTCATTCAGCAGCCAAATCTTCGGGGGCTGAAGTGGTTAACCACTTAAAGATTAAACCTTTTTCTGACACAAGTTAAAATCAGTATTTTTTGCTTGAAAATTATATATATATATATATATATATATATATATATATATATATATATATATATATATATATATATATATGAATATATATATAATGTGTATATGTACATACATTTTTTAGCTGAGACCCTAGAGAATTTAATGGTGGTTGTTGCAAAAATTTGTTGCACTGTATTTAAGCAATTGCAACAAAAACTAAACCGTAAAGTTAGCCCAATTTTTGTTTTGTATAATATGAAAGATGATGTTAAGCTAAGAGAATTGTGATCTTTATTCTAACCAAAAAACAAATGAATAATCCCAAAACAAATGTGAAATATTTTGAATAAATATAAAGCTGAGTCCAAAAGCACAGTAAGTATCCTTTTGTGCAGAAATCCTGAAAGTGAAATTTATAGGATAATGTCTTGCATAGAGAACATTGCTCTAAAAACTTCTACACAATCTTGCGTGAAGAAAGTGCTCCAAACTGTATCTTGCACCACAGCGTGTCAACATTGACATGAGCTCAGTTGATGATCGGCATTACATCCCCAAGTAAAGACATACAAAAAGAAAAAAGAATTGGAACTTTAAGGTCTGAAACCACCTATTAGAATAATTATCCATAGAACGTCATAAATTTTAAAAGTAAATTTTATTAAATAACATATAAAATGTGTCTATTCAACATAATAGACATCCCATAAAAAACAAACATTTGTCACAACTTTTTGTATTAACACAACCCCCCCCCCCCCCAAATATACACAGTAATTCCTCCCCAGGAAATGATGTAACTAGCGCTCATATAGAGTGATAGGATCACCATGCACAAGGCAATATATCACATAAGGGAGGAAATGCACAACCCAATGCGTTTCGCCTTGTTGGCTTTTTCAGGGGCTTGGAGGGGAATGATACCATAGAGTTGAATGAGTAAGTATATTTTGGCGGAGAGCCACTGAAGGCATTACACATTCCTGTCAGAACAGTCGGACACAAATTGGGTGCCTAGTGACACATGCCAGGCAGACACACAGGCCAGACAGAGGAGCCTCAACCAGGGGCCACAGATTCAGTCTAGCGCATAGGTGTTGGAAATCCAGGCTATTGAATCCAAAAGTTATACAAAAAGGCACTAAGAAAACTTGTCTTTTTTGAGATGTGTGTGTATATATACATCCCAGTGATGAGGAAGGTCTACAAGGTCTTAATCTTGTGCCCAATAAAAAGGGGGCCCCACAGCTGTTCTATTTACAGCTTCCACAGAATCCTAGCTGGACACATAGCTGCCGCTTCCCATAGTACCTTCAAAAAAGGCCCACACAGTGTACCACCATCTCACATTCTGGCCCCTTACTTCCCGATTAGACCTACACAATGGAAAGGTCTAAAAACGCCTGTCCCAATATTGAGTATGTATCCACAAGTGTCTTCAGCTCCACTGGTAAGGTATGTAAAATCTCTTTAGATGGCGAGACTCCCATCAACACAAATGCATGTAAAGAATGGCTTGTATCTTGAACTGTGTCTCTGGGTAGAGTTTCTTAATATGTGGCACAACTAGCACAAGCAATTAGACTTCTGTGTGATCTTCAGTGTGTGGGCTTCAATAATATGGGCGTGGTTAGTTTTCTGCTCTTCACCTCGGTTTTAGCTTAAGCAGACACATGCAAAATGGCCCCTAATATCTGTTCTTCACCATCTTTGGCCATCGCTATTAGATTGATTTTTTTCAAAATGGGTAGGTTCCATATTTAGGTGGATTTTGGCATATTTAATTCAATCTTATTTTATTGAGAAAGGAAAAGTGCATAGAATACAAACATGGCATTCCTAACATATATAGAGCGATAAACAACATTCTAAGACCAGTGTCGTAGCATCACACAGAGTATGGAGTATGTTAGTTTCCTTTAGTTTGATATACAAGCCCGTGTAGCTACGTCTACCATGACTTATTGGAGGGTCAGTGCACACCACTATCCTCTCATTGAGCGGTGCCCATTTAGTACACATATGCTAGGGCTTTTGATTTTGCGTTTGTCATGTTTTCTTCTAGGGTGAAACTCTGTGTGTTGCAATTTTCTGCTGATACTAAAGGTTGTGGTGGTTGTGTATCACTGTAACAAATAAAGTAAAACGAGGGATGAAGGTGAGGAAAAAGAGGGGGGGGGGGGGGGTAGAGGCAGTATGGTAGTAGATGGTAAGAGGGAGATATTCCACTTAGGTTACACAGTTGCGTTAGTGGGGTCCTCTGCAGGCCAAGAAATAAATTCTGAGGAATAGCGAAACAAAGACCATGAGGTCCAGGTCATAGAGAATTGCTCCTCTGTACCCATTTCCTGCAACAACATTCATTCTAAGCTGTTGATTCGGTCCACTTCAGTTGCCCAATCCCCCAGGGAAGGCATGTTCGTCGACTTCCAGTGTCTAGGGAGAACCGTTCTGGCCGCTGCCAGAAAATGGCGCAGGACGTCTTTTTTGACCAATTTAAGCGGTCCAGGAAGCATAGATAGCAGCACTATCTCAGGAGACGGTGTGATTGAGGTTGCCATGAGTTTGCAGTACAGGTCAAGAATCTTTTGCCAGAACCTTCGCACAGGGGGGCATTCCCACCAAATGTGGAGAAGTGTTCCCTTGGATGACAAGCACCGCCAACAGGTGTCCGGGAGTGTCGGGTTTATCCAGTGTAAAGTCGAGGGGCACCTGTACCAGCGGGTCAGCAACTTGAACCCTTTTTCTTGCGATTTGGAGGCTAGGGATATTTTGTGAGTCAAAATGAAGCACTTTTGCCAGTCAACAGGTGAAATGGAGTGACCCAGATCTTTCTTCCAGGCCTGTGTGTATGGGGGGGAGATCGGGGTTAGAAACCATGTGCAGGAGAGAGTATAATTGGGAGACCACATGCGTAGGGGGGTCAGTCTGAAGCAGCATGTTCTCCAGATCAGTTAAGTCAGTAAGTATGTCAGACAGGGATGGGAATGTACGGATGTAGGATATCACTTGTTGCCTCTGCAGCCAATGTGTCGAAGTGTGGGGAGATGGGCCAGAAGGGATGTCTGTAGTCAGTGAGGGGTCTGAGCGTAGGACTTGGGCTAGTCGTCTGTGTTCCTCCCTATACCAGGGTCCAAAGCTCGCACCCTGTATGGCCGGTGGAAAAGCCGGGGTCCCAAACAATGGTGTCATGGGTCCTTTTAGTGGAGATAGTCTTAGAGGAATTCATTCGGGTCCATAATTGTATAGTTTGTCGGGTAAGATCACTAAGGGGTATCCCGCCCTTCAGAAATTCAGCAGGCGTCCACGGTAGAGCGTGGAGATCTATTGGGTTAAGATGGCTTTCTATTTGTACCCATAGTTTGGTGGAGGAATGGTGGAACCAGCTAAGTATACGTGCGAGTACTGCTGCTCTATAGTAACTAGAGGCATCTGGGGCTCCAGCTCCACCACGAGTTTGGGGAGCGATAGCGTCTCATATCTTATCCGGGAACGAGCCCCCCTCCATATAAAGGAGGAAAACAGTTGGCGGAGCTTCTTAAAGAACCAGGAGGGTATGGAGATTGGGATTGTTTGGAACAAATAGAGGAACCGAGGGAGGACGTCCATTTTTAGAGCATTTACTCTGCCTAGCCATGATAGGTGTTTCTTTGTGTAATTCGAGAGATCTGTCTTGGTTTTAAGCAAGAGGGGAGCAAAGTTCAGGGAGAACAGTTGGGATCTTTCTGTGGGTATTTGGATTCCGAGGTAACGATGGAAGTGGAGCCTGTTTTAAAAGGGAATTTAGTAGAGATTTGCCGTAGGGCCTCCTGGGACAGTGAAATGTTCAAGATTTCTGATTTCGTATGATTTACTTTGAAGTTGCTCAGTTTCCCAAACCTCGTAAATTCCTGCATAATATGTGGTTAAGATACATGGGGCTGGGTTACAAACATTAACAGGTCATCTGCGAAGAGAGCCAGTTTAGAATGAGTTGGGCCTACCGACACACCTGAGATGTTGGGGTTATTGCGCAAAGCAATTGCCAGGTGTTCCATAACAAGGACATAGAGAAGGGGAGATAAGGGGCAGCCTTGTCTTGTCCCGTTGTGGATAAAGAATTTATTGGAAAGTGAGCCATTTACCCGAATTCTAGCTGAGGGAGAGGAGTATAGGGACATAATTCGGGATATCATATTAGGGCCCAAACCTATTTGCGCCAGGGACAACTGGAGAAATTGCCAGTCGACCCGGTCAAATGCTTTTTCGGCATCGACCGTCAAAAGGCAAAGGGGGATACCATGGGTGCGAGCATAATCAGTAAGAAGCAGGGTTTTCAAGGTGTTGTCTCTTGCTTCTCGACCACTTACAAAACCCACCTGATCCAGGTGTATAAGGCGGGGGATCAGTGGCTGAAATCTGTTGGCTAGTATTTTGGCATATATTTTAACATCTACTCCAATGAGCGATATGGGTCTATAATTTGCGCATAAAGTTGAGTCCTTATCTGGTTTTGGAATAATGGCAATGTGGGCTTCTAGTGTTTGTGTAGGAAATGCTGAGCCTTCCGCTAAGTAGTTAAACACCCTAGCTAAGAAGGGAGTCAGCAAAGGAGCAAATACTTTGTAGAATTTGGGAGTGAAACCATCCGGACCTGGGCTTTTACCGGGAGGGGTGGCCGCTATTGTTCCTGCGACCTCCTCTGCTGTAATTACTTGTTCCAGCTCTTCTATAGTGTCGCCATCCAGTGTAGGGAGTGCCGTATCCTCAACATAAGATTGTTTATCAGTCTCAAGGGTAGGGGAGGGGCTAGACCCAACGTCAGATGATAGATTATACAGTGTTTGGTAAAAATCCCGGAATGTTTGCGATATCTTGGAGGGCTCACTGATCATTTCCCCGCATGGGGCCCGAATATAAGGTATAAATGTGGAAGACGTATTTGGGTGGAGGGATCGAGCCAGAGGTCTACCGCATTTATCCTGGAATTGGTACTGATGGAGGGCAAGTCTGTTTGCAAAGGTACGGGCTGAAGCCTCATATAATTCTTTGAGTTGGGTTCGAGCCGTGGAGACCTCTGTAAGAGTCGCCACCGTTGGGGCTCGTTTATGTTGGGTCTCAAGGTCTCTAAGTTTTTGCATTGCTGACGTTATCGCGGCTGATAGTGTCTTCATTATCATCTTCCTGGCCTGGTACATGCCCCTTAATATTGCCACTGTTGTACTTTTTGTTTCACCCTTTTCCTGTCTATACCCCAGGATACAAAGTACCACTTCCCTTTCCACTTCTTTTTTAAATATGCTCTTCAATACTTTTGTCACCCCTTCCCAGTACCGGAAGAGCTTGGGGCATCTCCATACCATATGGACCAGGTCCCCCTGCCCCTGGCACCTCGGACACTTATCATTAGGCCTTCTTCCAAATTTACATAACAGCTTTGGTGTATAATACGCTCTGTTGAGTAGCATCAGATGTGAGAATTTCTGGGCGGGCGAAACCGATATCATCGGGGCTAGTTCTAGTATTCTCTTCCATTGTCCCTGTGGAATGGCACCTAGATCCTGTTCCCATTTTTTTTTACCTCCAGCAGCTTTACTTCGCCTAGGGTCCCTCTGTTCAGTAGTTTATATATCACAGATATTAATCCTTTAGTGGATCCTGGCTCCCCAATAACCTGTAGCACTGGTAGTTCCTCCCATACCATAGGTTGGTTTCGAAACTGGGCTTCTAGGGCATGGCTTATTTGAAGATAACTAAACTGTGTATTCTGGGGGATATCAAATTCCCTTTTTAGTACTTCGAATTTTTTTATGACCTGACCATCGTATATTTGGCTCACTTTTTTTAATTCCCCTATTTTCCCACTCCCTGATTTTCCCCATTATACGTAATTCCTGTAGGTTGCTATTGTTCCAGATTGGGGTATATATGTTAGTCTCCATATATTTTAACTTTTTTTTGACGACTTTCCAAACTTTACTGACCATTTTTGTTGTTGGGTTCTTAGCCCCAAACGACCCTGCCTCTAAAGTTTCTATTATGGTCTCGTGTAGCGCGCCTGTCAAAAGAATTTTTCCATTAGGGGACCCTCCCTCTTGGGCACAACATCCCACTAATTGTTGTAACTGAGACGCTAAATAGTATATCTCAGGATTGGGCAGTTGTAAATGTGGTATACACACACATGAAGGGGTGTGACCGGATGTGAAGAGAGAGGGCTGAGTGCTGAGGAGTGCTGAGGAGATGCAAGGAGAGTTGGTGTGAGAAGGAACGCTGCTGTGCAACCCCCTCCCCCTTCTAGCTTCTGGATGAAGCCGTCATGAGAAGCTATGGTATGCTATGAGCTGCCTCCTGCTCCCTGCCCCCCACGCTGAACACGCTGTGTGTAATCTCCTTCTCACAGTCCTCTGCTTGTGGGGGAAAGGTAAAGGAAAAAAGCCCAGCAAGGTTTGCCAAAGGACTGTTACTAAGATTCACTGTGTGACTTGGACTCTCTGTTGCAAAAGATTGAAAACTACCTGCTGACCCCACATAGACCTTCAGTGCTGGACATGTGAGTAACATGCAATGGAATAAAGGGGAAACATAGCGATGCTGTCTAGTGCCTGCGCCTTATAAACTGTCATTAATGATGAAATGAAGTGAATGAAAGCCATATTGTTCATATTGGTGTCACAAGGCGGACTTTCTTTATCAGCTGAGAGAGATAGTATATACTATCTACTAAAGGTGTTTTGCTACCAGTGCTTTCATGCAGGAAAACTGTGAGTTCAAAAATGCTATATGCCTGGCTGCTGGCACCCACACATAAGTAAAAGGAAAAAACTGGCCTGTCTGGCTGTCAAGGCTCTTATATATGAAGTAATACCACTAATATACCGCTGATATATGAAAGTCAACTGACCACCTGGCTGGCTGTCTGTATACTTCCACGTGAAAAATCTCTCATCTTGCTTGCCATTTATAAAGCCGCCAAGGACTATGTATACCTACTAAAGGTCCAATTATGTATGTAAGAGCTGGAGCGGACATTGTATACTGCTGAGCGCATGTTTTACTACCAGTACTTTCATGCAGGAAAACTGTGATTTCAAAAATGCTGTGCGCCTGGCTGCCTGCACACATACATAAGTAAAAAGAAAACACTGGCCTGCCCAGCTGTTAAGGCTTTTATACATGAAGTAATACCGCTGATATACCGCTGATATATGAATATCAACTGACCTCCTAGTTGGCTGTTTGTATACCCCCATGTGAAAAATCTCTCCTCTTGCTTTCTATTTATATATCTGCCAGGGGTTATGTATGTAAGAGCTGGAGCGGACATTGTATACTGTTGAGTGCATGTTTGGCTATCAGTGCCTTCATGCAGGTAAACTGTGATTTCAAAAATGTTGTGTGCCTGGCTGCTTGCACCCATACACAGTATACATAAGCAAAAGGAAAACATTGGCCTGTCTGGCTGTTAAGGCTCTTATACATGAAGTAATACTGTTGATATACTGCTGATACATGAATGTCAACGGACCACCTGGCTGGCTGCCCGTATACCCCCACGGGAAAAATCTCTTTGCTTGCTTGCTGTACCCGTTGGTAGTGCTTAGTAGTTAACTGCGCTGTTTGTGTTCTATCTGAAATAAGGAGGAGAGGGTGATCTCTCTCTGGATAAAGATTCCTCTCAGGACAGCTTTAAGCGCCTCCCACTGTACAGGTAGTGGGGTGGTGTCTATGGCATGATCTGCTAAGAAATTAGTGATGGTCTCCGAAACCTTGTGGGAACAGTCAGGGTTCGTGAGAAGTGAGTCATTTAGCCTCCACGTCCACTCCCTCGTTGGAGTGGAAGGGAGGGATAGTGTCAGGTAGATAGACTCAATGGTCTGGTCTGACCACTCACCTATCTCGCATTCAGGTGACCAGTCCAAACAGCTATGATCAAGAAGAAAATAGTCGATACGACTATAGGAGTGATGGACCTGTGAGAAGTGGGTATAATTGCGATTTTTTTTGGAAATAGAACCCGCCAGATGTCGATCAACCGGAGATCGTAAATAACCCGCTTGAGTGCCCGTAGTTTTTGGTAAAGGAGATGGATGAGCGAGAGGTTGATGAGTCTAGGATTGGATCCAAGGGGGCGTTGAAGTCCCCGCCTAAGATTAGTTTACCCTCTGCGAATTCTGACAAGATCCTCAGGTATCGCAGAGCAGATGGTATTTGGCTAGTATTTGGTAGCTAAAGGTTGGCGATAGTTTACTTTGTGCCCCATAAGGAGAACTTCACAAACGCATACCTTCCCTGGGGGTCCGAGACCTGGTCTATCAGCTCTATCGGGAGCATTTTGTGGAAGGCGATAGAAACGTCTTTGGTTTTCTGAGAGGGGTTTGTGCTGTGGAACCATCTGTTAAAGTATCTGTTGGAGCAGGAAGGGGTGGAGTTCGTGTGGAAATGTGTTTCCTGTAGCATCAAGACATTTACTTGTTGTTTATGCATTTGGTAGAGGATTTGCCCTCTTTTGGATGCAATATTGAGGCCATTTACATTATAGGAGCACAATTTCAGGCGAGGACGGGATAGTACTGTGTGGGCCATAGTGGAACGAGAAAAGGAAATTCAGACTGTAGACAGCTGAGAAAGGAGGAGGGATGGGGGACGGAGGAGCTTGTAAGATGAAAGAGATGTAGTAGAACCAAAAGGTAGGTAGGGGGGCACCTATATAAGGAGCCTATCAAACTCTAAGGGGTCCACGGAAACGGGACACCATGTGAAAAATCACGTAATTAGGCACAATTCGTGCCAAGCCTATTGAGGGTGGGAGGTCAAGGTAGAGAGTCTGAGCCGTCAGCCCAGTAGCAAAACAGGCATATATAGCTTAATTAAGGCACATCATTGAAATAATATATTTAAACAGTAGAACACATGTCGGGTCGTCTGTGGAGGGGGGAGGCGGCCCGTGTGGGCAAACATCCCTGATCAGGGCCGCCCTCCCCCTCCACAGAGAAGCCATCAAACCTTGAAATATCTGCATTGGGGGAGAGAAGTACACATTGTCACACATGTTATCCACTTTCCCAACAGGGGTCCTGGAAACAGAACTGAGTATCAATACTAACATCAGCAACAGTGCGGATTAACATTGTAGATTGAAACTAATCAATGTTTGAGAAACCATATACTGAGAACTATAGGTACCCATATGGACAGTGGCAAGAGACCATGGACCCAGCCAGTCCAATTTCCGGCCCCTTTGCCCATATCCAGGTGGGACCCCTCTGTTAACCACCAGGGTTAGACCACTGCGAGAAAGATACATGTTAGAGGCTCAATATTTGTGCAGCCCATTCAAACGTCAGAAGTTATCAGACCATAGACTCTCCCAAACCCCAGCTAGATATAACATACCAGCAAAGGGCAGGGAGAAGGCCCAACATTTTGTTGCACCAGCTGTCTTGAAGCTTTAGAGTCTGAAGCAGGTCATTTCGTCACCTATTGTATCACATCTGGCTGAAAGCGGTTGGAACAAAGAATGCATTTGTAATAGTAAAAAGGGGGTAGGGGGGTTCCCAGCAGTGATCTGTCCAGGAGACAGGAAGTAAAAATTATTAGAAGTGGTGCTTGAAGAGTGAAGCATGGCCTCGTGTAGCATCTGAAAGTTGCCTCAGTCTTCCGGTGAGATAGGGTGACGCATTCTTGGGCCTGTAGAATGTGATCTGGACCTCGGCTGTCTACGTCGTTGTGGGAGAGAGTCACGTCCCTGCACCCTAGTGTTGTCATCTGGTGGGTCCAACAAGTTTGGTACATCAATTGGGTCCTGCTCTAAGAAGAGGAAGAAAGCCGGGAGTTGATCTGGGTCAGAGAGGACAAATTTCCGCTCGGCTCTGGTCACCTTGACGCTGAAGGGATGACCCCATGTGTACGTTGCTCCAGCCTGGCGTATCAGGTCTAGCAGTGGGCGAACCATTCGGCGCATGTAGAGAGTGTTGTGAGAGAGGTCCGGGTAGAAATGAATTGCTGAACCGTCAAAGTCCACAGGGCCCAAACGCCATGCCTTGCGCATAAGTTCTTCTTTAAGGGTGTAGTAATGTACCCTGCAGAGGACATCCCGTGGGCGATCGCTATGATCTCTCCTCGGGCCTCCTACGCTGTGTACCCGGTCCAGTTCAATGGGGGATGCAGCCTCTCTTCCCAGGACTAGGTTAAGAATGGCAGTGACTGAAGGTTTTAAGTCTGTACCAGCCGTGGCCTCCGGTATTCCCTGCAGCCTTATATTGTTTCTGCGGCTCCTGTTTTCTCCATCTTCTATGCGCAATTGATGTTGCCGTAAACTATGTAAGTGCTCCCTGGATGCCTGTTCAAGGGATGTGATGCGAGCTGCATGGTCAGTTTGAATGGCGGATAGGTTAGACACTGCAGTTTTATTAGTGGAGACCTGCTGTTGGAGGGCCTGGAGGTCTTTGTGAAGTGAGGACTCCATTTTAACCGCCCAGGACTCAAATTCCGCCCGGAAGGCCGACAGGAGGGCCGAGGTCTCGGATCTGGATGTACCACCCGATTTCTGAGGTGTCATACCCACACAGCCTTTGTCCGGAATCTGGGCAGCAGGGGACACTGGGGGGTCATCTGACTCCTCGTTACTATCTGTCGCTGGCTGAGCGGGGGGAGGAGGTTTGCTCTTCCCTGTGTTCTTAGTGGGCGCCATCTTGTCTTTGGGAGTACGGGTTTCCGGCTGGGATGTGCGGAGCAGATATCGCTGAATTGTACCCTGTTGCAGGTCTGTGGACTCAGCAGAGCGAGAACTGTGTGCAGACATGCTTTTTAAAGATGTGTGATGACTGGAACATAGCCTGTTAGCTATGGGCGGACACGGAGCTCAGCAGCGCATGTCTTCATTTGTGGGCGGCCATGCTTCTCTGTGGAGCTTTATGTATAGGGCCATCAGTAGCAGTAAAGCCTGCTGGGGGGCTCCTGTGTCTTTGCAAGAAGTTATCAGGCTCAGAAGGGTCAATTGGGTCAGCAACATATGTGGGTACTACAACTGGGTGTAGCAAGATGGCCGCCACATGTGTTATCTGTGGCCAGGGATGTAGCTGCACAGAGGGGGTGGATGCCTGCTAATATCTCCGTCGGGGGCCACAATCTGTTAGTCTGGGGCGCCTGGGAGGGTGGATGGGGCTTGGGATGGGCCCAGAGGGGACGGGGAGGCCACCGGGGAGTAGCAAGATGGCCGCCGTCACTTACCAGGTCCCTCAGGCTGGCATACAGGAATGTCTCTGGGAGGGTTGCGGGCCGCAGATGGCAGGCCGGATGTCTCCGCTGTCCGCTGCTTACAGGAGCGGGTCTTAGGGCAGGTAAGATGGCCTAGGGACAGCTCTTTCCCCGCGCTCGGGTGAAGCAATATGGCCGCCGCTTCCCGGAATAGGCCGAAGCCTCGGCCTTGCGTTCAGGCGGCCAGGGCTCTGCGATCCCTTTACAAACGGTCCTAGGTGGTCCTGTCAGTCGGGGGGGATCTCTGTATCCCTGGAGGGGACTAGACAAGTTGCTGCCTGCTGGTGTAATGGCGGGTATGGTTTACAACGGCCGGAGCTCACCCCAGGCACGTCTGCTCAGTTCTCCGTTCGGCCACGCCCCCTCCAACTAGTAGTGGTGTTTAGTCTCTTGGCATAGAACAAGAATAATTACGTGTTTGTGAACTTGGCATATAGGGTCTGCTTATCTAAAGGGGTAGAAGAGAGCGGGGGAAGAGAGAGGGGGGAGAGAGAGGGGGAGGGGGATGGGGAGAGGGGGGGGGGGGTAAGGGGTGTAGACGCAATCTTACCTCGAGTTCCGTGTACTTCGCTTTAGTCCTCCCGCAGATGCCATTTCTCCCATACCGCGTTGTGTCCATCCAGTTTCTGCTGGATCCTAGCTGTCATTTTTTCCATGAGTTCTACATCTTTGACCCTGGAGTATAGGGCCTCATGTGTGGGTGGGGATGTGGATTTCCAGTTAAGGGCTATCGGGCACCGTGCCGCCGTCAGTATGTGTCTGAGCAGCTTTTTGCTGGTCTTTGTCAGTTTCGGTTGGGACAGGCCTAGTAGAAAAAGTTTGGGATCCATTGCTATTGGTGTCTCAAATAGTCTTTTCAAGAGCTGACGGGTATGTTCCCAGAACGGGGTTATGAGAGGGCATGTCCAGTATATATGAAAGAGCGTTCCCCTATGTTTCTGGCAACGCCAGCATCTATCCGTTGAGGAAGGGTATATTTTGTGAAGTATGTCAGGGGTCTGGTACCAAAAGTAGAGAATTTTTTAGGAGTTTTCCTTGTAAAGAGTACATATAGATGTTTTGGCTGCTTGCCTCCAGACCGCCTGCCATGCCTCTAGGGGGAGCTCTTCTCCTAGTTCTGTTTCCCATCTAGTCATGTATGAGTGTTTGCCCTTGGTTGGGAAGTGGAATTCGTTTAGTATTTTATATATGTCCGAGATCAGTCCTCTGCGGTTCCGTCCTTCTAATATGATCTGTTCGAATGGGGAGGGGGGGGGGGGGGGAATTGTAGCTGTGGTGCTATTGTTTAGGCATAGTGTCTAATCTGGAGATAGCTAAAAAATGCCTGTTTTGGTATGTCATATTTGTCTTGGAGCTCCGAGAACGTGAGCAGCTTACGAGTTCTGGGGTTTACAACATGTCCAAAATGAAACAAGTTTCGTGAGTCCCAGGGCTGCATAGGAAGGAGTTCTGCAGGGAATGTTCTGATTTAAGTTTGTGTTCGCGTGATCCTTTGCGCCACAGAGGGCGAAGTTGCGACATTGAACCCAGCATACGTTCGGGTTCTACCTCCACATTTGCACTCCATATCAGACTGTTGGGATGTACTGGGGCTAGCCAGATCTTTTCCAGCTCCGACCATTTACTATAGGATCTCTGTGTGAACCATGATGTCAATGCTCGGAGTTGGGTCGCCTGGTAGTACCTAATCAAATCAGGGAATGCCAGTCCCCCGTCCGTCCGGGATGCTGTCATAACTGAGCTAGGAACTCTATGCTTTTTGAAATTCCAAACGAATTTCAGTAAGTCTTTTTGTAGCTTACGTAGTTGGATGTAGGGAATAGGGACGGGCAGTGTCTGGAAGAGGTACAGGAGTTTTGGGAGAATCCCCATTTTAACAGAGGTGATCCGGCCTATAAGTGAGATGTGGTGGGACTTCCATTTTTGGATGGAGTCTCTAATCGTTCGAAATATCGGTGGGAAGTTTGCCTGATATAAGGTGTGGCAGGATGGGGTAATATTAACGCCTAAGTATTTAAGGGAGGTTTTCTCCCATTTGTAGGGGAAGGTGGATCTAAGATGGGTCGCTTCAACCTCTGACATGTTGAGTGGGAGTGCCACTGATTTGGATGTGTTCGTTTTGTAACCTGAGATTGCTCCATAGTGGTCTAGTGCCGCGTGTAGGTTAGGGAGAGAGGTCCGGGGATTGGTCAGGGTGAGGATGATATCATCCGCAAATAGCGACACTTTGAACTCTTTGCCCCTAACTGGTATACCCCTGATGTCGGGGTTGTTTCTTATGGACGCCGCCAGGGGTTCAACACATATGGCGAACAGCAGGGGGGAGAGCGGACAGCCCTGGCGGGTACCGTTGGTGATTGGAAAGATGGGCGATGTGGCGAAGGGTGTCTTGACCTGTGTTGAAGGGTGTGTATAGAGATTCCGAATTGCATTTAGGAAGGGACCCCTAAATCCCATGTGGCTGAGTGTGGCCATCATGAAGGGCCAGCTAAGGCGATCGAATGCCTTTTCCGCATCTAAACTAAGCACCAGGGATTCAGTGTTTTCTCTATTTGCTACATCTATGAGGTCTATAACTTTCCGGGTGTTGTCTCCCGCTTGTCGCATGGGGACGAATCCCACTTGGTCCTTGTGTATCAGTGTGGGGAGGATTGCATTTAGTCGTGTCGAGAGTATTTTTGTGAATATCTTTAGGTCCGAGTTTAAGAGGGCTATGGGCCTGTAGCTGGCGCAAACTGTTGGGTCTTTGTCAGGTTTAGGTATTAGGGTCAGGTAGGAGCCTAGCATCTCATTTAGAATAGGGGTCTGTCGGAGGAATGCATTGAATAATTTGGTCATGTGTGGGCCCAGGATGTGTAAGAAAGTCTTGTAGTACTCGTATGGGAGTCCATCTGGGCCCGGAGATTTATGTGCTGGTAGAGCCTTAATGGTCATCGCCAGTTCCTCTATGGTGATAGGGGTGTTTAGTTCCGACAAGTCGGCCTCTTTTAGTCGCGGTAGCCCTGCTTGTTCCAGGTATTGGGTCATTCGGTCAGTCAAGTCAGTAGATGGGGGGGTTGTGGGGGATTTCACGTTTATTGTAGAGGTCTGTGTAGAATTCTGCAAATGTTTTCGCAATGTCCTGGGGGTGTGTCACTAGATCACCCCTCCTGTTTTTGATCTGAATGGGCGTGGAGATGTGTGTTTGGTCTGCAAGTTTCCTGGCCAGGAGTGATTGTGCTTTATTGCCCTTATCGTAGTACAGCTGTCTTAGCCGAATAATTGATTTCTCCACTGCGCCTAGTGCTAGATCCCGTAGTGTTGCACGAACCTGCACTATTTGTTTAATGAGCGTTAGGGTAGGGGAGTTGGTTAGTTTAATTTCTAGGTTTCGCAAGCGATTTTTTTCCCCTAATACTCTGGCGGTCTGGGCATCTTTTTTCATTTTTGATGACAAGGCTAGGCACTTGCCCCGGATTACCGCCTTGTGAGCGTTCCATAGTGTGGACTGGGTCACATCTGGGGTATTCTTCTCAGCAAAATATTGCTGAAGAGTGGTGTCCAGCTCTGTCATGAATGGCAGGTGTTGCAGTAGGAGGTTGTTAAGCCTCCAGTTACAAGGCCTGCGTAGGGGGGGGCCTAGGTTCATGGAGATCTGTACAGGGGCATGATCCGACCAGGATATGGGCAGGATTTGTGCATGTTTGACTGTCCTGAGTGCGTTGTTGTTCACGAATATATAGTCCAATCGTGAGTGAGTACGGTGAGGTGCTGAGTAGTAGGTGTACTGTTGGTCTTTCGGATGTAGGACCCGCCATGTGTCAAAGAGTGCATATCTTCTGGTGATTTGGCGGAACTGTTTGGAGTCCCTGAGGGCTCTAGTCTGAGAGGCTTGGGGGTTTGTGGTGAGGCGGTCATGTGGGGTGGGGTGGAGTGTGTTAGGTTGAAGTCCCCCCCCACTATTAGCATGTCGTGGGGTAGTTTAAACAAGCGGGCTAGGACTTTGTTTAGGAAGCCGTGCTGGTGCGTGTTTGGTGCATAGAGTTACCGCCTGGGATTGCCATTTGCCTTGTATGATAATGTAATGGCCTAGTGGGTCCAAATACGTGATCGTGCAGGAGAAGGGGGAGCCTTTTTTTAACAGTATGGCAACCCCCGCTTTTTTCCGTGAGTTAAATGCCTGGTATGCTTGGGGATAGTACCTGGATGCAAATGTGAAGGAGTCCCCCTTACCAAAGTGCGTTTCCTGTACCATAATAATGTCTGCCCCAGACTGTCTGAATTCTCGGAGCGCCAAGTGTCTTTTTTTGTTGGAGTTTAAGCCGTGTACATTAAGTGTGATTATCTTAGCCATGGTGTGTAGTGGGGGTGGGTGTCTGTGCTACTTATCTGGTCTGGTCGACGGTAGGTTCCCTTCTGGGAGTGTGGCATCCGCGGGAGGAGGTTCGGCGTCTGTGGGACCCCTCGAGGAAGGAAGATCTGTAGGTGGGTAGGGGAGAGGTGTCTAGGAAGAAAATAGAGGGTTAGAGCGGGGTCAAAACAGGTTAAAACTTCAAACATTACTAGCCGGGTCTAGGTGACCGTAGGGGCCACAGGACCCCAAGAGTTCCTGTAGAACTCCCCGACTGGGATATCCGGAAAGTTCGGGTCGGGGAGGTACCAAAAAGGTAGGGTTCCAAAAAGAAAAACAGAAAAGGGAACTCCTAGGTGGTAAACCACAAGGGGGTTTGTAACTCGGGGGACGACCTGTCCGGCTTCTCGGCCCAAGGTAGCCCGTGGAGTGTTACTTTTTCGGTTTGTTGGCATTCAGGGGTATAAGGTCATTATGGGGAGGTCTCGGTAGAGTGTCGCTGGTGGCATCATGGGGTGTTTCTTAGGGGAAAAGTCCTCCTATTTCACTTTTTTTGAGATCGGCGGTCCTGGTCCCGGCCTCTTGATCGCTTGGTTGAGGGTGCTTTCTGCCACACAGCTGGTGGGGGGGGTTCGCCACTAGGTCCCATTCAGGGAGTTGAGGGATAGGAATCTCTAGCGTGTCGCAGAAGGTTTCCAGGTCCTCTGGATAGCGAAGTATTGCCGTCTTTCCTAAGTGTTTGGCGGTTAGGCTGAAGGGGAACCCCCATCTGTAAATAATTTTCTTGTCTTGGAGTGTACGTAGAAGGGGTTGTAGTAGCCTTCTTTTTTGGAGGGTGATCCATGACAGGTCTGGGTAGATCTGCACCGGAGAGTTGTCAAATTTCAGGTCGCGTATGGAGCGAGCTTTACGCATGATGTCTTCTTTAAGTGGGTATGAGTGGACCCTGCATATTACGTCTCGGGGCTTCGATGTGGCTCCTTTGGGGCGAAGGGCTCGGTGTGCTCTGTCCATTTCTATGTGTTTTTCTGGGTCTTCTCCAATCATTTCGTTAAATAGGGTTTGCAGTGAGGATTGCAGGTCTTCGGTGCCCTCTGGTTCAGGGAGGCCTCAGACTCGTATGTTGTTTCTCCGTCCCCGGTTATCGTGGTCCTCGAGGTGGCGTTGCATGTCGCGAAGCATAATGTGGTGGTCTGCGCCTTGTAGTTGTGTTCTATGTATGGCCAGCTTGGTCTCTTGAATTTCCTCCTCTGCCATCTCCACCCTGTCTGATAGGTGTTTGAGGCCTGCATGGAGTGTTTGAATTTCAGAACGACAGGTGGCTTTGACGTCAGCTATGAGCTGTTTAAAATCTTCTTTGGTTGGTATGGCTTGTAAATAGGATTGCCACGGGGGGTAGGGTCCTCCATTTTGAGCAGGGGATGGTTGGAAGTGTGGTGGGGAGGGTGCTCTTCCCGTTGTTGGGGTGTCTTGCAATTGTGGGGTGTCCCATGGTGAATGGGGTTCCCATGGTTCAGTCCAGGGCGTAGCATGGGGAGAGCTCGGGGTGGGGGCCTGGGGACTATGGCCCAATTGTTGCGTGTACCCCTGGTTTATCTGGGGGCATAGAGGGGGGGCTGCGTGCGGGGCCCTGCTGGTGCTGTGGTCCCTGGAGCTCTCGGGCCTTTGGTCTCTTGGGGCGTATGGAGGCTGCCATGCTGTCTGCTGCCCGTCTGCTGTGGGTGATTGCGGCTCATCCCATGGGTGAGCAGGGCCTTGGAGAGGAGGAAAGTCTGTCGTGGGGTCAAGTGGAGTGGGGGACAGGCTGTCGGTATTGTAGAGGTCCGGGTCTGGTGCCGTCCTCAGCAGCTGCGGAAAGGCCTCTGTACACTGTGTGTACTCTGGCTGTGGCTGGGTTTCGGCCTCGTCCCCCTCTGGGTGATAGAGTTCCCCTGGGGCATGTTGTGCTGCACTCACCGGGCGTTGGAGCCTGGAGGGGCTCATGGGCTGACTTGCGGTGGATGTGCCATTCGGCGGTGTCAGCGGGGGTGGCGGCGTCCCATCGCTATGCTGCGGCAGCGGGGTTGAGGCCTGCTGCCTCGTGCTGTGCGTGGCCGGCGCCATCTTGGTGCACCCGTCCGGGGCTGGTGTCGGCTTAAAATAGTCTTTAAATGATGCCGCGGAGCTCGGCGGTGGTTGGGATGATCCCCGGGCTGAGGAGGATCGGGTGGTACGCGATCCTCCCATGTGGTGGCTTGTTTTCCCCTGATTTTTTGCCTGTTAGCAGCGGGCTGGAGAGGAACTCTTAGGCTTTGCTTCCTTCCAGGTCGGCTTCCGGTCACGCCCCCCTCCCCATTCTTTCAATGCATTTGTGTTGATGGGAGTCTCGCCATCTAAAGAGATTTAACATACCACACCAGTGGGGCTTAAGAAGCTTGTGGATACATACCCAATATTGTGACAAGCGTTTTTTTGACCTTTCCATTGTGTAGGTTTATTTGGGAAGAAAAGGGTAAAAAGGGAAGCGCCACCTAAGTGCAGTATTATAATGTATGTTTAATGGCACAACGTATGGTTACACTTACAAGACAACAAAGGTTAAAAGGCTCATCTGTTATTCAGTGGTCCGTGGGGAGAGTTTCTAAATTCCCAATCTGGGTGATGCTGCAGATGGATGGTTATCGGCAGAGAGTACCTCCTGTGGCCATCAGGAAGACGCTGGGGCTGGCGTGGAGCGCATGTGACGTCACGGGTCATCCGGTTACTTCCGGATGCACTTCCGGGGGAGGGCTTCCACCAAGGGGAAAAGCTGGTACTGGGTAGGCTACGCGCTCGGAGAAGGGTATTGAAGGGTACTGGGTAGCCTTCAATACACCTAGAGAGGAGGTGTCCAGAGTTAGTTTTTTATTTGCCTGCGCTGTGGGACAACAGGTCCCAGCGTCGGTTAAACCAGCTCACTGCTGAATATTACTTGGAGGAACACATAAATATGCAAAAAGGGCTAAAAAAGGCTAAAATTGAGGGGGGGGGGGGGAGGGTGGGGTTGATTGATAAAAGACAATATAAAAACTACGGTGTGAAAATAATAAAACTGCGGTATACAAATAACAACTCGGTATGGGTCCATCATTGATAGTAAATGAATATTATGGCCACACTTATAAGTGCGCTTAGGTGACAAAAAGACTTAAACAAGGGACATGGGTAATTTTAAAACATTTATTTTATTATATCTATGTAGATATGCATACATATGTAAATAGTAAAATACACGCCTATATACCTATACATACATATGGGAAAGAAATGTATACATGTACACATGTGAAAGAACACACATACGGTATATATAATGTGTCTTAGTGGCTAAAAATATCCATATATATTTCTGATTTAAAAAGGAAGTGGGGCATGTATGATTTTATTTATTTATATATATATATATATATATATATATATATATATATATATATATATATATATATATATATATATATATATATATAATATAATAAATTTTATTTTCATATACGGTACTTATGATTTTAACATTTTTAAAAAGGTGGGGCATGCATATTAGAAGAGACACTAGGATACATGTATATTAAGAATATGCGTGTCTGTGCATTATTGTGCGCCACACACATATGGATACATTAAGTTATATTAAGCTCCAAAAGCGTTAGCTACAAGGGTGTCTATATGTATCTAAAAATATATCCATGTATATATAGGTACATATTATGTAATACTGGGGAGCTATATTGATTACTATTATATGGTAGTATTTACTTTGCTTTTTTTTTAACAGAAAAGTATTTACTTTGCTTTGGATGGTAGGGGAGATCTGTAAAAGGAGAGGAAGGAAGGGGGCGGGGAGGGAGAAAAGTCAAATTAAAAACTGTATACTGAGTTTATAGATAAAAACATAAACCAAAGAATAACAACCATACGTTCCCAAAAATGCACGTACCTATACATGGGAATGGAAAATTTGTCTATTGGGGTTATCTCGTGAGGGAACGAGGTGACTTCTAACAATGTGTTCACCTCGATTTCCTCGTTTAACCCACCAGGTGTCAGGGTACCCAAGGAATAAATCCAATAAGTTTCCTGTTGGCAGAGGTGTTTGTAACGTTCGGGTGCAGGGTATGTGGCTGGAATGGATTCAATAACCCACACACCAAGACCAGCCGTAGACTGGTCGTGGTGTGTTAGAAAATGTTTTGGGACACTGTGGTGGTCTCGGCCTTTTTCAATAAAGCGCCGGTGTTAACCAAAACGGGCCCTTAATGCCCTAATTGTAAGACCAACATAGAATAGTCCGCAAGGACAGGTGAGGGAGTATATAACAAACTGTAGAGCAATTACAATATTCTTTTAAGGTATAGTTCTTCCCTTTTTGACAGTAAAGTTTTTTTTTGGCCATGGTGTATGAACTGGCAAGTTAGAGAGGTTTTTTGCCTTGATACAAGACGTATAAGGACAGGTTGTGAAGAGATCGATTCAACAGACTTAATTGCTAGGTGCAATTTTACTCTTAATATTTGTAGATTTTCTGTATGTCACTTTTTGGTTTGATGCCAACAGAAGTTCTCAAGTGAGGGTCCTCTAACAGAATGGACCAATGTGAGTCCAGGATTTTTTAAATTTTCTTATATTTATTGTGGAATTGGGTGATGAAACGGGATGGTGGAGTTATTACGACTAGTGGGTAGACTGCGGCAGTTGTTAAATGACGAGTGGAGCGGGATATCCCTTATCTTGAAATTTTTAGACAATAGTTGGGGGGGGGGGTGGACTAGGTAGAAAGGTCAGGAAAGGTGGGGAAACTATAAAGATTTATAATCTATCAAAAACCCAACTAACCGCATACGATACATCCCTCCTTAGTAAGGGACTTACCTTTGCCCCTACAATGCAACCCAATAGCTTTACATTATTTAAAGACCTCAAATTCATTAGAGATCTTACCGTCTAAAGGTACTTCAATATCCAATAGTCTAAACAGGCATCCACCCCTGATGCTACAAACCCAGTTTTATGTGCCACAGACCATGATTTACTTGATGAAACAGACAGACCTGCACTTGTAGAATTGTATGCCGAGAATTATAATGCTGATCTTGAATGGCTCTCCTAACATTGCGCTACCTCACCCCCAGTCAGACATACTGCTTTACGCCCAAAATCTTTTATCCAACACACAGCAAAGGTCCCCAGTTACAGACCTTTTACCAGGTTGTCTATTCAGACTTTGTTAATATGTGCAATACTGTCACCAAACGCACTCATATCAAATCTAACCTTTCTCCATTGGAACACAAAGCATTAGAACAGTTGACCCAGAATGACTCCATTGTCCTCAAACCTGCAGATAAAGGGGGTAGTATAGTGATTCAGGAGAAGGATGATTACATCCTCGAATCACAAAGACTACTTTCTGATACTAACACCTATGTCATGCTCCCTAGTGATCTCACATCCAAGTTTAAATTGGGAGCCACTACACTTGTTGATCAAGCCCTCGCAGATTAAATTACTTCAAAATTTAGAAGCCCTGTTCTTTAAGAAAATTTTCTACAAAGTTCCATACTTCTATAATTTGCCGAAAATTCATAAAGATCTCACCCATCCTTCAGGCCGTCCAATAGTAGCTCCCATGGACAGCGTCACCAGTGGTTTCTCCATTTATATTGATTAATTTCTCCAACCCTTGGCACAGAATCTCCCTTCCTATATTAGGTGATGGACCTCCACCTACTTGAGATGCTTAAACCCTACTCATGGGACAAGAACTATTAGTGGCTTCCCCTGAGGTGTCATAATTGTACACATCGATACCTCATGATGTAGGAGTTAGGGCTGTGGAACATTTCTTAGCCAATGACCCCTTCACCAACCCCAGACAAGCCAACTTCATACTTGAAGCTCTAGTTTTTTGTCTCAAACATAACTATTTTGAGTCGGAAGGGATACACTACCGGTACAGCTATGGGGAAAATTTTGCCCCCAGCTACGCTAGTCTCACTATGGGTTACTGAGAGCACATGTATCTTGCAGCTGACCATCCTTTCGCTGCCCATGTGATATATTATGGTAGATATATCGATGATATAGTGATTATTTGGGATGGTACGTTGGCATTTTTAGATCCTCGAACTTTGCCACGAAAATGAAATTATATATATGCCAAGAATTTTATTAAACCCACTGCAGGCAATTATTTTATACATTAGAACAGCTGCCACAATCCCAGATGGGTCAGTAACATCCCCGCAGCCAGTTCTGCCGTCTTTGAAGGAACTGCACTAGAGACTCAGACTACGATATCCATGGCCAACAATTGTTCAAGATAAAGGATATCCTGCTTCACTCGTAGATGCGGCATTTAACAACTACCACAGTCTACCCACCAGTCGTAATAACTCCCCACCAGCTGTTAAGCAACCAACCCGTTTCATCACCCAATTCCACAATAAATATAAAAAAATTGAAAAAATCCTGGACTCACATTGGTCCATTCTGTTAGAGGCCCCTCACTTGAAAACTTCTGTTGGCATCAAAAGTGACATACAGAAAATCTAGAAATATTAAGAGTAAAATTGCACGTAGCAAAGTTAAATTGAATCGATCTCTTCACAACCTGTCCTTATACCCCTCAGAAGGATGTATCAATGCAAAAAAAAACTTTTTTTAACTTGCCAGTTCATACACCATGGCCAAAAAACCTTTAATGTCAAAGGGAAGAACTATACCTTAAAATTATTTTATAATTGCTCTACAGAGTTTGTTATATACTCCCTCACCTGTCCTTGCAGACTATTCTATGTTGGCCAAACAATTAGGGAATTAAGGGAACGTTTTGGTGAACACCGGCGCTTTATTAAAAAAAAAAGGCAGAGACCACCACAGCGTCGCAAAACATTTTCTAACGCGCCACGGCCAGTCTACGGCTGGTCTTGGTGTGTGGGTTATCGAATCCATTCCAGCTACATACCCTGCGGCCAAACGTTACAAACGCCTCTGCCAACAAGAAACTTTTCGGATTTATTCCTTGGGTACCCTGACACCTGGTGGGTTAAACGAGGAAATCGAGGTGAACACATTGTTATAAGTCACCTCGTTCCCTCACGAGATAACCCCAATAGATACATTTTTCGTTCCCATGTATAGGTTTTTATCTATAAACTCATTTATACATTTTTTTTAATTTAACTTTTCTCCCTCCCCTGCCCCCTTCCTTCCTCTCCTTTTTACAGATCTCACCTACCATCCAAAGCAAAGCAAATACTACCATATAAGAATAGTAATCAATATAGCTCCCCAGTATTACTTAATATGTACGTGGATATATTTTTATATACAGTAGATACCCTTGTAGCTAACCCTTTTGGAGCTTAATATAACTTAATGTATCCATATGTGTGTGGCGCACAATAATGTAAAGACACAAATATGTGTATGTATATGTATATGTGTATATATATATAAATGTGTGTGTGTGTGTGTGTGTGTGTGTGTGTGTGTGTGTGTGTATATATGTGTGTGTGTATGTGTATGTATATATATATATATATATATATATATATATATTTTTTTTTTTTCAAATATAAGTAGAGGCACCCACAAAAAACTGGGAAAACTTATTGACTCGAGTATAAGCCAAGGGTGAGAAATGCGCAGCTACTGTAAGTGGAAAAGAGGGTCAACAATGCCCATTTGCATGCCTCACTGTGCCCATTTGCAGCCATAGGTTCCCCGAGTTAAGGGTTCCTAGATGCCCCTTAGCTGCGGCCAAAATTTGGGGTCTCAGGACCCAAAGGGTCCCGAAATTACATTGCTGCAGATGGACACAGTTGACCGACTTTGGGGCCCCGTATCTCAGGGCCACTTTGGTGTACAAACCCAATGGAACTAGCACAAGTGGCCACTATATATGGGGGTTCCGAAGAGCAGGGGGTGAAGAGAGAATCGCACTGTATGCGGACGATGTCCTTCTCTTCCTGGGGGATACGGGGCAATCCCTCAGGCAGGTGATGAACATCCTCACGGACTTTGGTAAAATCTCAGGACTCACCATAAACTGGGAAAAATCTGCATTATTGCCTATAGATCCTCTAGGGAACCAGAACGTACAGGATATTTCACAGCTAGAGGTAGTTGAACAAATGAAATACTTAGGCATATATATAACAAGGAACCCTAACAATTACATAAATGATAATATAGTACCGCTTTTAGCTAGATTTAAAAGTAAAATTGCAATCTGGAGACGTCTCCCATTGTCGATCGCAGGGAGGTGTAACCTAATTAAAATGGTATGGCAGCCACAGCTTCTGTACCTGCTGCATAACTGTCCAATATGGATAGATAAAAAATGGTTCAGAAAGATAGACACGTTGTTTAGGGAACTTATATGGAAGGGAGGTCAGCCTAGGATTGGGTTACAAACACTACAACTAGCAACAAGAAAGGGAGGAATGGCAGTACCGCATCCACGGAGCTACTTCCTAGCAGCCCAACTGCAACATCTAGGAACCATGACAGGAGGAAGCAACAAGGAATTAATGATTGCAGGAACCCCGCACAAATCAATAGTAGAAGCCCTTGAGGCAAATTCCTTTCTTTACAGAATCCCCACGGTGAGACTGGCCTTAAAAGTGTGGAAGGCAGTAAAAGTAGTAAAAGGGTTAGAGGGTATGACAAAATACACCCCCCTCTGGAATAATAAAAACTTACAGGAAGTAGAAAAGATAGGGAAAATTAGAGAGTGGGAAATAAAAGGGATAGATAAGTTGGCACAGATGTACGAGGGCAAGGTATTGAAGACATTTACAGCACTGCGAGCGGAATATGATATACCCAAACATTCCTTCTATAAATATCTACAAATTAGACACGCTTTAAATAGTCAATTTAAGAATCAAGATCCAATTTGGAACAACTCTCCAGTGTATCAAAGAATAGGCTCCCAAAACAAGAGTAGAGGATTTATAGCAGAAACTTATTCACACATATGCGAAGGTAGCCTAGAAAATCCAGAACAGCTTAAGTGTAGGGGGAAATGGGAGAAAGAATTTGGAACGTTCTCAGATGAACAGTGGTTGAGGATATTGGAGAAAGGACACGTGGTATCGGTCTCGCCTGCTCAGAAGGTCTCATATTTGATGCTGCTACACAGGACATACTATACACCTAAGAGACTATATGAGTTCGGATTGAGAACAGATGCCAGGTGCCCTAGGTGCCAGGATACTGGGGATTTAGCACATATGGTATGGAAGTGCCCAAAACTGCACCGTTACTGGACTGAAATCCTTAACATCCTGGACACCGTATTAAAAGTTAGACTGGAAATGAACCCCAGACTGTGTATAATGGGATTGGATGAGGGGATAAATGGTGGTCCCTCTGTAATCAACGCTGTGATGAGAGGTTTGTTCCAGGCGAGAAAATTAATAGCGCAGAGGTGGCAGGCTGAGAAACCCCCAACGGTAGGAGAATGGAAAAGGTTAACAACAGAAACAGTATGGAAAGAAAGAACAGTGTATATAAGGAGAGGAAATCTGAGAGAGTTTGAAGCTATGTGGAGACCATGGTTGGATAAATTGGAAAATCCACTATGGGGTGGGGGGAGAGAGGGGGAGAGGGAATAAGTCGGGTGTCAAGAGGGAGGGTTGGGAAGGATAAAGGGGACTAAAGGTTGAAGGGTACTCCTTGCAAAGTGTGAGAAGTGGAATTTTTTTCTTTTTTTTCTTTTTAAATGTATGTACTATGTAAGTAAAGAATGTATTTTGTATAATAATGAAGAAAATAAATAAAGATTATATAATTTAAAAAAAAAAAATATATGGGGCCCCAAAGTCGGTTCGGAAAATGTCAAGCACTTTTCTGCAGCAGAGAATGACTTTTTCCGAACCGACTTTGGGGCCCCGTATCTCGGGGTCACTTGGTGCTAGGAACCCCATCTTTGTGTTGTAGAGCTAGTTCCATTGTGTTTGCACACCAAATTTGGGGTTCTTAGCACTGAGTTTCCCGAGATACGGGGCCCAAAATCGGGTCGGAAAATGTCATTCTCTGGTGCAGAAAAGTGCTCGACACCACTATAAGCCGAGGGGGGCATTTTCAGCACAAAAACTCGGCTTATACTCGAGTATATATTATAATATATGCATGTATGTATGTATGTATACATGGGTTCTTTACATGTATACATTTCTTTCCCATATGTATGTATGGATATATAGGCATGTATTTTACTATTTACATATGTATGCATATCTACATAGGTTAATTTTAAAACATACATTTTATTTATATATGTCCCTTGTTTGTCTTTTTGTCACCTAAGCGCACTTATCAGTGTGGCCATAATATTCATTTTACTATCAATGATGGACCTGTACCGAGTTGTTATTTGTATACCGCAGTTTTATTATTTGCACACCGTAGTTTTTATATCGTCTTTTATCAATCAATCCCCCCCCCCCCCTCAGTTTTAGCCGTTTTTAGCCCTTTTTGCATATTTATGTGTTCCTCCAAGTAATATTCAGCAGTGTGCTGTTTTAACTGGTGCTGGGACCTGTTGACCCAAAGCGCAGGCAAATAAAAAATAAATTCTGGACACCTCTCTAGGCGTATTGAAGGAGCAGTAGCTCCGAGCGCATAGCCTATCCAGTACCAGCTTTTTCCCTTGGTGGAAGCCCTCCCCTGGAAGTGTACCCGGAAGTAACCGGATGACCTGTGACGTCACGTGCATTCCACTCCAGCCCCAGCATCTTCCTGATAGCCACAGGAGGCACTCTCTGCCGATAACCATCCATTTGCAGCATCACCCGGATTGGAAATTGAGGAAATCTCCACGGACCACTGAATAACAGATGAGCCTTTTAACCTTTTGTTGTCTTGTAAGTGTAACCATACGTTATGTCATTAAACATACATTATAATACTGCACTTAGGTGGCGCTTCCCTTTTTACCCTTCTCTTGCCTACTACAGAGCCAGCTCTCTGAGGACAGCAGCCGCCTTGTTGATCAGCCATTATGTTTTGCTTTTAACCCCTGAACTGCCAGATACCAGTTTTAACTTTTGGACTGCCAGTTTGAGTACTATGGACTTAATGCTTAGTCAGCTACAATTGTCTAATTATTGTATGCACCTCTTGTATTTGTGCTTACAGTTACTACGACATTTATCTAGGTTTAATTGGGAGGTAAGGGGACAGAGTGTGAGAGATGGTGGTACACTGTGGTGCAAGATATTGTTTTGGCGCACTTTCTTTATGCAAGATTGTGTTGAAGTTTTTGGAGCACTCTTCTCTATGCAAGACTTTCTCCTGTATATGTCACTTTGAGTATTTCTGCACAAAAAGGACACTTGCTGTGATTTCGGACTCGCCTTTATATTTTTATTCAAATATTTCACATTTGTTTTAGATTATTTGTTTAGTTTGTATTGGTATATATGTATATATTTTTTACATAATAATTTTTTTTCATGTGAGGTGTACTATTATTGATTGATTAATTTACTTCAGATGTGTTTGTGCTGCACTTTATTTTGAGGTTGTTATCACTTCTGAGTTGTTTGGTTTATTGCACTGTATCCAGATATCTAAAACATTTAATGGCTATTAAACCCAAAGCCCAAAAATGTAATATATTGCATCTTACCAGTCCTTATAGGTGGTGGTATCTTTCGTTTTCGTTTTATTTTTTAGGCAATTTTCCTTCTGTTTTTACTTGGTTATTCGGCCACACAGTTCCTGTCTTAGGGTGTCTACGATCTAGATGGAGGAGTGACAAAACCACTTTTGGACAACAAGTTAACCATGGCTAATCTGGGGAGGCTAGTGTTGGATGTACTAACATACAGTATCTCACAAAAGTGAGTACACCCTTCACATTTTTGTAAAAATGTTATATCTTTTCATGTGACAACACTGAAGAAATTACACTTTGCCATAATGTAAAGTAGTGAGTTTACAGCTTGTGTAACAGTGTAAACTTGCTGTCCCCTCTACATAAATATGGCTTATGCTATAAGAAAATTGCCAAGACCCTGAAACTGAGCTGCAGCACAGTGGCCAAGACCATACAGTGGTTTAACAGGACAGGTTCCACTCAGAACAGACCTTACCATGGTCGACCAAAGAAGTTGAGTGCACGTGCTCAGCTTCGTATCCAGAGGTTGTCTTTGTGAAATAGACGTATGAGTGCTGCCAGCATTGCTGCAGATGTTGAAGAGGTGGGGGGGGGGGGGTCAACGTGTACTGTGACATACTGAAGCAGAGCATGATCCCCCTCCCTTCAGAGACTGGGTCGCAGGGCAGTATTCCAACATAAGGCCCCCGAACACCCCTCCAAGACGACCACTGCCTTGCTAATGAAGCTGAGGGTAAAGGTGATGGACTGGCCAAGCATGTCTCCCGACCTAAACCCTATTGAGCATCTGTGGGGCATCCTAAAACAGAAGGTGGAGGAGCGCAAGGTCTCTAACATCCACCAGCTCCGTGATATCATGGAGGAGTGGAAGAGTAATCCAGTGGCAACCTGTGAAGCTCTGGTCAACTCCATGCCCAAAAGGGTTAAGGCAGTGCTAGAAAATAATGGTGGCCACACAAGATATTGACACTTTGGCCCAATTTGGAAATTTTCCACTTAGGGGTGTACTCACTTTTGTTGCCAGCGGTTTAGACATTAATGGCTGTGTGTTGAGGAGTTATTTTGAGGGGGATAGAACATTTACACGGTTATACAAGCTGTACACTCACTACTTTACATTGTAGCAAAGTGTCATTTCTTCAGTGTTGTCACATGAAAAGATATATATAATAAAATATTTACAAAAATGTGAGGGGTGTACTCATTTTGTGAGATACTGTATTTAGATGCACAAACAAATTGAAGCCAAATTCCAGTTAACAAACTTTTTTAAACTGTTCTAGTAACAGTTGTTTTCTTTTAAAATCATCTTTTTTTTTTTCAAACCTGGATATAAGCTAACCATTTTAATCACCTTGTCAGTGTTAAATGGCTTATTTCAACACTCTAACTGCCACTTTTGCAGGACCGCTTGGTCTGTTGACAAGTAACAGACTTACTGGCAGGATTACCAGGTGAAAATAAGAGAGCCTAAAAAAGAAAACTAATGCAGCCACCACATCTAAGAATTGGTAAGCTTCAATATGATTCTCATTCACAAACATTACATATAGTACTCCTTAAAGTGGTTGTAAACCGCTGGCCTTTTTTTTTTTTTCTTTTGGGAACCTGCAAGGTTAAGCACCGCCTACTAGCACATTGTTTAACTTGGCCTAAAACAAAGCCCTCCCACACCGAGAAGTCCGTGCTGCATGGGCTCCCATCTTCACCCATCTTGCTTCTGGGTTCGCAGACTCTGACTCTGTGAGTGGCTTGAGCTGCGATAACGTCACTCCCACGCATGTGCGCAGGAGCCGCTGTTCACGGCACATGGCTCTGATGGAATGGCATGGGTGGCCGTTCTTTCAGAGCCCATGTGCCAGTGATGTCACTGGCTCTATATAATGTAAGTATCTCCTAAATGGTGCACTTTTAGGAGATATTTACACTACCTATAGGTAAGCCATATTATTATAGGCTTACCTACAGGTAAAGGCAAAAGATGGAAGTTTACTTCCTCTTGAACAGTGTGATAACAGTCCATGTGTAAAGCAAATCCAGTAGCAATTCCAGTATAAGATGGGGATAAGTGGCTAAAACTCCTGTAGCTCCTGTGATCTATCTGAGAAGGATCTACTTGCAACGTATTAAAGAGAACACAAGCAGGGCGCTGGAGTTGATAGAATCAGAAATGTCACCATTTTGTTAAATATAGCACACAGGTTAAAAACTTTGGATCCAGTCTGGAATGGACCATAGGAGCAGATGGCATGTTTGTGTTCTGACAGCGGTCATTCATACAGCAGCAGTGAAGATGTGTGTGTGTGTGTGTGTGTGTGTGTGTGTGTGTGTCACCAGAGTGAGCCAGGAAGCTGGGCAGACCAGCGGCATCTATGCCCACTAGCAGGGACAGCCAGTTGTAAAATAGGGAGATGATAGCAGATGCGAGTGGGCCGCAATGCATTTTAGGGGACCCACTTTTCTCTGTCAAGCAGTTTGAGTGAAAGGAGAAGCTGGCATGAGTGGGTGGAGACACAGGACGGATCAAAGCAGTGTTATCAAGAATGTAATGCTAACGTATGGTGGACCAGTGGGACTAAAAGTACCAGCATATTTATAATTGCGAAACATCAACTTGATTGAAAAAAGCCACTTTTTCAATAAACTTCTTCAACTACTTCAGTACAGGGCACTTTCATCCCCTTCCTGCCCAGGCCATTTTTCAGCTTTTCAGCGATGTCGCACTTTGAATGACAATTGCGTGGTCATGCAACACTGTACCCAAATGATTTTATTTTATTTTTTATCATTTTCTTCACGCAATTAGAGCATTCTTTTGGTTGTATTTAATCACTGCTTGGTTTTAAATTTTTTGCTAAAGAAAATGAAAAAAATACCATAAAATGTTGAAAAACAAAAGGATTTACTTAGTTTCTGTCCAGAATCTTGTAAATAAGTAATTTTTCTCCTTCACTGATAAAACTGCACTGATGAGGTGGCACTAAAGGTCACTGATGGGGTGGCACTGATGAGGAGGCACTGATAGGTGGCACTGAAATGCGGCACACTGGTGTCACTGGTGGGCACAGAATGACATCACTAATAAGCACTGCTGGGGCTGCATTGTAATCAGGGCACTGATGACCAGTGCCTTGATTACTGTTACAAATCTTCCCTGTGAGGAGATGCCGCTGATCTGCTCTCATCACCTCACACTCGGTCAGTGTGAGGCAAGAAGAACCGATAAACAGCACTTGTTTATGTGATTGGACACAACCGATCACATGGGCAAAGAGCCGGTGTTCCCGGGACACAGCGTGTCCGCTATCAGCAGGCCCCCCCACGGGCATGCAATCACAGCTAAACTGGGCGCCGTCATATGACATTGTCCTGAAACGAGAGCCGCACAGATCTGCTATTATTTGACGGTGGCCGGGCGACAAGTGGTTAAAGATACTTTTGGTTATATGTCCATACAATATAAAAAAATACCAAAAATGTAATTTAACGGTGGTTTTAAACGCAAAACCAACAACTTACTAATCATTCAATGTAGGTTCTGCGTAAGTTTTCTTTTCTTTGGCCTTTTTCTCTTCTGTTTTCATCTGGTGATCTGGCCAGTAACACACCTCTGTATTAGTGAGACACAACTCTGGGTTAGAGGTTTTGCACCAATGAATAAAAGCTGATCGTTTTAATCACCCCTGCCAGTGTTAAGTGGTTTATCTCATCCATGTAAACCGATGCATTGTACTGTAGAGCAGAAAAAGCAGTGTGAGTTTTTTTTTTTGTTAAATTATATTTTATTACATTTTTTGCAAGAAGAAGAACATAATGAAAGTAAAGCATCTACATAATGTTTGCACGCAATTCAATACTCAAAGAGAAGTGAATAAAGAACACAAAAAGAACAAACGTTGTGACAGATGTATCCGTTACTAATATATAAATGAACTACAAGCAAGGTGTGTGTGTGTGTGTGTGTGTGTGTATGTATGTGTGTGTGTGTGTATATGTGTATATGTGTGTATATATATATATTATATATATATATATATATATATATATATATATATATATATATATAAGCATCATCAAAAAGTTAATTTATTTCAGTAATTCAATTCAAAAAGTGAAACTTGCATATTCTATATAGATTCATTACACACAGAGTGATATATTTCAAACATTTCTTCCTCCTAATTTAGATGACTATGGCTTAGAGCTAGTGAAAACCCAAAATTCAGCATCTCCGAAAATTTGAATATTCCATAAGACCAATAAAAAAAAAAAAAAAGATTTTTAATACAGAAATGTTGGCTTACTGAAAAGTATGTACAGTATAGTATGCAGTCAATACTTGGTTGGGGCTACTTTTGCATGAATTATTGCATCAATGCAGCGTGGCATGGAGGCAATCAGCCTGTGTTATGGAAGCCCAGGTTGCGTTGATAGCTGCCTTCAGCCCCTCTCTTTTGTTGGGTCTGGTTTCTCTCATCCTTCTCTTGACAATACCCCACAGATTCTCTATGGGGTTTAGGTCAGGCGAGTTTGCTGGCCAATCAAGCACAGTTATTTTTTGGTTGTACGTGTCTGCCTGTGTGTGTGCTACACTGAGACATGGGAGAACTCTGACTGCATGTTAAGAGACCCCTCCCCCACTGTGTACACAGCATGTCACAGTACAAAGTCCCTGACACCAGCGGCAATTGATGGGCACAGGATGGGCACAGTGGCTGCGCTTGGATGGGCACAGTGGCTGCGGATGGGCCAAGGATGGGCACAGTGGCTGCATTGTATGGGCACAGTGGCTGCCTTTGATTGGCACAGTGGCTATAATTGATGTTTGCGCCCCCCCAAAAATTTTGAGCACCAGCCGCCACTGCAGTGGACCAACACCAGTAGATGACATGGCTCCCCAAATCATCACACACTGTGGAAACTTCACACTGGACCTCATGCAACGTGGATTCTGTGCCTCTCCACTCTTCCTTCAGACTCTAGGACCTTGATTTCCAAATGAAATGCAAAATTTACTTTCATCCAAAGAGGATTTTGGACCACTGAGCAACAGCCCAGTCCTTTTTTCTCCTTAGACAAGGTAAGACGCTTCTGACATTGTGTCTGGTTTAGGAGTGGCTTGACACAAGGAATGCAACAGTTGTAGCCCATGTCCTGAATACGTCTGTGTGGTGGCTCTTAAAGCTCTGACACCAGCCATAGTCCACTCCTTGTGAATCTCCTCCAAATACTTGAATGGCCTTTGCTTCACAATCTCCTCGAAGCTATCCCTGTTGCTTGTGCACCTTTTTTTCTACCACACTTTTTCCTTCCTCTCAACTTTCTATTAATATGCTTTGATACAGCACTCGGTCAACAGCCAGCTTCTTTAGCAATGACCTTTTGTGACTTGCCCTCCTTGTGGAGGGTGTCAATGACTGTCTTCTGGAAAACAGTCAAGTCAGCAGTCTTCCCCATGATTGTGTAACCTACATAACCAGATTGAGAGACCATTTAAAGGCTCAGGAAACCTTTTAGGCTCCATGCACACTGGAACTCATCAACGGCCATTTTAAACGTCGGATTGCTGGCAGGAAAACCCTTTTTTAAAAACGTGATTTTTATCAGCGTTTTGCATTGCCGTTAATGCATATTTAGTGGCGCTAGCTTTTAGCCATGTTTCTCTGCCTCTATTCAAAATCAATGGTTCCCTATGGGAGCCCATTGATTTGAATATAAGTCGTACCAGAAGTCGGATCATCATGATCAGACTTGCGGTGCGACTTGTGTGCTGAGGATGAAGGGGAACACCGCCAAAATGAAAAAAGATTGGCGTGGGGTTCCCCCCTCAGACAATACCAGGCCCTTCGGTCTGGTATGAATTTTAAGGGGAACCCCCTTCACCGAAAAAGCGGCGTGGGAGTCCACCCAAAATCCATACCAAACCCTTAACCCTCGTTTAACCTTTTACTGGTGTCTGGCGTTTCCAGTACTGCTCTTGAATGCGATTTTATGGCGTTCAGAAAACGGCACATAAACTTCACTGCTGATAAACGTCCAAAAACAAGTGCATGGCCACATAGGATAACTTCGAGTGGAGTTTTTGTGCTTTTAAAAAAAACGCCCAAACTCCAAAAAATGGCTGTTTATGAGCTCCAGTGTGCATGGAGCCTTACAGGTGTTTTGAGTTAATTAGCCAATTAGACTGAGGGGTACCCTGGGCAGTATGCCTTGTACACTGGCCAACCTATATTCACCCAACCGAGATCAGGCTAGTTTTTATAGCAGCAACTCTTAGGAAACTGCGTGACTTTTCCTGCGGGTGCATTCTCCTGGCAGGCGACTTTAATACGCCCCTAGAACTGACCATGGATACTTCCAGGGGAAGTTCAACTATGTCGCACAAAAGACTGAAATATATCCGCAAGCAACTTCATGACTCGCAGCTTATGGACGCTTGGAGGATTATGCACCCACGGGAACGTGACTTCACCCACTATTCATCTGTCCACCAAACCTATTCTAGAATCGATCTTACCCTAATTGATCATCAGCACCTGCCCCTCCTAGTGAAATCTGCCGTGGAAACCTCCCCTATCTCCGATCACGTGCCCATATCCCTCACAATCAGGGTACAGTCATTGCCCCTTAAACCGGTGAACTGGAAACTTAATGATAGCCTCATTACTGAAGAGCTAGACATTAAACTGATAGGGGAAGAACTGGCACACTATTTTAGAGATATCGCAACCCCTGACATCTCCCCCGGTACACTGTGGGAAGCCCATAAGGCCCACATAAGAGGCAAATTGATTGAGCTTGGCACGAGAAAAAAAAAAAGAACGCACTCATAAACAGGCCATGTTAATTACCGAGATTACCCACCTTGAACAGCTCCATATGGCCAAACAGTCCCTGGCACTTTTCCATACCCTAACTGAAAAAAGGGAGGAACTAAAAACTCTTATGCACCTAGAACACAATAACCGCTCCCGCTTGGTGGCCCAACAATTCTATGAATGGGGAGACAGGCCCAGTAAGCTTCTTGCTCGCTCCCTACAACAACGTAAAGCAGCCTCATTCATAGCCAAAATCAAGAACTTCGCGGCAACTATGGTACACGATACTCCAAAAATTGCCAAGGAATTCAGAGAGTTCTATCAATGTCTTTACCATGTTCAACATTCTATAGCCGACAAGGAGACCAAAACACAACTTATTAGAGACTACCTCCTCAGCTCTAACCTGCCTAGTCTGCCCCCGGAGACCCTGTCAACATTAGAGGGAGAGTTTACCACAGCGGAGTTACATCAGGCACTGAAAGCCATGGCAAAGGGCAAGGCGCCGGGACCTGATGGTTTTACGGTTGCCTACTATCGCGAATATTTTAATTCTCCGTTTGACCAAATATGCCAATGTGACCTCCGATGGTACTGCTCTCCGCACTGAAACCACCCATGCCCACATTACTGTAATTCCTAAGAATGGGAAAGATCCAACCAATTGCGGTAGCTACCGCCCCATTTCACTTCTAAATATAGATGCCAAGATCTATGCAAAGGCCATTGCGAATCGTCTGCTCCCCCTGATTCCTCAATGGGTGTCACGGGACCAGACCGGTTTTATACCGGGTAAAGAGGCCAGGGATAACTCCCTTTGCACCTTGTCCCGTATGTCACACGTCCGCGGGGGCTCCCAGCCCAACCTGTTGCTCTCCACCGATGCTGAGAAGGCGTTTGATAGGGTGGACTGGGAGTTTCTTATGGCAACGTAGGCCCACCTAGGCATTAATGTTCCCCTTCTCCGTCAGATAGAGGCACTTTACAAATATCCTACAGCCCAACTGCAAATAAATGGAACGCTTAGTGACCCATTCACGTTACATAACTGCACACGCCAAGGATGCCCCCCTCTCCCCTATTTTGTTTGCGCTCTCGTTAGAACCCTTCCTATCCAAAATTAGGCAAAACCGCAACATTCATGGAATAGTAATTGGCCACACAGAACACAAATACGCTGCGTATGCAGATGATATTCTTTTCTACATCATTCAACAGCCCCTCATTACCCTCCTTAACCTCATGTCCGAATTTTCAGCATTTGCAGCGATTACTAATTTCAAAATTAACATGGCAAAGTCAGAGATCCTAAACCTATCCACCCCCACACATATCGCCACCCTTCTTAAGCAATCCTTCCCCTTCACCTGGCAGGCAAAACAAAGTACCTGGGCATTTATCTCACGCCTAACCCAGCCGCTCTCTTCCGTACAAATTTTATTCCCTTACTCAACACTCTTCGCGCGGATCTGCAGAAATGGACACAACTTGCACATTCTTGGTTGGGTCGGATTGGGGTGGTCAAAATGAACATACTGCCCAGGGTACTGTTTATGCTCCAAATGATCCCATATAACATCCCAGTAGTTTTTTTTTTCGATTCTCAACTCCATAACGGCTAAGTATGTTTGGAATAAAAAGAAACCTAGACTTCCCAGGTCTCTCCTCATCAGATCCAAAAGAGATGGGGGTCTTGCTCTACCGGATTTTATATTGTATTATCGCTCAATTATAATGGCCAGACTCTCTGACTGGAAATACTCTAAGGGCTCTTAACTGTGGGTCTCTCTGGAATCGGACTTAAGTGGCTCTGACCTTTCCACACACATGTGGATACCGAAAAAGTTCAGGAACCTATCCCCTACCACTTCTCCACTTACCTACTCTTCGCTTATGGTGTGGGATTCCCTCTGTAAAGTCCAGAGGTGGTCATATAACTCCCCTTCGTTTCCTTTATTAGGGCATAATTACTTCCCTCCGGGTAATCTGGACTCCAGAATCCATAACTGGTACCTGGGGTCGAAAACCCTTCTGCACCAGGTCGCCTTCCCCTACCGAGATACTTCCGCTGTCCACCATACTCATGGATGCTCCCATCTCCTTCATGGACCAGTGGAACATCACCAACTCACTGCCTTTGTCATATCCCTGCCAAAACCTCTCAGACTATTTGACGATCTGATATCTCTGGAAATCGCATTCTCCGAATCACAGCCAATTGTGAAACCTATTTCCTACTTTTATCAGGCACTAGTCTCCCTGTCCTCGGGTAGTAGTCCTGCATTTATACACAACTGGGAACTTGATCTGCACAGGGAGCTATCGCCTGCAGAAAGAAATAATATGCTCACTCTGTCTCACACTTCTTCAGGAGCCTCAAAAATGATGTAAGTTAACTACAAACTCTTAGCCAGATGGCACTACACCCCTGCCATACTACACAAACTGTTCCTACAAATCTCCCCTCTGTGCTGGAGGGAATGTGGGGAAAGGGCGACCCACGCCCACATTTGGTGGTACTGCCCAAGGATACGGCCCCTTCAGGTTGACAATTCTTTACTGGATTAAAGAACTACAAGGCTATGACATCCCTAATGACCCATGGTATGTACTATTCCATTGCACAGGTAAACCAGTCAGTCCATACAAATGATCAGCAACACCCCACCTACTCAATGCTGCTAAATCCCTTATTCCACAATTTTGGAAGACAAGGACCATTCCATCCTTGCGTCGATGGTTGATAAAAGTAGACTATGTATACCATATGGAAGACATGACCCTTTCACTAAGAGGTAAAGCAGACCTCGCGAAAAAGATCTGGACCGGCTGGTTTACCTTCAAATACTCATCCGCTTACGCGGAAATTATGTCAAACCCTGTGTGATAAACTGTACTAACACATGTATGTAGCATATATAATCGTTAAACAGACCAGGGCAATATCCCTCCCCCTCCCTCTCCCCCACCTACCCTCTTCTCTTCCTACTCTCTACCTTTCATCTCACTCACTTCTTTTCTGCTATCCTCTTAAGTTCTCTACTGAAAACCTGAAGGGAGACATGCTCCATTCAGTATTACCAATAAGGGTGGACACCCTGTGTTCTGTTGCATAAAACTGTAGAATGTGATACACTGTTTTTGTATGTGTTGGACACTGTCCCTGTTACGTTTGTTGTATGTTCTTCCCTCTTTCTAATAAGTATTGATTAAAAAAAAAAAAATTAGCCGATTTAGAGTGTGACAACATGAGGCTACAATATTGAACTTTTTCACAATATTCTAATTTAATGAGATACAGATTTTTGAGTTTTCACAAGCAGTAAACCATAATCCTCAAAATTAAAAGAAAGAAATGCTTGAAATGTATCACTCTGTGAGTAATATATCTATATAATATGAGTTTCACTTTTTAAATTAAATTACTGAAATAAATTAACTTTTTGATGATATTCAATTTTTTTGAGATGTACCTGTAGTTCTAGAAATTACTCAGAAGTGTTGGTTGATGTATTATCCCTTGAGGAAGCATTGATGGTTATCTAAAGTGATCGTCCCCGTAGAGGGGAGGGCGAGCTTTGAATGACCGCCAGAGCAGATATTAACTTGCGTGAGGGATCAGTTTTTACCCACTCGAATATCTGGTTGAGAGGAGAGAGACTCAAATTCCTGTTATGTCTGGAACCAGAGAATATAAAATAATTATACCTTTTGCTAGATGCACAACAAAAGTAATAAAAGGTGGATCGAACATGGGGAAGCAGGGAATCACCCCTATGTGTCTCGGGAGGGGTTGCTACCTCAAAGCTATGCTTTTGAAAAACAGACTTGCTGGCTGATTCACCAGATGAAAATAGAAGAAAGTTGATTTTCACAGCTGGCCATCCCTGCTTGTGGCTGTAGATGCTGCCGGTCTGCCCACCTTTCTGGATCACCCTGGTGCTGCGCACACCTTCGCTGCTGTTTGAATGACCACTGTCAGAGGGACATACTTTGTTTTTGCTGTTCATATGGTCCATCCCAGGCTGGATACAATGTTTTTAACCTGTAAGCATACTATAATAAATGGCAAATTTTTGGATTCTGCTAACTCCATCCCCTGCTTGTGTTCTTTTTCATGCAATATAAAATTTGTTTTTGGGTTTATTACTGCTTTAAGCATAGGAATCCGTCAACAAACAAATGTAACAAAGTTTAACTCTTCATTCCGATGGATTATATTCTGCCACGTTGGCAAACAATGTTGTTAAAGTGGCCAATATAACCCCTCGTGCTCCCAGCAGTTTTTTCTATAGGCAACATATGACCTCTCTTGAAGAGCAGGTTTCTGATTTCTACATGAAAAATTGGGAAATCTACAAGCAATTCTTCACATAAATCCTTACTCCACTAAGCTGCATCTAGGGCCATTGCAGCTTTCAAATCAGTGAACCCCCAGCGGCATCTCAGAGACCCAGGGTCAGCCTGTTAGTTGCCCCCAACACCAGACTCTGATTTTGCGCTCACCCCTGGTACAGCAGCACCAAGGTTCATTTAGCCAAAGGGTGCTCTACAGGCCCAGGGGCACTGTGGATTCTCACCTTTTGTGAGCCAGTCCCTGAAGATCCCATCTGTGGAGGAGGGAGTATGCCCACCCCAAGACCTCTAATTAATTAGGGAGTTAACACCTGATGGGTAAGAGCAGGACCGCTGCAACACTTTAAATAATTTGTCACCACTATAGTACATGCTCTCCTATAGAAAAGGCACACTTGAGCTCTAGTACTACCCTTCTCTATTTTGTGGCCCAGATCTCTGTATCGGCATTCACTGTATTATCTAGCAGTCTTCAGCTGTGAGACACAGGATAGCGGCATTCCTTCTTCTGCTCCGCAGCACAATGTTGTGGGTACATCTTAGGGGCTCCCCTCACCCTCATGGCAGATGTTGGGCACAGGGGAAATGAGGTCAGGGGACAGGCCAGTACACACTGTATATTGAGGGTTACTCTTAAAACTTTGCGTCTGGTGCTTTGGACCTCTGTCTGGACCTCAGTCTCCACACCTCAGTCTACCCTTGCCTCCTTGTGTAACCTGCCCATTCCTCTTTTAACCACTTCTTGACCGCCGCACGCCGATATACGTCCTAACTTTGAAGAGGGATATCGTTGTTATGGCAGCAGCTAGCTGCCATAACCCCGGTATCCTCTTGTTTGGCTGGCGGTCCGGTTTCCAATAATAGTGGCCCCCCTCTCCCGCCGCACTCTGGTGCCCTCTGCCGCTTACCGGAGCCATCGGCCGCGGTGGAGGAGATCGGATCCTTTCTCCTCTGTGGCATGGAGATAAGCGAGGGGAAGATGGCCCCCACCTGTCTCCATAGCATTGCAGGGCGGAAGCAACGTCAAAAGGTCACTTACGCCCATAGCTCTTGAAGGCCATTTTATTTTTTTAAATGACACAAAAAATTTTTTATTGCAATTTGGTGTAAATATAAGATGAGGTGTCTTTTTGACCCCAGATCTCATATTTAAGCGGTCCTGTCATGCTTTTTTTTCTATTACAAGGGATGTTTACATTCCCTGTAATAGGAATAAAAGTGACACCATTTTTTTTTTCTCCCAGTAGTCTTGCACTACTGCGTAGACTGTTAGGCAGACTTCCTGCTCATAAATTCTCATGGTTCTCTGGCTTGTGAACTGATCTGTGGAGACAGTCTCTGAGAAAAGTGTATAAAAAGATTTAGTTTAAAAGAGAGCAGCTCTTTTGAAAAACTCCTTTTTAGGCACTTTTATTAACAGTCACAGGCAGAATAAGTATACCCTTGCCTAGTAAGAAGAAAGCTAAGGTGCCTGCAGAAATCCGTCCACTACCCGAATTTGGAAGACTTTTTTTATTTTGTCCCTCCCAGATCTTTGCTTCCAAAGTCCTTCACTCAATTTCATTGTAAGTACTGGACGCCCAAGTCAGTTAAATCTGCCACCAAGTCCTCTTTGCAGTGAAGAGGCACCCTTACTTCTACAAGTGGGGCTGTGTCTATTGGCCTTTTCGCTTGTTTGGTCTCAGGGCATTTTGGATCCAGGATGTGGTGTCAGAGAGAGAGGCTGGAGTTTTGATTCTTGTCAAAATCCTCAAACCACCTATAAGATTGTGGGCCTTTGCCTTGCCTCAACTTCACTCTTTCATAGTGATTTGTTTCAGTACCCTTCAAACAATGGTTCCGAATTGATCTGGTGTAGAATTGCATCATTGTAAAAAGGGTAATTTCTACCATCAGTGGACCTCTAAGATGTGTATTTGCAATGTCCGGTAGAAGATGCAGCCACCTCAGAGCTTCAGGTGGTTCCCCCAACCTACAGAAGCCTGCATTGGGTTCAACCTACCACTTGGAGTATGTGGGCCTAATCTTGGACACACACCAGGTCATGGTGTTTCTTTCCTGGGAACTCGTGTTGACCCTCCATGCTCATGTCAGAACCCTTAGCTCCAAGAAGCTTTCATAGGTCTAATTTTGCTTGGGCACTGGGCCTCATTTCTTCAAGGCATTGATGTTTGCTCAGTCTCACTCCAGGCCTCTGCAGCTCAATGTGCTGACTGCTTGGGTCAAATTTTCTCAGTCTCTGGACCGGCCCATGTACCTGTCTCCCAAGACCAGGCTGGAATCGGGGAAATTCTTTATCCTATTAATTAACCTGTCTGGTTCTTAGGTTGGATGCTATGCTGTTGGGCTGGAGCAAGAGTCCTAGGAATGGAACAGCCTTAACAGTCTTGTCATTACAATCGTGCTCAGGGCCATTTGCTCATCCCTGATGTGGTGGCCCAAGCAGCTTCAGGGACAAACAATGAAAGTTCATTTGGACATTTCTAAAACTGTGGCTTACACCAGTTGATCAGGGAGTCACCAGAAGTTGCATGGAACTTTTGAAAAGCTGACCTAATTCTGGATTGGCCCAAAGAGTATGTTTGGCTTTTCCTCAGTCTTTAGTTCTGGAGTAGACCGTTGGTAGATGGAGTTCCTCAGTCGTCAGCACCTGGTCACAGGGTAATGGTCTCTGCACTGCAATATGTTGAATACTTCTATCACCATTGGGTGATGCTGGATATGGATGTTCTAACATCTTGCTTAAGCCAGAATATTATTCCAGTTTTTCATAAAGGGTACCAGACTAATTAGGACTAGGTACTCATACATCCTTCCACTACTGGGAGAAATTAGGTGGGCACTACCTGACCTGTTGTCTCAAGGGCCAGTCTACCATTTTGCTTCAGTCACTGTCTTTGATTGATTGGCTGTTGAAGCCCAAGTCTTAAGGGATCAGTGGTTCTCAGGACATCAGGATCAGTACTCTACACTGTTTATATGTGGTATGCATGCACAGTGGGATTTTACCTCTTGGCCACTCTAACTATCCGAAACTCAGATTCCTTTTGTTCTGCCTGCAAGATCCCACAAGGCGTTTCCTGTGGCTCGTTTATTTCCAAATAAATTGGGTCAGTTACCATTAAGGCTTATGCCTTGAAGGATAGGACTTCTCTGTTTCTTGCGAAGCCTCATTTGACTTGTTCATTCATGCTTTTCGGAACCCAATGACTTTCTCAAATTTGCAAGGCCTACACCTGATCCTCTGTTAACATGTTTGTTTTACCAGGTGGGTGCTAAGGCTTTTGCTGACACTGGCTTCGTCCATATGGTGTTTCAAGATGCTCTTTGAGATTGGGAATATGGTTCTATTATTTTAAGTCTGTTTGCTATTTTGTCCACTCAATTGTATTGATGTCTCATGGCCGTAAATAATGGAATATTCAAAGAAGTGCATAAGTGTAGCGCTAAATTGTTTAAGTTAATGGCCTAACCAGACTAATGCCATTAAATGTAAATGCACAATAATTGCAAGTGAATAGTGACAAAACTTTTATCAAAAATGTATATATCACACCAATTCTCACATGTGAATATTGCCATGTGAATGATTAGAGAAAATATAATGAAAAACTTGAATATATGTGTCCGTGAAAAAATTTATGGTCCACAGTGTATATTTAAGAAACTTGAAGATCCTAAAACCACCACGTTAACAACAGAAATGGAACTTGAAACCACCATTGTAGCAGCACCACCACCGAAATAGATGTAGGCTTACCAGATAATTTGAACTCAAAAGAACATACATTCTAACATGCAGGGTCCTGGGTTTATATACACTTTAAAAAGGAAGTAAAGCCTCTGTAAAAAAAAAAAAAAAAAGACACCCTGCAAGGCAAAGACATAATGAGCTAGTATGCAGACTAGCTCATTATGAAAAACTTACCTGAAAACGAAGCCCCCGAAGCGGTCCTTATCTTCAATCTTCTTCGCCGCCATCCAGGGCCGGAGTGACTTCCGGGTCTCGCCGCTCCAGCGCTATCATTCGCTGGAGCGGCGATGACGTCACTCCCGCGCATGCGCACGAGATCGGCATATTGCCGTGAGAGCGGCATACTCAGTGCGCCCTCAGTGCGCCTGCGCGCCGCTGTCTACGGCGCATGCGCCGTAGACAGCGATGCCTTTTCATCGCTGAATATCTCCTAAACCATGTAGGTTTAGGAGATATTTATTTATATACACTTTATATACACTTTAACTGTAATCCTTTTTTTGGAGCACAATACAGAGGGTCCCCGACTTACGAACACCCGACCTACGAACAACCCCTACTTTCGAACGGGGCGATGCGGGGACCCTCCACCATTTTTCGCTGTCTTCCGGCCGTTCTGCGCATGCACAGCCATACGGAGCCTCGGAAAATGCCGGAAATGTCCGTAATTTGCCGCACATGCGCAGAACGGCATTAGACGCAACATCGGAAATGTCGGTATTGGTCGGTCTGCGCATGCGCGGCCAACTTACGAACATTTCCGACTTCCGTACAGGCGGGCAGTCCCTAACGAGTTCGTAAGTCGGGGACCCCCTGTACAGGACACAGACCAACTTCCTTTCTGTTCTGATGTATTCCTTTTTATTTATTTATTTTTACAAGAAACCTAAGGATTCCTGGCAGCTGGAGAGGTCTTATGGGCTGAACTTAGAGCTTTGTTTGCCATTGTCCTGAAGGAAAATGGCAGCAGAGGGGAAAACCACAAAGTATTTTTGTCCACAGATTATTTGTAAAATTATAGGAAGGCTATTTATTTTCCCTATAATTTCAAAATGCTGCAAGTAAACCAGAATTTACGCCATTGGCGGAGTGGAATTCTCAGACCCTAGCAGTCTGAGCATAGTACAGACTGATTTTTTTCTTTTGCTGGATATGCTTTAAAAGCTATGCATGTAGAATTTGTAAGGGTAAGCTGATTTTCTAGGTAAATATATATTTACATGAAATTGTCACCACAGGTTGATAACAAACCATGCAATCCATATATACAAAGTAACCAAAACAAATAAGTTCAGACATTAAGTTATGTGTAGTAAAATTTAAATGACACAAGGAAAAAGTATTGAACACACTAATTGAAATTTATTTAATACTTTATACAAAATCCTTTGTTGGTAATGACGGCTTCAAGACGCCTCCTGAATGAAGAAACTAATCCCATGTATTGCTGAGTTGTGATTTTTGGCCCGTTCCACACAAACAGTCTTCAAATCTTGAAGGTTCTGTGAACTCTGATATTTTAGTTCTTTCCAGATTTTCTATTGGATTCAAGTCAGGTGATTGGCTGGGCCATTCTAGCAGCTTTATTTTCTCTCTTTGAAACCAGTTGAGAGTTTTTTTGGCTTTGTGTTTTGGATCATTGCCTTGCTGAAATGTCCACCCTCGTTTCATCTTAGTCATCCTGGAAGATGGCAGCAGATTTTTATCAAGAATGTCTTTGGTACATTTTTTCATTCATCCTTCCATTCAAGGATATGAAGTTTGCTAGTACTGTATGCTGAAAATCAACCATGATGTTCCCACCTCCAAACTTCATTTTTGGTATTGTGTTTTTAGGGGTGATATGCAGTGCCATTTGACCTCCAAACATGGTTTGTATTATGGCATCCAAAGAGTTCAATTTTTGTCTCATCTGACCAGACTTTATTCTCCCAGCATTTCACAGGCTTGTCAAAATGTTGTGCAGCAATCTTTAAACAAGCTTCAACATACTTTTTCTTCAGCAATGGAGTCTTGTGTAGTGAGCATCCATACAGGCCATGGCAGTTAAGTGCATTACTTGCATTACAGTACCTGCTAATTCTAGGTCTTTCAGAAGTTCTCTACAAGTGGTCCTTGGCTCTTGGACAAACCTTCTGCTAAATTATTTTTACTCCTCTGTCTGAAATCTTTCGAGGAGCACTGGTTTATGGTGAAATCTTCTTTTCACTTCCGGATTATAATCCCAAAAGTGCTCACTGGAGCATTCAGAAGTTTAGAAATCCTTCTCTAATCAATGCCATCAGTATGTTTTGCATCAATAAGGTTGCAAAGGTCTTGATAGAGCTCTTTGCTTTTATCCATCATGAGATTTTTCTTGTGTGACACCTTGGCAATGAGACATTTTTAGAGACCATCAGTTGAGACTGAACCAGCTGATATTAATTTGCACTGACAAGATGGATTTCAGCGGGTGTCCTGGCTTTCCATGCCTTTTTGCACCTCCCCTTCTTCATGTGTTCAATACTTTTCCCTATGTCATTCAATTTTATTACACATAACTTAATTTTTGAACTTTTTTATAAAGAATCGCTTGAAAAGCAACATGGTTGGGTAATTTAGGAGATATTTACTGTACCTAATAGGTAAGCCTTATTATATAGGCTTTCCTATTGGTACAACTTGAAAATTTAGGTTTCCAACCGCTTTAATTTCTGAACTTATTTGTTATGGTTTCTTTGTATGTATGGATTGCATGGGTTGTTACCGACATGTGGTGACATTTTTAATGTCAATATCACATTTAGATTTGATAAAATATATTTACCTAGAAAAATGGTGACATGTTCAATACTTATTTTACCCGCTGTATGTTTATATGGTTTGCAGTGTGAAATTATTTGTTCCTAGTAAAGCAAAGAAACCGGTTTATAACTTGTATAAGTATTATCAGGTTCTCATGAATTTAATTTCATAAACTTATGATCTTACTACTGTTTGCTCTGTTTTTGTGTATCTGTACCTAAAATATGTTGTTCTTATACAGTATTTTATATGCATGTTTTAGGAAGAGCTGGACATCCGACCAAAGGTCTCCTCCTTTCTCAATCGCTTGGTAAACTATACTAACCTGACACAGGGTGCAAAGGAACATGAAGAGGCTGAAAATCCAGAGGAGTCCTGTAGAAAGTTTTTCAAGGTAAAGCCTTTAATCCATAATTGCTGTATAGCTTGTTTAACTCACTACTATATCTCCCATATGGGAGATCCTTTAACCTTAATGGCAGCCATAACGTAATGAGGTTTTTCCTCCCTTCTCCCCAAACTTCAATTTAGCTTTACATTGCTGAGCTCACCACATATTGCGGTGCTATATATATTTGCTTGGAGACCTTTTTCTAAAAAAAATTACCTGAGCCAAATCGGACCATAGGCCCAAACCTGATGTTGTTTCCCTGTAGTTGATAGGTTCATTATCTCAGACTTTTCCCACAACCTAGTACTGCTAATAATATCTGGGTCTAATCCTCATATAATTTATGTATATCTACTTTACTCACACATGAACATGCTGTCATCGGCACCCTTCTATTGCATCTCCATGAAAATTTCCCTCAGTTCTGCTGGTGGAGTTGCCATCTCCTGGTTTATCCACTTCAAGTTACGCAGTTTGGAGTGTATCCTGTGCTAATTGGCACAAATTAATTTTTAGAGGCATTAGATGGGCACAGCAGGGTGTGGGAATGCACATTACTGCTAGCAGCCACCAAAACATTGTCATATATATTATTTTTTGTTCTTTGCAGTTTTTTATTTGCAAGTTTTTTTTTTTTTTCACAAAACGCATAAAGGGTAGCGTGGGATTGACTCATTACACAACCCTCAGACTGTACCCTGAGTCTCGATAGGTCCTCCCTCCCTATATTAAGGTCAAGGTTTACTAGGTCACCTGCTCTACAGGCTAAGCAGGCTTTCTGATCTTGGGACCTTAGGCTTGACCTTGACATCAGTCAACTTCTAAACCTAGTGCCTTGAAAGGGGGATTCTAAGAGGTCCTGGAATGTCTGCCTATGTTTCCTGTTACCTTGTGTGAATAATGAACAAGATTATCACTATACCAAGGTGAGCTGGTGAAGATCCTTATTTTCTAGTGCTTGGGAAGGACTCATTGCCCCACTTTTCAGTATCTCCTTTATGTTCTCATCTCCCTTCACATGCGGTCTCTAGATACCTCAGCATTTGTCTGCTGATTTTACCAAGTCCTTTCAATTATGTTACTGCTCTATAGTGTTTTAGAATCGACTCCACTGTATCCTCTACTGTACGCCAAGACATTGAATTTACAAGTACATCCAATTTTGTATTTTTGTTCTAAATTATATTTCTGCCTTTTTAAATTTTATTTCCATACAGCTTAATTTTACTAGCTCAAGCTTGCTAATGCTAATTCAACCAAATGTAATGCTCTTGACACTTATTGCTTGAGTTTTTTTCATGACACTTATTGACTTCATTACATTTCTTTTTACACTTATTACTTAATGCTGCTAAAAAATGTAGTGAGATCTTTGCCTGACCAGTGTCCTGATAAAGAAAAAAAATGTGGTTAAAAAAATGAATGTCTGGAGGCGTGGCCTGGATGGATTTAGGCTGAGGCTGTTATCACCTATTACACGCCGAGCTTGTGCGGTGGCTGAGAGTTTTTTCTCCTTGTTCTGCAGATTATATGGAGTCAGGGCGGACTACTAGTGTGACCTGCACCCTCAGTGCAATACACTGAATGGGGGACATTGATGTCTGAGTGGAGGCAGCTTGGATTCACCAAAAATTTCAAATTTAGAAACCCCCACAGAGAAACCTTTGCTTATCTTATAGCAAAAAGTCCAAAAAGCGTAGGGTGTGTGCATGTCTTTAAGTTTTTAAAACCTGAATTAAGAAAATAAAAGTCAGTCACTGTTGGATGGACTCATCTTTGAACTGCTTCTCCTGTTGCTGTCTAGTCCCAGGGAGAGAATGAGAAAGCAACCTGTAAATCAAAGTCAAACTGCAGCAGAAAAAGAACAAGTCTCTTTCCCTGTGTCAGGGAACAAGCTGGAGGATAGTTATCTGCAGACCTGGCACAGCCAATTCCCAATATGGCCGCACCCGCACAAATACGAGCATACATATTGCAAATGCACGTTTGCCAATGGCGAACACGTGTGCATGTCAGTGCACACGCAATGCAGTTCAGACCCTGGCGCCCTCAAGCCTTTAAAAGGATGACTGTGGTACATGGACATTGCTGACTGGTCTTCAGCTTCCTGTTTCCTGTTCCTGGGTTTGCTGCTGTTTCTGATCAACTGTTACTGACCCGGCTTGCCCTTGGATACCTCTTGTCTTGCTCCCAGCTCTGACAGATTGTCCATAGATCTTCTCTTGTCTCCTATCCTGTGTATGACCCCAGCTTACCTAACAGCAATTTTGATACTTGATCTGCTAACCACTGGCTTCCTGATCTCTATTGTCCCCGACTATGCCTTCTGCTGTGCCCTGTCCTGCTGTTATCCGCCTTGGTGCTAACCTGCTGTACCAAGCCTGCAGTAGCTATCTACAGTACTCGCTTGTTGCTTCAGCATGCAGGACTTAACTATTGTATCCAGCCTGCTTCACTTACCATTGAAAACTGCTTCCTGCTGTGTGAAGTTTGCACCACCTACAGCTCTCCTCGGTCCTCCTGCAGACCTCATCTGGGATTCACCTGCAGAGAGATTTCCACACCATCTCTCATCTGTGGCATAGCTGGCAACCCCTGCTTCTTTTGGCTTTGTGTCACCTGTTATCACCTTCAGGGGCACTGGGCACTAAGCCGCAAGGAGAGCTCTCTCAGCATTTCGGCTTCAGGACCAAGTACGTGACACCCTGCTAGAAAGGGCTGTGCTTATGGGGGTGAGCTATGTAAGTTTTAGAAGTGGATGGACAGCAATAAAAAATACTTTGGCAGGTAAAATATCTCTTATATATGTAAGTGATCTGTGTGGTTAGTCTGGAGCTTGAGCTTTAATTATAGATAATGAAAAGGGATAATCATGTTGTATGTGTCGCAGACCTGTAGAGGACTGTTTCTATTGATTAAATACTTTTCTTATATATGACTTGTTCCATTTTTTTTTTCTCATTTACTATTGATTATAACCGTGATCCTGCTACTATTATTACTACATTATCCTGTTGTAAAAACATATTTTTTATTCTCTTTACAGTCTCCCAGCATGGGCACACTGATGGGAGTTTACCTTCCATGTTTACAAAATATTTTTGGGGTGATACTCTTTCTTCGACTAACGTGGATAGTTGGAATAGCTGGTGTACTGCAAACTCTAGTAATTATTCTTGTTTGTTGTTGCTGTGTAAGTACATTTTGCTTCATATGATAATTTTTGTGTTATTTTTTACTGTATTAGATCATCTAAAAAACACATGCAAAAATATAAAACATACTGCAGCTTCAGGTTTCTTCACTTCAGCCCCAGAAGATTTGGCTGCTCAATGACCAGGCCATTTTTTGCGATATGGCACTGCGTCGCTTTAACTGACAATTGCGCGGTCGTGCGACGTTGTACCCAAACAAAATTGATGTCCTTTTTTTACAGCTACTTTGGTTTGCCCAGGGGAGCCAATTGCAGCGGCTGGTCAGGAAGTGGTTCATATCAAAGAACATGTGATAGCTAGGGATTAGTGAAATTAATGTGGTTGTAAACTTCCCTGTAGGACTTGTACTAAGCATAAGGCTTACCTATAAGTACTGTAAATATCTCTAAAACATGCGTTGTTTAAGAGATATTTACTGTAAACTGCGTTAATGTTAATGCCGCGAGTGCCGTGACTGTCAGCTCCCACGCGCATGCGTGGCAGTGACCTCACGCGGCTCCGGGCAGTCACATAGCCAAAGTCTGCAGCCCTGGAAGGAAGAGGGGCAAACATGGATGCGGGCTTCGTTTGCAGGTTAGCGTCAAATAATGTGCTAGTATGCGATTCATACTAGCCCATTATGCCTTTACTTTGCAGGGAAGGGGTAAACGTTTTTTTTTCCCCTGCAGGGTTTACTTCCTCTTTAAGATTTTAAACTTGATCCAAGATCCATGATGTTTTAATAAAATTCAGCATTTCGTTAAAATTCATTGTAGCCAACTTGCTATTAAGCACTTATTGACAAACTGTATATGCAGCAGCATTTCTGTTGTACTTTTTTGCTCTTTGCAGCACAATGCTGCAACAAATGTAAATGCTGTAATTTCCACCCATAGTGTGGCTACGCTGCCATGCTGGGTGTCCCTGGTGGCACATTGTAGCCACCATGATGTGCCTGCTTTGTGAGAAGGGGCATATGCAGTGGGTGCGCATCATAGGCTAAATGCAAGGAATCATGAAACGTATAGGTCTAAAGCAAAAGGCCACCTCAGTTATATGAACCGTGCACCCTGCTTGACCAAAAGTTCAGTGCCACAAGAATTGTTATAGACAGTATTGTCCTCCCAAGGTATATGATTTGGGTGGGCAAAAGTAAGTAATTGGGGCAAAATTCTAAATAACCTGGAAATTATTAATAGCGTATAGCTGAAGGAAAAAATGCTTTATACACTTAAGATTTAGGGCTCTTTCACACAGGTGGTCCACCCGACAGACTCCGCATTGCTCAGCGAGGGATCGCTCCGCTGATGCCTGCTGAGCAGGCAGATGACAGGTCCCTCTCCGCTCACTGTGCAGAGACCTGCTCTCCTTTATGGGGAGATCTGATCAAAATGGACAGCCTGTCCATTTTCATCCTATCCCATCCTCCAGACAGATGGAAAATGGGGTCACCAGCTGTCTGGATTTCACAGATCGGATATCGGCGGATGTCAGCAGAGATGTCGCTGCTGACATCCGCTGCTTAATAGAGGTGAATGGACGTACAATCAGGTCTGCCAGAAAAACTGACAGGCGGACCTGATATGAAAGCCAGCATGAAAGGGGCCTAAAAATACTTTAAGGGGACAATATGCTTTGAATGGCACCTGAAGGGAGCTTCTTTTAGCTATCCTGAACATGTTCTTTGTTTTAGTACCAAACTATTGGCCCTTGGTTTTAGATTTTGAGGAAGAGGGGAACCAGAATACTAAACCCAAATCAGAAAATGTGCAAAATTGTTTAGGTTATGTTATTTGTGTGTTTGTTTTTTTTTTTTTGTTTTTTTTTATATATTAATGGATAGCGTCTTTTTTTAAAAGGTAACCACTTTTGTGGAAGAAAAATATAGCAAATAAAAAAAGTTATATAGCATTTACAATTGCAACACAAGCCAAAATGTAAATTTAATGTTTTTTAAAAATGACCTTACTTTTTTAATGGGTGCTTTAATTTTCTGTCAAATATAGTGTGGAAACCTGGAGATTTTCTGTACACTGTTTATATATGAGGGTGGATGCAATTTTGTCTTAAACAATACAAGAAGTATTTGAGTCCAAGAAGCATAGTTTGTCAAGATCAAAAGTGTTTGATCAACATATCAGCTGCCTTTTACATCTTAGAAAATAAGCAAAGATACTGTACATGAGAGAAGAATTTTAGATTTTCTGATCTATATAGTACACACTATTGCATGCATGGAAGCCACCTACATTAGGTTCATAGTATAGATTGAACATACAGTATATTATGAATTAGTGGTGTGTCTATATGCTTGCTATGACATGAGAACTGGGATGTTTGGAGGCTTCTGATTATTTTAATATTTGCAAGTACTATGTTAGACTTTATTTGTTCTGGGATGAATAAACATTAATCTTTGGAAAGAACCAAGTTTCTGCAGGAAATAGTGAAAATCAATTAAAATAGAAAGCAAAAAATGTAATAATATAGCATATAATAAATTATATAAATATATGGGACACAATAAAATTCTTGAATTCAGTGCAACACCCAGTGCTTGGATAGATGAGGCAAAAATGCCATCTTACCAGATCTAAAGACCTATCACGAACGTACTGACGTCACCACTATTTCCTGCCTTGCCAACGTACGTTTTGTCTAAATAGACTTTTTCTGTGAGGCATTAGCCCCTAATTTCTGTGGGGCACTAAGGGAAAAATTCCCTTAAAGTGTTTAACCCAAAAAAAAAAAAAGGACCCTGCTCCTTTAAAACATGTTGTATGACACAGTGCTTGTCCTGTGTCATTTGGCCCCCTGTAACATCTAACAAAAACTGGCTGATCCTGCCAGTTTCTCCGGGAAACCCTCTATAAACTGACCACAGTGTATTATGGCTGCTGAGACCAGACACCCTGGTCAGCAGCCTGCTATCTGCTCTTCTCTCTTTGCTCCTGTGTCTCTCCCCCCCCCTCTGTCTGTGTGTGAGCCGCCCCCCCTTCTGCCTGCTCTCGTAAAAACTAATCTGTATACACCATCAGCATTGCCTTCTATTGCAGTGTCCTCCTCTGTGAATTATTTATAAATAGAAATGCTGTAAATACCTCATCTATGAGCAGAGATTGCGATCACATGACCAGCCACCTCTCTCCTTCTCCTCCCCTCCAGACTGACATCAGCAGAGAAATCTCAGCCCCGCCTGCTGCATCTCTGAGGAGGAAAGGAGAAAGCTAGCTGGTCATGTGATCACAATCTCTGCAGTTTAATTCGTTATTTGCAGCATTTATTTTTTATAAAAAAACACACAGAGGGAGATACTACAATAGGAGGCAGTGCTGATGGTGTATACAGGTTAGAGTGGCTTAACAACCACTTCAACCGCTTCCAGACCGGCGCACGACGATGTACGTCGGCAGAATGGCACAGACAGGCATAAGGGCGTACAGGTACGTCCCTTTGAACTTGCCGCCGTGCCATTGCGTGCGTGCCGCTGGTGGCGCGTGCGCCGGTCGGGACCCCCGTGAGTCTGATTGCGGGTCGTGGGGAGGAAGAACGGGGAGATGCCGATGTAAACAGCATCTCCCCGTTTTGCCTAGCAACAAGTGACACTGATCTCTGCTCCCTGTTATTTGGAGCAGAGATCAGTGATCAGTAACACACAGCCACGCCTCTAGGACACACTTAACCCCTACACTGCCACCCCCTGGTTAACCCCTTCACTGCCAGTGTCATTTACACAGGAATCAGTGCATTTATATAGCACTGATTGCTGTATGAATGACAATGGTCCTAAAAATGTGTCAAAAATGTCCGATGTGTCCGCGATAATGCCGCAGTCACAATAAAAATTGCTGATCGGCGCCATTACTAGTAAAAAATAAAAATTAATAATAAAAATGCCATAAAACTATCCCCTTTTTTGTAAACGCTATAACTTTTGCGCAAACCAATCAATCGCTTATTGCGATTTTATTTACCAAAAATATGTAGAAGAATACCTATCGGCCTAAACTGAGGACATTTTTTAATTTTTTGGGGATATTTATCATAGCAAAAAGTAAAAAAATAATGCGTTTTTGTTTTTTTTGTTTTTTCAAAATTGTCGCTTTTTTTTTGTTTATAGCGCAAAAAATAAAAACCGCAGGGGTGATCAAATACCACCAAAAGAAAGCTCTATTTGTGGGAAAAAAAGCACGTCATTTTTGTTTGGGAGCCAAGTCACACAACCGCGCAATTGTCAGTTAAAGAGACGCAGTGCTGAATCGCAACAAGTGCACTGGTCTTAAGCCAGCAAAAGGGTCCGGTCTGAAAGTGGTTAATTTTGCAGGGATTTCCTATTGCTTCCTGTTTATATATGGGACAAGAAGGTAAGGGAAATCTCTACGATGAAACAGAAATGACGAAAAAAAATCTGACAGGAGTTGTATCCCTCCCTTACTCTATCCAAGATTAGAAAAACATTTTTCCCATAGTTCCACTTTAATTAAGGATTTAGAGATGATCTGTAAAGAAGAGTGGACCAAAATCTCTCCTGAGATGTGTGCAAACCTGGTAACCAACTACAAGAAACGTCTTACCTCTGTGCTTGCCAACAAGGGTTTCTCCACCAAGTATTCATGTTTTGCTTGGGGATCAAATACTTATTTGACTCACTGAACTGCAACTCAATTTATAACATTTGTATCTTGTTTTATCTGGATTTTTGGTTAATATTCTGTCTCTATCATTTAAAAAAACGCCTATGATAAAAATGATAGACTCTTCATTTCTTTGTAAGTGGGCAAACTTGCAAACGCTGCAGGGGGCCAAATTTTTATTTTCCCCACTGTACACCTGGCAAAACTTGAGGTATGCGTGAACAAGAGGCCAGGCCTATTGCTGATAAGCCCAAGAGGCGCTATCTGACTTGGAGTGTATTCTGACCGGGAAATCAGGAAAAAGTGCCCTTAAATTAATAGGCTTAAAGTAGAACTATAGGCAACCCTTATTTTACATTTTGGATAGAGTAAGGCTACTTTCACACTGAGGCGTTGGGGGTAAAGAGCTTCGCCGTGAAAGGGTTAAAACCGCCTGCTGCAGCGCCGATGCCCATTGATTTCAATGGACATGGGTGCTTTAGAAGCGGTGTGTACACCGCTCCAACAGCTGCAAAGATGCTGCTTGCAGGACTTTTTTTACCACCCTGAAAGCGCACCGCTCCAGTGTGATAGCACTCAGGCTTTCACACTGGAGTAAGAGGAGAGGCTCTTTACAGGCGCTATGCAGGCACTTTTTTTAGCGCTATAGCGTCTGTAAAGCACCTCAGTGTGAAAGCAGCCTTAAGGAGGGTTATAGCCCCTTCCTCTTCTTCTTCTTCCCATCTTCTTCCCATCTGTGACTCATTGGGAAGATTTACCTGCACTTCCTGTCCCATAGCCAAAACGGGAAGTATTTAAAATACACCTATGATAAAAATGATATCCCCTAAATTTCTTTGTAATTGGGAAAACTTACAAAATCTGCAAGGGATCAAATCATTCTTTTCCCCACTGTATAGTCATCTTTATTTAATATGTAAGGATCCATTATTGCTTGTTATGCCTGCTTTTTGTTTTTGCCCTGTGAAAATAAAATAGATAGGCTGATAGTGAGATACCAAAATTTGCCCTCATCCTCACATAATACCACTGAAGCTAGGCGATCAGCTCTCCTCTCCTCACACGGAAGTGGTCGCTGAGGAGAGGAGAGCGGATCTCTGCAGCCGGCTGGTGATCAGTGAGTATGAGCTGTTTTATCCCCAAAACACATGCCCCCCACATATATAACAGTAAAATCACATGTCCCAATGATCATTTGTACACATATGTCCGTGATCACCTGCGCACATCTGTACATGATAATTTGCGTACATATGTCCGTGATCACACAAACCAATTATTATACACTTAACAGGATTTTTTTTACCAAAAACATGTAGCAGAATATATGTTGACTTAAATTTATGACGAAATTAGATTTGAATTTCTTTTAAAATAGAATAAAGAAAATTATTGTTTTTACAAATTTCTGCTATTTTTTCGCTTATATTGCAAAAAATTAAAAACGGAGTCGTGAATAAATACCACCAAAAAAAAGCTCCATTTGTGCGAACAAAATGATAAAAATTTAATTTGGGTACAGTGTAGCATGACCGCGCAATTGTCAGTGAAAGTGCGAGAGCGCTGAAAGCTGAAAATTGTTCTGGGAAGGAAGGGGGCCAAAGTGCCCCGTATTGATGTGGTTAAGATGCTGAGAATTTTCTCTGCCCTAATGCTATAACAAGGAATTAGTAGTCAGCATTACAATCAGTGTAGCAAACGATCAAAATATGAGAACACTTTAATTTTAATAAATTGTATTAAAAAAATTGAACTGGGAAATCCATAACCATTGAACTGGATCATGGAAACATACTGAGTGAACTGCTGATAGGGTTTTTTGGGGGTTGTATTTATTTATATATTTTTTTACTATGGGACATTTGAGTGTATTTTAGCTAATTAACATATTAAAAATATTGTAATTTTTTATTTTATAACTACATACAATAATACATTTTAATTCCAAACAATTTTTCAGAAGTCTTGTTTTGTGTTTGTTGTAAGTGTAAGCCTGGGTTATTTAAACTTGCAAATTTGCATAAAGTTACACAATTGTTCTTTCAAATGGCATTGGTAAGGAAAAGGGGTGAATACTGCGCTGGCTGTGATTATAGTGGTGAAGCTGCTGGCATTGCCGAAAGATTATCGGTAAATCAAGATTGGTATGTGTATAAATGCAGCGCTAGAAAAAATAGTACCTAAAAGAGAAAGTACTACTGTGGTGTGATTTACTATAATGTCTTAATATAAGGGGTATGCAAGGGGAGAAGGAGGGAGGATATTTCCCATGTATACCGTGGTGTCAACCTCTATACCCTTAAAATTTAAATGAATAAAATGCATAAAACCTTATAACAATAATATGGCAAGTTTTAAAACTGTGTAAAAATTATTATACAATAAAAAACTCCATAAAATGAATATGATATACAATAAAAACACACACATGTGATTAAAATAGTGAATTAATCCTGGTTTGTTTCCGTGATAAATCTATCGTGACAGGTAAATAAACATAAAAAATATTGGTGACAGTATGAACTCAACAGCGGTTGAGGCGATTGGTGCTGGGTGAAAAAACCTATACACGTGAGTGTAAGGTGGTGAAGTCCATAGAAATGGTTGGTGATCGGGTGAGTGGCACTGTATCCAACAGGTGATTCTGTTCAGTGTGCTAGGTGGGGTGATGGTTGTCTGATGGCTCTTGAGCCTAATGGAATGAGGCTTACCAGAATAAATGGACTTGAAGGGGCATATGCCTCACAAGTCGCAAAAGGCTTAGCGTTAAGGGGCTTGGCAGATCTCTGCTCCACACGATGGCTCCAAAGGCTCGTTCAGGTGTGAGTGTTTTTAATCAGTTTTTATACTATTAAAAACCTTTCCAAAATATCCTCCCTCCTTCTCCCCTTGCATACCCCTTATATTAAGACATTATAGTAAATCACACCACAGTAGTACTTTCTCTTTTAGGTACTATTTTTTCTAGCGCTGCATTTATACACATACCTTTCAAATGGCATTAGTTTGTGCTCTAGAGTCTAAATTATATATATTTTTTCTTTTTTTACATATAATCCAATCATCCCAATATGCAGTTTAGTACGTCCCTTTTTTTTATCTGTCTTTCAATGTACTAAACTCACTTTTTCTTGTTTGCTTAGACTCTGCTTACAGCTATATCAATGAGTGCCATTGCCACAAATGGTGTTGTACCAGGTAATTTTTTTTTTATGTTGTTAATTTTGATAATTTTAATGAAGAAAAAATATTTGGGCAGGGTTTGGTTGTAGTACAAGCGGTCTATCGCATCCCAATGTTGAATATAATTGAATTTAGTAGGCCTTGTGTGCATGAACACGGTTCAAATACCCCTAGGGGATGCTTAGGGTTAAGATAGACACTAATAGGGTATATGCAATTCAAAAAAAGTGTAGATTTATTGAAAAGAACGCATGTCAATGCATAAGGTACACAAAATGTTCGATTTTTACAATATAGAGAAGCATATACAGTTTTTCGAACATGTCAACAGCATGAACATACAAAAAATGTTGAGACAGAAAAAACTTGCTTGATACATATATGATCAGGGAAATGCCAACATGTTTCGGACTTTAATCCTTTTTCAAGGCAATTTAATATCCTTTTGTTCACATCTATAGTGTGTGAATAAATCAGAAATTAGTACATATAATAGATAACAATAAATGCAGTGTTTGTATTAAGCCATATAGACCGGTATGGTGCAATCATGTTGTAGGTATGGTACTCACATGTAATGCTAGTTTCACAAGTTGCCACAGATGAAAACCAATGCCGTTGGTATAATTGTAATGAAAATATGCATTGAAAAAATCTTTGTGCAGAGTAAAAACAAAGAAGGTATTGCCATAAAAATAGGCAGCTGGCTGCAGCAGGTTCAGGCAGTTGCAAGGTCCTATACAAGAGGGGGGCTGAGAGCCCATGTCTTGTAATTAACTAGCCAGGCAGTATGTAACTCTGTAATGAAATAAGAAAATTGTGGGGTATAAGTACAGAAAAGCATGAAAGATGGCTAAGGCCTGAAGAGATAGCATGAGGGTGCTATTACCTGAGTATTAGGGTGCCTGGTATAAGATGTCAGTAGACGCCAAGGAGTCAGCAGCATGTGTGAGCCTTTCATGGCAAGTGGTTTAAAAGTAGTGAAGTAATTGCAGTCAGCTGGATAAAATGCGCCTGTGTTGCGTAATAACAGCTGATTGGAATTAGGCTGTGTGTGGAGGGGAAGCGCCATATTGCGATGTATGTATTCCCCAAAGGACCTCTGACGGGGCGGCGCTGGGCGCGAGCCCGCCCATAGAGGGAGGGGTTGCGTACAGCGTCGTGACGTCACCGGCGCGGGCATAGACTACTGCTCAATCATGCTGCGCTCCAGGTGGAACGCAAACAGGAAGGCAGAAGGATGGAAACTGTCTGTCGAGAGCGGAGGAAGGCGCATGCGCACTGAAGAGTTAGCGCACGCGAACCAGGTCTTACCCGCGCCGGGCAGCAAACCTGAAACACTGCAAACCAGTGTAGTTAGTATAAAAAAAGGAGTATAGTTAGTAGGCAAGGTGTATAGTACAAAAAGTGGCAAGGAAACGAGCAAGCATGTGGTCAGCCGACAGTGTGACACAGCAACTTAGTATTGTGACAACAGTGTCAGATGTGAAGTTTGAAAACCTAGTTTTATTCAAACATAAAAGGCATATACAGTGGAAATGACAGTAGGTACCTCATGATTATATATGCACACTCAATTGCAAGTATTCATACAAATAATTGATTATGTTGGATGCGTGTATGTGGGAAATGCGGGGTCAAAGGTCAAGTTCACAGACTCCATATTGGAATCCCTCAAGGTAGGGTTTAAAATTAAAGGCCTCGTTGAGCCCAGGAGGTAAAGTAGCGTTTAAATGGAAAATCCATCTAAGTTGGCTTTGTAGTAAAAGCTTTGTTATAATCCCCACCTCGATTAGGAGGTGGGATATGATCCAAAGCTTTAAATGAAATTTTGGGGATGGAGTCCTGGTGGCCAGTCCTACAGTGTCGTCCCAGAGGCAAGTCAGGGTCTCTTTTGTTGACACTGCAGATATGACCATATATGCGTTTCAAAAAAGGTCATTTGGTCTTTCCCACATAGAAGCATCCATATTCAAGTAGATACACTATGCCAATAGATAGACAATTAACGTAATGTTGGGGGGAAAATTGTTGACCATTTGGCAGAACATTGTGTATATTAGATTTACAGAGATATTTGCAGTAGCTACAATTACCGCATGGAAAAGTACCCCTTAGTTGCTTTTGGGACCTATTAGTAACTTTGTATTCACTGGTTGTAAGTTTGTCTCGAAGGGATGGGGCACGTCGGTAGGTAACCAAAGGATGTGGCGGAACGAAAGGTGAGAGGGATTTAACAGTGGCAATGATATGCCAATGTTTGGAGAGTATTTGAGTGATTTGATTATGTTGTTGACAGTAATTAGTTATAATTCTCAAAGGGGGGTTAGTTGGTGTAGAAATTTTAGTAGAGAGTAAAGTAGAGCATGGTTGAGATTTAGCTTTTTTATATGCGTCTTTAAGGACGCTGTTTTTGTAACCCCGTGCTCGTAATCTGTTACGTAAAGTGGAGGCCTCGTGTTCAAAGGAGGTATCCGTCGAACAGTTTCGTCGGGCACGGAGATATTGGGCAAATGGAATCGAGTTAAGTAATGGCTGTGGGTGAAAGCTAGAGGCAGCTAGAATTGTATTGCCAGCCACCGAAAACCCACAGCTGGCAATACAATTCTAGCTGCCTCTAGAGGTCCTTTGGGGAATACATACATCGCAATATGGCGCTTCCCCTCCACACACAGCCTAATTCCAATTAGCTGTTATTACGCAACACAGGCGCATTTTATCCAGCTGACTGCAATTACTTCACTACTTTTAAACCACTTGCCATGAAAGGCTCACACATGCTGCTGACTCCTTGGCGTCTACTGACATCTTATACCAGGTACCCTAATACTCAGGTAATAGCACCCTCATGCTATCTCTTCAGGCCTTAGCCATCTTTCATGCTTTTCTGTACTTATACCCCACAATTTTCTTATTTCATTACAGAGTTACATACTGCCTGGCTAGTTAATTACAAGACACGGGCTCTCAGCCCCCCTCTTGTATAGGACCTTGCAACTACCTGAACCTGCTGCAGCCAGCTGCCTATTTTTATGGCAATACCTTCTTTGTTTCTACTCTGCACAAAGATTTTTTCAATGCATATTTTCATTACAATTATACCAACGGCATTGGTTTTCATCTGTGGCAACTTGTGAAACTAGCATTACATGTGAGTACCATACCTACAACATGATTGCACCATACCGGTCTATATGGCTTAATACAAACACTGCATTTATTGTTATCTATTATATGTACTTATTTCTGATTTATTCACACACTATAGATGTGAACAAAAGGATATTAAATTGCCTTGAAAAGGGATTAAAGTCCGAAACATGTTGGCATTTCCCTGATCATATATGTATCAAGCAAGTTTTTTCTGTCTCAACATTTTTTGTATGTTCATGCTGTTGACATGTTCGAAAAACTGTATATGCTTCTCTATATTGTAAAAATCGAACATCTTGTGTACCTTATGCATTGACATGCGTTCTTTTCAATAAATCTACACTTTTTTTGAATTGCATATACCCTATTAGTGTCTATCTTTACCCTAAGCATCCCCTAGGGGTATTTGGCCCGTGTTCATGCACACAAGGCCTACTAAATTCAATGATAATTTTAATGATGGCTCATCAAAGTTTTGAAAAAAGTTTATCTGGTATGGGCTTTTCTTTGGGTACACCTGTCTTGAGGAGTGCCAGCTGCTGAGCTAGCCATACTATACATATTGCATGGTTAATGGTCTTTATCCGTTTATAGTGTCCTGCTGACATAAAGTCTGGAAATTAATACAGTTGTGTTGTATCATATGCAATAGTGCAGGATCCACATTCTTTTAATGGTTTGCTGATTATTGGCTCTGAAAATCTGTGAATGGGATCCCACCAAAAGAAGTAAAGAGCGCCTGAATCCTTCGTACCTGTGACCAGACTGAAACAATGGGGTTGATTTATTAAAGCTGTAGAGTGCAAAATCTGGTGCAGCTATGTGTGATAGCCAATGCGTTTCTAACTTTAGCTTGTTCAATTAGGCCCCTTTCACACGGGACGGATCCGTATTGATCCGCCCCGTGAAGCAGATCCCCGCTGAGCCGGCGGATGACAGGGCGGTCCCTGCACACTGTGCAGGGACCGCCCTGTCAGTTCTCCGCACTCCCCTATGGGGGATCGGATGAACACGGACCGTCTGTCCGTGTTCATCCGATCCGCTCTGCAGACGGATGGAGAAATAGGGTTTTCCTCCGTCTGCAGAATCGGACAATAGCGGAGGCGGACGATGATACCCGCTATCCCATAGGGGTGCATGTATGTCCGTTTTTCATCCGAAAATGGATGGATGAAAAACGGACATACGGTCCGCACGTGTGAAAGGGGCCTTAAGCTTTGACATAAAAAATAAAAACCTGGACGCGGTTTGGTTTCTATGCACAGCTGCACCAGATTTTGTGCACTCCAGTTTTAGTAAATGAACCCCAATGTGTGTTTTTTTTTTTTTTTTTATGTAAGTAACATTGAGAATTTGATTTCTCTAAGAAATTGCTCCTGAAAATGCTCACTGCCTGGCTTTAATATATCTAATTTGCTAACCTGGAGCATTTTAATGAAGATCAGGAAAGTTGGAGAAAAGTCAAAGGTTCTTATTTGAATGCTTGCTCATCATTGAAACCACTAGGTTAGCATGACGTGTGCACTTTCGAAAGGTAAGATCAGCATTGGCAATATTTCAAAAGAATTCTCTGTTTAGTTTCTTTATACACTAATTGTGGTTGCAGTTGGAGCTGCATGATTCTGGCTAAAATGAGAATCACAATTTTTTTGCTTAGAAGATAGATCACGATTCCTGCAGCGTTTTCGTTTTATTGATTGAAGTGTATTTTTTCCCCAAAAAATTGCGTTTAAAAGACCGCTGGGCAAATAATGTGCAGCAATAGTGTGTATTGCAGCAATTGCCATTTTTATTCCCTAGGGTCTCTACTAAAATATATATTATGTTAAGTGCCCCCCTCGGCTTATACTCGAGTCAAGCACTTTTGTGCAGCAGAGAATGAAATTTTCCGACTTGACTTTGGGGCCCCGTATCTCGGGGCCACTTGGAGCTAGGAACCCCAGATTTGGTGTGCAAACCCAGTGTAACCAACACGACAACATATCCAATATGTGGGGTTCCTAGCACCAAGTGGCCCCGAGATTACAGGGCCCCAAATTCGGTCAACTGTGTCCATCTGCAGCAATGTCATTTTGGGACACTTTGGGTCCAGAGACCCCAAATTTTGGCTGCAGCTAGGGGGCATCTAAGAACCCTTAACTACCAAGTTTGAAATTCAGGGGACCTATGGCATGCAAATGGGCACAGTGAGGCATGCAAATGGGCACAGTGAGGCTGCAAATTGGCATTGTTGACCCTCTTTTCCACTTGCAGTAGCTGCGCATTACTCACCCTAGGCTTATACTCGAGTCAATACGTTTTCCCAGTTTTTTTGTGGTAAAATTAGGTGCCTCGGCTTATATTCGGGTCGGCTTATACTCGAGTATATACGTTACTCCAAAAAAAAGGATTTTAGGTTAAGTAAGAAATCCTTTTTTTTTTCTGCTATGTATTTCTTTTGTGTAAAATATATATTAAGAAACCACTGGGATTATGATTCCTTTTTAGTGTAGAATCAAAATGGCAGATACAGAGTGCATGAGAAAGTTATAAAGCAGGGAAGACTAAAAACTGTAGCCTCTACCTGTAAAAAAAAAAAAAATATCTGTTCTAAATTACCTTAGCCTAATGTTATACATTAAAAAACCTTTTGTTTTATTAATAGTCTAAATGTTTTTCTTTACTTTCGATTTGCAGCTGGTGGTTCATATTTCATGATATCGCGTTCCCTTGGTCCTGAGTTTGGTGGAGCTGTTGGCCTTTGCTTTTACTTGGGGACTACATTTGCTGGTGCCATGTACATTCTAGGTGCAATTGAAATCTTGTTGGTAAGACTATTATGCTATTGCTTGGTTTCTATGCATGCTTTGTATTTTATAGTTAATTTTTTAGAAGGTTGGTTCACCTTTACCAAAAAACTGCATATACAGGTAAGGGGCATGTGCAGTTTGACTACTTCGAGGGTTGTTTAGCTGACATGTAGGGCTCACCAGTGAGTTCGGTCCGCAACAGATATACCTTTTCGTTTATTTAAACACAACAGAATACATTCACAGCAATTAGCTTTCCTCACAGGGGGTTTCCACCATCTATATACGAAATTAACAATATTCAGCCTTCTGGCTCTATTTGGCAGCCCTGCTGCTCAGGTCTCATGCCTTGGTCCTTCTGACCATCTAACACAGCACCCCTGTACTCGCATACAAACACTGTACCTCTGTCAACTCTCTCCTTCTTTCCTGCAGCTCCCTGCTTTTTCATCTCTTAGGCTCGGGCCTCTGTCTGTCCTGTCCCAGACAGCACCGTACAGACACGCACACCTCTCTGGCTGCTCCTTGGCAACCACACACAGACTCCTTGGGAGGGTGGAGCCCAGAAACCTAGTTCTAATTACCCAAAACACAACTGCACCATCAGTGTGCCTATTGTCCACAAAACCTGACCCAGACTGCCTTTCAACACCATGACAGGGCACCGCACTGTCACAGTAGATAAAAACAAACTGAGCTGCTCTGACTAAAGCTGAATAATACTCTTGCTATAGGTGTACCTCCCATGAAGCCTGACTGGATTACTCCTAGGAGAAGAGAAGAGAAGCCTAGCTCTTACTGCTCACCTTCATCACAGGATTCTTTCTTTCTTATTATTCCCGCTTTCCCTTATCTGCATAGGCAGTTTTTTTTGGTAAAGGTGAACTAATACTTTTAAACATTTGTATAATTGGAGGTCTAAATCTATCAGTAAAGTAATGTTAACTCTACTGTTTCCGTTACAATATTACCTGGTCATACTTCGAAGAAAGTGTTTGTTCAGGTACTTCTTATCATGGGTAACTTGTGCTGCTACATCGCCACCCTGTCACGCACTCCCTGCTGGGTTGAAAGAAAAAAAAAAAACTGACAGTGTGTACTAGGCTTTAGACTACGAATAACTATGCTGAAACCCATTGCACAGGCGTCTACCGATGTTACTAGCATGAAGCCAATCCAGAGCAATGATGTGCTGCCTGGATGCTTAAGTGCATATTAAGTTTATGTTGACATTTTCCCTCTTTTGATGGAAAGCTGGTCTCTAGTATATTTGATTAATAGAGTGTACTGAGAGTTTCTAGGTTACCATCAGGTCTTTCTGTGATTTTTCTATGGGCTCCTTCCATTGAGTGTTTTGTGGATTGGCGTAGTCTTCATTACAAGATATATATTGGAGATAGGGTTGCCACATCAACTCTTTAATCCAGGACACATATAAATTGCACAGGTTCTGAGGCTGATTTAATTCTGATAAGGCACCAAGTGAGTTTAATTACCACCTTAATCAGCCCCAGAACCTGTGTAATTAATATGTGTTCTGGATTAAAGCGATGATGTGGCAACCCTAATTGGAGATCGCATCAGGAGCTGCACCCTAAATTATGTTTTCCCCCTTTTCTCAAGCAGATGTTGCTGACATTATGAGTCAAGTATTTTGTAGTAACGAGTTTTGCAGGATACCCAGATGTTGGAAAGGAGAGTCATTAAACTGGAAAAAAAATAAAATCACTTTGGATCTAAATGCTTCAACTCTAGCTGAATATTTTCAAGATCAATCACGTCAGTCCGCTGATGTTTCAAGGATGTGAACTTTTTTTCGCTACCTGTGAACCGATCTGGAATAGAGCATTGTTTGATGCAAGGCTATTTAAATGATTGAAATGATTAAGCAGGAACTGACTTTAAATTTCCCCCAAAATTGCGGAAATGCAAACCAAAAGCAACATCGATTGCCCATGGGACTTTAGATGAGGTGCAACACACTCAATAAAAAAAATAAAAAAAAAGTAAAGATTTATTGTTAAATACAATTTCCAACAGATCAACAGTGACATAATTGACATATAGTCAAGCAGATAGGTCAATATATTAGTATTATTATTATACAGGATTTATATAGCACCAACAGTTTGCGCAGCGCTTTACAACATGAGGGCAGACAGTACACTTGCAATACATATCATAACAGGAGGGATCAGAGGGCCCTGCTCGTTGGAGCTTACAATCTAGAAGGGAGGGTCAATTGGAACAAAAGGTAATAACTGTGGGGGGGTGAGCTGATGGAGAAAATTAAAATACAGTTGTTAGGTGTGGGTAGGGTAGTCTTTTCTGAAGAGAAGGTTTTCAGGGATCGTCTAAAAGCTAATAGAGTAGGAGATAAGCGGACAGATTGGGGTAAGGCATTCCATAGGATTGGAGAGACTTTGGAAAAGTCCTGGAGGTGAGCATGGGAGGAGGGGACGTGGGAGCTAGAGCGCAGAAGATCTTGAGAGGAATGAAGAGAACGAGTAGGTTGGTATTTAGAGACTAGGCTAATGATGTAGCTGGGGGCTAAATTGTGGATGGCTTTGTAGGTAGTTGTTAGTATTTTGAATTTAATTTGTTGGGTGAGCAGAAGCCAGTGGAGGGATTGACAGAGGGGTAGCAGACACAGAGCGATTGGTAAGGTGGATGAGTCTGGCAGCAGCATTCATGATAGATTGAAGAGGTGATAGACTATGTAGAGGTAAGCCAATGAAAATGTAGTTGCAGCAATCAAGGTGAGAGATGACCAGGGAGTAAATTAAGAGCTTTATTGTGTGATTGGTTAAAAAGGGGTGTATTTTGGAGATGTTGCGGGGCAAGATTTGGACAGTGATTGGACGTGGTGCTTAAAGGAGAGTTCAGAGTCCAGGACTACACTTAGAACCTTGGCATGCAGGGATGCATTTATAGCTGTGCCATCGATTTTGACAGAGAGATCAGGGGAAGGGAAAAGGGCATATGGGGGAGGAAAAATTATAAGTTTGGTTTTGGATAGATTGCGTTTGAGGAAGTGGTGTGATATCCAGACTGATGTATCTGATAGTAAATTAGTGATACATGAGGAGACAGAAGGGGGTGAGCTGAGGGGTAGAGAAATAGATTTGGGTGTCGTCAGCTTAGAGGTGGTATTGCTGACCCAGGGAGAAGGTGTAGATTAAAAATAGGAGAGGTCCAAGAACAGAACCTTGGGGGACCCCAACAGAGAAAGGAAGAGAGAAGGAAGTAGAGTTGTAGGAAACTCTAAAGATGCAGTTGGATAAGTAGGAAGAGAACCAGCGAAGAGTACAGTCACGGAGACTAAACGCGTGGAGTTTTTATTTTGAGGAGGGGGTAGTCAACCGTATCAACGGCAGCAGAGAGGTCCAGGAGTAGGAGTACAGAATAGTGTTTGGTTATGTCCGTTAGTAGATCGTTTGTTTGTTTGTTTTGGAGAGCAGTTTCTGTGGAGTGTTGAGGACGAAATCCAGACTGAAGGGGATCAAGAAGGCTATTATAAGCAAGGTGGATGCTCAGTTGGTTGTAGACCAGATGTTTAAGGAGTTGGGATAAGAAGGGGCGCAGGTTGTTAGGATTGGATGGGTCCAGTGAGGGCTTTTTGGGTCTGACAAGTGCATGTTTTGGAGAGTTGGGGAAGATGTGGGTTAGAGAGTGTAGCATAGAGCCAGAGGGTGAACGTAGCATTTGCAAGGTAACAGGATCCAGAGGGCAGGTGGTAAGGTGGACGTTAGCAAGTAGTTTAGCAACCTCGTCTATAGTGGTGGGGTTGAAAGAGGGAAGTATTGATTGTACCTGTGGACATGAAGTTAAATCGTGGAGTGTATCTGAACAGTAGAGATCTCCTCACAAATTGTATCAATCTTCTGTTTGAAGTGATTGATGATCTCCTGGGCAGTGAGTGAGTTGGCGGTTGGAGGCAGTGGAGGACGAAGTAGAGCGTTGAAGGTAGAGAAGAGTTGACGGGGACGCGATAAGTTGCTAATGAGTGTAATAAAATAGGTCTGCTTGGCAGTGAGGAGGCTGGAATTGTATTTTTGGAGGGGAGATTTATATTGGTTGAAACCTTTTTGAGACTTAGTCTTGCGCCACAGGCACTCATGAACACAACTATGTTTTTTCATTCTTCTAGTATCATCTGTTTGCCAAGGTTGAAGGGGTTGGGGCCTGTGAGTGTTTTGCTTGCGTCTATCTAGCAAGGTTACTTTGTGGTATACAAAAAGAAATGGACTGCGCTAGCTACCATAAACACAATCTAGATAATTCCCTTCTGCTGTGCTGTATGTGCAGAACATGTGATATTGCCACCAATGCTTAAAAAAACAAATATATAAATTGCTTTCTGTGCCACTGTGCTATAAATAAACACCAACTACAGTGTTAAAGCGGAGCTCCACCTGAATTTTTTTTTTAAAAGTCAGCAGCTACAAATAGTGCAGCTGCTGACTTTTAATAAATGGACACTTACCTGTTCCTGGTTCCAGCGGTGTCGGCAGAAGATGACGAGCGAGCGCTCGTCTCTTGCTGCCCCGCCGCCATCCTCTGTCAGGGAATCGGGAAGTAAAGACGCAAAGTCTTCACTGCCCGGTTCCCTACTGCGCATGCGTGAGTCGCGCTGCGCGTCTGTATTGGTCCCCGCTGTGTCCTGGGAACTGTGTTTCCCAAGACACAACGGGGCATTCTCGGATAGAGGCGGGGTCTCTCAGATAATGCGTCCCGGAAGTGGGTGCAGATACCTGTATTATACAATTGTGGCACCGGAGGGGGGGGGGGGGAGGAATCCGATAAGCGGAAGTTCCACTTAGGGTGGAGCTCCGCTTTAATAATCAAAACAAAAAATTCCAAAAAAATACATAAAGCATGTGAATATATATATATATATATATATATATATATATATATATATATATATATATATATATATATATATATATATATATATATATATATATATATATACACAGCCCTCAAAAAATCCACTCGCCTGCTCGCATTTTGCGAGTGGATTTTGAGGTCTGGCGAGCTATTGGCTGCCTTGGAGCAGGGGGCGAGGGGGCGAGCACTGCCGGCATCCTGGGTTGAATGGGAGTCCAGCTATCGTGGCGGGGAAGAGAAAGGAGAGCCTCCCAGGTGATCAGCGCGCAGGGAACACCGCTATCATTTCACATTACAGTACTGTGTTCCCCGCTGCTCGCTGTCACACATAGCCCCTCCTCCTGGTCCCGGACTTTGATAGACAGATCAGCCGTCCAAGCCCGGATTGGACGGGTGATCTGTCAATCAAAGTTCCCCGGCCAGGGGGCGGGGCTATATGTTAAGTTGAGAGGCGGGAACACCAATTAAAATGAAAGCTGATATCGCTGTGTTCCATCATCCGGGTGGCTCTCCTGTTCTTCTCCTCCCCTGCACAGGTAGGAATGGGGCTGCATGAGGGACACAGGCTGGGCTGCATGGGGGACACAGGCTGGGCTGCATGGGGGACACAGGCTGGGCTGCATGGGGACACAGGCTGGGCTGCATGGGGGACACAGGCTGGGCTGCATGGGGGACACAGGCTGGGCTGCATGGGAGACACAGGCTGGGCTGCATGGGGGACACAGGCTGGGCTGCATGGGGGACACAGGCTGGGCTGCATGGGGGACACAGGCTGGGCTGCATGGGGGACACAGGCTGGGCTGCATGGGTGACACAGGCTGGGCTGCATGGGGACACAGGCTGGGCTGCATGGGGACACAGGCTGGGCTGCATGGGGGACACAGGCTGGGCTGCATGGGGGACACAGGCTGGGCTGCATGGGGGACACAGGCTGGGCTGCATGGGGGACACAGGCTGGGCTGCATGGGGGACACAGGCTGGGCTGCATGGGGGACACAGGCTGGGCTGCATGGGGGACACAGGCTGGGCTGCATGGGGACACAGGCTGGGCTGCATGGGGACACAGGCTGGGCTGCATGGGGACACAGGCTGGGCTGCATGGGGGACACAGGCTGGGCTGCATGGGGGACACAGGCTGGGCTGCATGGGGGACACAGGCTGGGCTGCATGGGGGACACAGGCTGGGCTGCATGAGGGACACAGGCTGGGCTGGGGACACAGGCTGGGCTGCATGGGGACACAGGCTGGGCTGCATGAGGGACACAGGCTGCATGAGGGACACAGGCTGCATGGTGGACTGAGGCTGCATGGTAAACTGAGGCTGCATGAGGGACTGAGGCTGCATGAGGGACTGAGGCTGCATGAGGGACACAGGCTGCATGAGGGACTCAGGCTGCATGAGGGACACAGGCTGCATGAGGGACACAGGCTGCATGAGGGACACAGGCTGCATGGTGGACTGAGGCTGCATTGGTGCGCACGGATAAAGTTGTTGTTAATATTTTATTTTTATAACTTAATTCTGCATAAAACATTTAAGTCTCATTTTGAGGGCATGTTTAGGGGCAGAATTAGGGGCGGGCAGAGGCAGGGTTGGGCGGGGCAACTGGTGGCGGGTAACCCTTGAGGCCTGGCTAGTAGCTCAGGACTTGAAATTTTGAGCCCTGTATATATATATATATATATATATATATATATATATATATATATATATATATATATATATATATATATATATATCAAACTTCCCCGGACAAGGGGAGGAGCTTATGTGACGGCGCGCCGCGGGGGAACACTCACAGCTTATGAAACAAAAGTCTGAATGTTCCCTGCTGTGATCTCCCAGTGGCAGCTCTCCTCTCTTCTCCTCCACAGGTAGGCAGCACATGGGGGACACAGGGTGCAGATGGGGGGAGGACACAGGCTGCAAATGGGGGGGAGGACACTGGCTGCAAATGGGGGGGGAGGACACTGGCTGCAAATGGGGGGGGGACACTGGCTGCACATGGGGGGGAGGACACTGGCTGCAAATGGGGGGGACACTGGCTGCAAATGGGGGGGACACTGGCTGCACATGGGGGGGGACACTGGCTGCACATGGGGGGGGGACACTGGCTGCACATGGGGGGGGACACTGGCTGCACATGGGGGGGGGACACTGGCTGCACATGGGGGGGGGGGGACACTGGCTGCACATGGGGGGGGACACTGGCTGCACATGGGGGGGGACACAAGCTGCACATGGGGGGACACAAGCTGCACATGGGGGGGGACACAAGCTGCACATGGGGGGGGGGGACACAGGCTGCACATGGGGGGGGGACACAGGCTGCACATGGGGGGGGGACACAGGCTGCACATGGGGGGGGGACACAGGCTGCACATGGGGGGGGGGGGGGACACAGGCTGCACATGGGGGGGGGGGGACACAGGCTGCACATGGGGGGGGGGGGGACACGGGGGCTGGGGGGGGGGGGCACAGGCTGCACATGGGGGGGGGGGGACACAGGCTGCACATGGGGGGGGGGGACACAGGCTGCACATGGGGGGGGGACACAGGCTGCACATGGGGGGGGACACAGGCTGCACATGGGGGGGGGGCACAGGCTGCATTAACATTAAGGTTGTTAATATTTTTATAACTTAATTGCATAAAACATTAAAGGTGTCATTTAATGAGATAATTTAATGAGGGCGGGTTTAGGGGCGGGGCAGGGTAGGGGTTGGGCGGGGCAACTGGTGGCGAGTAACCCTTAAGGCCTGGCTAGTAGCTCAGGACTTGAAATTTTGAGCCCTGTGTATATATATATATATATATATATATATATATATATATATATATATATATATATATATATATATATATATATATATATATATATATATATATATACATATATATATATACATACATACATACATACATACATACATACATACACACATACACACATACACACATACACACACACACACATACACACACACACACACACACACTATATACATATATATATATATATATATATATAAACTCTGTTTTTAAAGTCCAGAAAAACAAAGGATTTTTCTCTAACAATCGATAATTTCTGGTCGTTCTTGTGTAATTCCTGCTTTCACAGTGAAATTCACCCTTTAGTGCCACCACCACCTTGCGAAATGGCCACTCACCAGATATCAATTGAATGCTCGCCTTTGGTTCATTAGACAGATAACCACTACTTAAACAAACGATCAATCTCCCCAAGGGTCAGGCCACTGGATATTCAAACTCATAACAAAACATGTAGAACTATCATGGTGTAGTATTTCTCAATGCGTTTATTAAAAGTATATTGCACTCACATTTTGCGGTGTCACCAAGCCGACACCAAGCTTATCCAGCCATGTATGCAGGTTCCACCTAAATCAACATGTGTTTCCCTGAAGGTTTCCTCTGTATTGCATGTGTTCCAAGTTTTTTGTTAAAAATCCTCTATGAAGCAATTTACGTCTAATTCTGTATTTAATCCGAGGGGTCTCGTAGTGTCCAACCTATGTATCTAATACATTTCATTAGGTGAGACCTCTCGTCTTAAATTTGAATTCCTCCAATTTGCTTCTATTTTTGTCAATGGCATAAAACCTTAAGTGTTGCGGGTCTCTATTGTGTACCTCTCTGAAATGTTTAGACACACTCTGGTGCTTATAACCTTTTCTGATGTTCCGGATATGTTCACCTATACAGACGGACAATGCCCTTGTGGTCCTACCCACATACTGCAGGCCACAACTGCATTCCATAACGTAAGTTACATGCGTGCTCCCACAAGTTATCAATTTATTATTCTTGAATTTCTGTTTTGTTGAATAGGATTGAAAGTCTAGTGTTTTTCTTGCTTTTTTGTTGGTGACCCTGCATGGCTTACATTTGCCGCATCGGTAAAACCCCTTTTGGTCAAAGTGACCATTTTTTTCGGTGGTTCAGGGACATTATTTACAATTTGATCTTGGTCTTCGCTCCCTCCTGTATATGAATGTTGGCCTAGGGGGATGTTTTGATTATTAACACTGTAGTTTGTGTTTATAGCACAGTGGCACAGAAAGCAATTTATATATTTGTTTTTTTAAGCATTGGTGGTAATATCACATGTTCTGCACATACAGCACAGCAGAAGGGAATTATCTAGATTATTTTTTTTGGTAGCTAGCCCAGTCCATTTCTTTTTGTATCATTTAACCCTATCCAAGGGTTTTGTTTGACTGCAGCACAACTATACACAATATATTTGGTGCGCCATATTTTTCAATTTTTTTTCTACTTTGGGGCATAAGCAAGGAAGCTGAGACTTCTGCAGTGTGTAAATGTGCTTTTACTATACAAAGATGCTGTACATACAAAACTATTACAATCTTAGGAATACAATACAAGACTGACAGATATCTATAACAAGCAAAATGCAGCCTATGGTCTATAACAGTACAAATACACTTTAAGGTTACTTATCTAATGTCACTGTATGTTCGTGATCTCCATTGGCAACGATGCTTCTTGGACACCAGGCACAAATCTTGTACCATGAGTGGCTTCTGATCTTCAAAGCATGTTGATGTGTGTGTCCCTAGCTTATGCCTGAATTCCCCTTTTATGTGTCAGGCTGTTTACCATAGTTACCAAACAGAAAACATACCTGTTTACTGTAGAAACAATGGACTGTTGAAAACTGTCAATTTAATACAACAATGGTATCTACCCATTGTCTTCTTAAACCAAACTTGACAGTAATAAAACAGTCATTCTTTCAGTTTGAGAGCTGAAAGAATCTCAAACAAGTAATGTCTGTCTTGTTTACTGTAGCTATAGACTAGAGACAATAGCCTGTTGAAAACTGTTAATTGAATACAACAATGGTATCTACGTACCTATTGTATGAAACAGCATTTGTTTGAGACATCTACTCAAACCAAAAAACCTGACAGTATCTCTATGACCAACCACTATTGTGTAATGTCATGTCTGACTAACGCAACACAGTGATTCCAGTGAGGCTAGAAGTGAAGCGTTGTAAAGAGAAGTGGCTAGGTTGGTGCAGGATGGGTGAGATTTTGTCTTAGAGATATATGTGGGTGTCCTTTGCGCTGATGTATGAACTAGATATTAAAATAGATGAATAAAAGTAAATGATCAATCAAAGTGATCTAAAAATGTGAACGTTATGATGCTAAAAGTGGAACAAATCCTACGATAAGCTGCAAAAACTAAGAGTAAACACTAACCCGTGAATCAGAATATATAAACAGTGTTTTTGCGCTAAAGTGCATCAAATATTAAAGTGCTCTATAAATGCATCAAACATAAAAGTGCTATATAAATGTGTAATATACCAATCAATGGTCACTGCGTCGTGACTCAAAAGCTGGTACTACACTGAGTGAAGTGAATCAATCATCAAAGAAAATAAATACAGTGGGAAATAAATAAATATAAACACTTCATGAATAACAATCAATAATCAATTAAATACATAATACAAGTGAATAAATGTGATATAAAAACACTAAATCTCCAATCACATATAAAAAACCATGAGAGGATAAAATGGATCAATAAATAAATTAATCGGTGGGTAAAAACGAGTCCACAAGGTGGTTCATGAAAGAGATAGTGTGATAGAAGTGACACCCATAAATAAAGCTCTATTAGTCTCTATAACGCAGATATACACAGGTTCTTTCTTTCTCCAAATGTGGGGGGTGCTGGGTAGTGAGGGCCTGCTCGTCAATAGTGCTCTCTAGCCTCTCACCTCTCTTAAGGTCAAAATGGGCATCTACAAGACCAACTGTAGCAGTTTCCAGCTCTCCATTCCCCGTGCAATCTGTCTCACAGCAACAAGGTCCACAATCCAAATCTCCACTTCCCCACAGACGTGTCACCAGAAATGGCCCTCCACTTGTATATATACAGGGTGTACCGCAATCCTGCAGTGATGGCTCACCCTCCGTGGGTGGTGTGTTAATTGCCAAAATGAGAAAAAGTGGAGAGAGGGACCCGATCGTGAAGTATATCAAAACAAGTTTATTTATAAAAAAGTAAATGCTTACATTGATAAAAGCAGCTAGATGAGTGTACGCGCGGTCTCCGTGTCAAACACTTGCGGTATCCCGACCAATCCCTACGCGTTGCGTCACGTGACCTCGTGACTTCATCAGGGGATGATCCCCTGATGAAGTCACGAGGTCACGTGACGCAACGCGTAGGGATTGGTCGGGATACCGCAAGTGTTTGACACGGAGACCGCGCGTACACTCATCTAGCTGCTTTTATCAATGTAAGCATTTACTTTTTTATAAATAAACTTGTTTTGATATACTTCACGATCGGGTCCCTCTCTCCACTTTTTCTCATTTTGGCAATTAACACACCACCCACGGAGGGTGAGCCATCACTGCAGGATTGCGGTACACCCTGTATATATACAAGTGGAGGGCCATTTCTGGTGACACGTCTGTGGGGAAGTGGAGATTTGGATTGTGGACCTTGTTGCTGTGAGACAGATTGCACGGGGAATGGAGAGCTGGAAACTGCTACAGTTGGTCTTGTAGATGCCCATTTTGACCTTAAGAGAGGTGAGAGGCTAGAGAGCACTATTGACGAGCAGGCCCTCACTACCCAGCACCCCCCACATTTGGAGAAAGAAAGAACCTGTGTATATCTGCGTTATAGAGACTAATAGAGCTTTATTTATGGGTGTCACTTCTATCACACTATCTCTTTCATGAACCACCTTGTGGACTCGTTTTTACCCACCGATTAATTTATTTATTGATCCATTTTATCCTCTCATGGTTTTTTATATGTGATTGGAGATTTAGTGTTTTTATATCACATTTATTCACTTGTATTATGTATTTAATTGATTATTGATTGTTATTCATGAAGTGTTTATATTTATTTATTTCCCACTGTATTTATTTTCTTTGATGATTGATTCACTTCACTCAGTGTAGTACCAGCTTTTGAGTCACGACGCAGTGACCATTGATTGGTATATTACACATTTATATAGCACTTTTATGTTTGATGCATTTATAGAGCACTTTAATATTTGATGCACTTTAGCGCAAAAACACTGTTTATATATTTTGTCTTAGAGGTTGTCGGTAGCAGAGAAGAGAAGGGTTGAGATTACGTAGGTTTCTGCGGGTAACTTTTAGGCGGTTGGAGGTGGAGGAGAGGGAGAGAGTGAAACTAATAGGTAGTGATCAGAGAAAGGGAATGGATAGTTGGAGAGGTTGCATGGAGTGCAAAGGTGAGAGAAAACTAGGTCAAGGGTATTGCCCTTTAGAGTAGGAGCGTGTATCCACTGCTTCAGGTCAAAGGAGGAGGTTAGGCTGAGAATTTTGGAAATGGCAGGAGTTTTAGTACAGGGCTTGACAAATTTGCTTGGAATCTAGGAGCCAGCTAAAAAAGTTAGGCGCCAGGTTTTTTTTTTTATCTTCTTGAGATCCGCTCTGTAGCCGTCGTTCTGCTTTGCCGGGACTACGTCCTATGACGTCGTGCCGTGTACAAGCGGCCTGTGCACCCCCTGAAGGGAGCGCGCGCCGCGCGCTCTGTGATCAGCAAGTCTGAGACTCGCTGGATCACTGATCCGAGTAAGGGATCGATCCCAACACAGCCGGTAATTACCACTAGATGGCGCCAAGATCTTAGAAGGAAGTATAGGCTTGCAGAGGGCAGCAAAGCCGCGGCCTCGATTACCGGCCGGCGTGATCCGACGCAATTGCATGCCAGACGAGGGCGGTCCGATCGGAGACAGGATACCTAAGATGTGCTGCCCCAGGCGCCAGGTCACTAATTCTAGTCGCCAATGCGACCTGGCGCCTGGGGTTCGTCAAGCCCTGCGTTAGTATTAATAGGGATATTGAAGTCATCCAGAATGATTGTGGTGATTTCAGAAGAAAGAAAGTAGGGTAGCCAGGCAGAGAAGTCACCAAGAAAAGTTGATACTGGTCCAGGGGGCCTGTAGATCACAGCTATCCTTAGAGAAATTGGAGTGAAAAGACGCATGCAGTGTGCTTCAAAAGAGGAGAGTGACAGATGGTTGAAGTACCTGAAAGGTGCTATGTGGGGCTAGAAGGATTCAGACACCTCCTCCCTTACATCCACTGGATCTGGGGGAGTGAGTCCAGGGAAGACCACTATGGGATAGGGCAGCAGAAGACTCAGTGTCGGATTCACAAAGCCAGGTTTTGGTAATGGCGAGTAGATTAAATGAGCTAGCGATAGAGGTCATGGAGAGGGGCGAGTTTGTTGCAGACAGAGCGGGAATTCCAAAGGGCACAAGGGAAAGGGAGTCTGGTCTTGGTAAGAATAGAAATGGGAACTAGGTTGTGTTGACTGCGGCTGCTGCCAGAGGGTGATGGGTGCATGGGGTACAGTTAAATTATGGAGGTTTGGGGATATATCTCCAGAGGTTAGGAGAAGCAGGAGGGTAAGGGAGGTAATATGGGGGTGGGATTTATATGAAGGGACATGCTCCAGGGTCCTGGAGATTTTTTGTTTATTAGAATTAGCAGGAGTTGGTGGGTGAAGCAATAACGCAAGGACAGAATTGAGGGATATATAATCTCTCTATATCTATCTATCTCTCTGCATCTTTGTGGCTTTCGGCTTATAGTTTTTAATGAACTATCATTGAGCACTGTGGTAGTTCATTGATTCTTCCTGTCAGAATGTATCAGCTTCCTCATACAATGTACGAGCAAACGTATACATTGACAGGTTTGTAGGAGACCTGCATGGTATCAGTGATCTGCTGATGCAATGCTTTACAGGCTTCTGCAACAAAAAATAATAAATTAAAAAATTTTTACGTGCAAAAAAAGAGCTGTACTGGGCAGTACAGAGGCACTGGGGAACACAGGAGTCAGTGACAGAAGGCAGTGAAGCAATTGTCACTGGAAGAACTGGAGTGTAAAGGTCTTTGAAGGCTCATGAAGGCAGGGACACTAGGAACACAGGCTTTTGGCATAGAAACTCTCTTAGGAACTTGGGAAATGGGGTCTAGAGTTAGAATTTTTTTTTCTATTTCTTAGGTTAAAGTGCGTTTAACGACCAAAAGCTCTCATCTGTCTTTTGCTGGCCGAATTTCCGATCGTATGTACGCGGGATTACTGGTTTTCACTTGATCTTGGAGGTTGGTTTTGCTTCTTGCTGGTAGTAGGTTGTGACCCCCAGGCGATTGCTTCATTGAAAGCAAGAGATACGTATGGGCAAGGAAGGCTATGGTGTGGAGATTTTACACTAGGGGATCTGCAAGAGGATAGTCAGGGCATGGGTCCTTAAGGAGAAGCTGATTTCAGTCAGAGATTGATGCAGGCAGCCAACAAGAGAATAGTTGGGTCAACCCGTGTAATCAAGTAAACAGTAGCTGGCAAGAAAACACAGGGCCAGTCACTTCCAGGGCTGATGCTTAAATACCCTGTGTCAGGACCCATGTCTGAACCTGCAACCCCTGCTGACTCTGCCTCTTCTTGCAGAGCCTGACCCCTGACAGTGACATAATACTTTGGCCCAAAAATAGCAAATGCTGTGGCTCCTTTCAGGCAGCTAATTTCAGAGCTGCAGGAGTTAGGCGTTACCTACCAAGACATATTTGCCAAACTGGAAAGTTTTTAGTGAAGGGGCAACGGGAAGAAAACCATGCTCTACAGAAAAATTCCTGGATGTATATTCCCGAGATGATGCTAACGCATGCATGCCTCTACCACTCAAATGTAATGGAGGCCGCCACCATTAGAGAGGGTTCCTTATCCAGTGTTGCATATATTTCAAAATGTAACCAGCTGCATTTACTTCTGAGGAAACAAAGATACTATTTATCAACCTTCTGATGGAGGAAGCCATAGCTTGGGTCTCCCCATTTTATATAGAACAAAACAGTGGTAATAATTTTGAGACCGTTGTGACCGATAGGAATCTGATTTATAATCCTAACCGCAGCACTACTGCCGAAGCAAAGTTGCATATTTTGCAGCTGGGTATACTTTCTGTTGCCGAGTACACAGCTGAAATCTGATGTTGGTTCTCTGATACCACTTATAACCAAGCAGAACAAAAGTCAGTTCTGCCAAGGGCTCTCTGAACAGGTAAAATATGAGCTTGCCAGAGTAAAGACATCCAATGATTTTGAGGCATTCATCCATTTATATATCCAAATGAATTGGAGGCCTACACAGAGATGGAAGGAGAAACTGGGAATGTTTGGCGGTAATGGGTGCATGCATTTCTCTCAGTTTGTTCAGAAGGATCCAAAAGATTGCCTGGAGTTTAACATTCCTGAACCTATGCAGGTTGATGCTATTAGATCTGTTTCTGCTCTGTTCTGCTCAGGAGAAAGTGAAAAGGCATTTGGAGAGCTTTTATATTTCTATTGTGGGGACTCTGGGCATTATGCAATTAATTGAACCAACAAAGTCAAAAGAACAATTTGTGACTGATGTTAGTGCCTGAACAAATAAACTCCATTACTCAGTCTACCTTTCAATTGATCCATGAAGACATTTTTTCTGACCGTTGACCCACATGCCCACCTCTGGGTCTGCCATCAACACTTGTTTATAAAATACGTCATTGAGGATTGCTTGGTTGAGAATCTGAAAGTATACTGTGCTATTGCATGTTTTTAAAGAAACAATCTTTGGAATGTTAATCATACCGTCACAATGTATGTAAATAAAAAATCTTGAGAATTCACTCTAAATATGTGTACATTTATAGACTTCAATGTAAATGTTATATACTTATTCATTCATTCATTACGCTATTTTAGAACACAGTCTCTTCTTGCTAATATATACCCCTGAAGGAGACAAATCTGTACACTGAAACGCGTCGGATGCAAGTATAGATTGCATTGTATATCTAATGATGGTGATAACGTTTTAGACATATTTAAGCATTCTCTGTTTTTATGTTTTCCATATTTTTCTAAATAAATATTTTGAAATATCAACAACATCATCTCCTCTAGGAGGAGGAGGGGAAGAGGACTCCAGTGGCAAGCTCAAGTGAAGCTCATGGCGCCCAAAAGGGTTTAGGCAGTGCTGGAAAATAATGGTGGCCACACCAAATATTGACACTTTTGGCCCAATTTTGAAATTTTTTCTTGGGGGTGTACTCACTTTTGTTGCCAGCGGTTTAGACATTAATGGCTGTGTGTTGAGTTATTTTGAGGGGACAGCAAATTTATACTGTTATACAAGCTGTACAATTACTACTTTACATTGTAGCAAAGTGTAATTTCTTCAGTCACATGAAAAGATATAAAATATTTACAAAAATGTCAGGTGTGTACTGAGATGTTGTATGTAGCCTCATGCCTGATTATGTGCACGCAATAAGACTCCCCGATTTTTATCTTTTGGGGTTGCTCCAGCCCAGTGGCGGCCCGTTCAAAGGGGCGCATGGGTAAATGACACTGGCAGTGAAGGGTTAAGTGTGTCCTAGGGGCGTGTTTCCAACTGTGGGGGCGTGGCTGTGTATGACACGTCACTGAGCGTTGCTCCGATCACATGGAGCAGAGCACAGTGACACTGTTACTAGGCAGAACGGGGAGATGCTTGTTTACATTAGCATCTCCCTGTTCCTTCTCTCCATGAGGCGATCGCGGGTATCTCCGCGGCGATCGAGTCTGCGGGACCCGCGACCCGACTCGCGGAGCTTCCCGCAGTATATCTGCGTGAGGCGGTTGGGAAGCGGTTAAGTGCACTCGGGGTGGCCGCCGGACACAGTGCACTATGGAAGCGTCATGCCAATGCAATCCCTTGATTGCAGGCAAGACGCTTCATTTGCAGTGTTTTTTGATACCCTGTACACGCTCATTGGGTCATTCTCCTTCATGTCTGGGCGGTGCTGTCCCCGGGTGGTGTGTCACTTCCGGTTTCGGCTCTGTGTGAATGGAGAAGCCAGGTATTGTATTAATGATCCAGAGTGCAGAGACGGACTTGTTATCTGCCAGCTCAGCGGGGATCAACGGATCGATCCCCGCTGAGCAAGCGGATGCTAAATAGGGACAGCCCCGTGTGAAAGGGGCATAATGGTCAGACAGAGAGGGCCAATCAAATGTTAGAGCAGTAGCTTTGATGTTTTGTCAGTTATCTTCAGGATGACTGGATAAACAATTTTCCTACAGCAAAGTTTTGCTTATAACCATTATAACCACTTGCCGACCAAGCCATAGTGTGGTCGGCTAATTCTGGGAAGGCGTACAATAACGTCCTCCCAGAATCGTGCTTCCCACTTGCCCCCTGGGGCACACCTGGGAAAGTCCATGACTGTTGGGTCCTCTGGTTCAGCTCCTCCTCTCTCCTCACACTGTTCGGTACAGTGCATGAGGATAGGAGTGAGCCGGTGCAGTAGCGCTTGTGGGCTGGATCTGAAGTGACCACAGCGCTGATCTGTGCCCATCCATGGCTCATTCATGCTCACCCATCCCTCATTTTGCTCATCCATACCTGTCCATGCTACGTCGGTGCTCATCCGTGCCACGTCGTTGCTCATCCGTGCCACATTCATGCCACATCAGTGGCCATCTGTGTTTCACAAAAGTGTAATAGGTAGTCAAATTAGATATATTTAATTTATGCCCTTGGAACACCTGATAGTGCTCCCTGCATGTTGGGCCTCTGAATGTGGCCAGGCTGTGGAAAAGTCTCACACGTGGTATCGCCGTACTTGAGAGGAGTAGTAGAATGTGTTTTGGGGTGTAGTTGCAAATATGCACATGCTGTGTGTGAGAAATAACCATTTTAATATGACAATTTTTTGAAAAAAAATAAGAATAAATAAATCTTCATTTTGAAAAGAAATGTTGTAAAAAATTGCAACTTCAAAAAACTTGCCATGCCTCTTACTAAATCCCTCGGAATGTCTACTTTCCAAAAAGGGGTCATTTGGGGGGGTGGGGGGGATTTGTACTTTCCTTGCTTTTTTGTGTCAAGAAATGACTATGGTCTTCAGTACATCAGGTGTGATCAATTTTAAGTGATTAACACCATAGCTTGTAGACACAGACCAAATAATATACACTGATTTTGGTTATTTTTACCAAAGATATGTAGCAGTATAAATTTTGCCCAAAATTTTTTGAAGAAAAATTACTAATTTGCAAAATGTTATAACAGAAACTAAGAAAGATGCATTTTTTTACTAACTTTTTAATCTTTTTTCATTTATAGAGTGCTGATGAAATACTACCAAAAGAAAGCTCTGTTTGTGTAAAAAAAAAAAAAAAAAGCTGAATATTGGTCTGGTTAGGAAGAGGGTTTAAGTGCCCAGTGGGCAAGTGGGTAAACATGGCTCCACCTCCCAAAGCCTCTTTTTTTTCTTAGTGATATTGAAGGAAAATAAAATGACAAACCTTGTATACTTACCTGCTCTGTGCAGTGGTTTTACACAGAGCAGCCCCAATCCTCATCTTCTCTTGTCCCCTGCCATCGCTCCTGGTCCCTCCCTCCCACCGGGTAGTGGTAGGCTCACTCCTGAGCAGCTGCTCTGCATGTACACACACACAGCCGTGGATGGGCCCTGCCCCCTCATCTTATTGGCTTACTGGCTGTGATTGAGAGCAGTGGGAGTCGATAAGGATGTAGAGTCCCCGAAGAGCTGTGGTGCCCATGGCTGGATCACGATGGGGCTTAGGCAAGTATTAGGGGAGCTTGGGGGGGGGGGGGGGGTGTTGCTGCAAACACAAGGTTTTCTAACTTTGTGCATAGAATGCATGAAGACAAAAAAATGTTGAGCCTTTACAACCACTTTTAAATACTGGTTATCATCCAGTTTTTATTTCTGATCTCCCTATCGCCACCCTAATTCCTGCTGTTATCAACTGATGAACTACGTTGCAGGAGATGCAGGAAAAATCGGTTTGAGACTTTGAGGGAGGCTCAGGAATGTTATAAAAAGCCTGCTGACAGACATCGTACATCACTCCCAACCTTTCATGTGGGGAACTAAGTTAGGTTATTAACCAAAAATTTTAAGGTACAAGTTCATCTGCTTAGTTGGGTCAAAATGTTGTTTTTTATGGAGAGATTCTAGTTGGTGTATGCGGGTTAATACATCAGTTTTATATACTGTCCCTCTCGTTTTTTGAAGGGGATACGTTGAGGCACAAGCTAAAAGCTGAGCTCATAGGCATTCCCCAGGCTATGGTCAGGCTCACCAGCACATGGTCCTATAGTGTAATGTTGTCTATTTCCTATCTGGTGATAAGGGATAGATGGCAGTGGGAGATGAAGAGCATGCCAATATGGGAAGAATAATGGAAACTTAGTGCCTGTGACAACAAACAGCACATGAAAACAAATTGTGTGTTTTTTGTATATGTATGTGTGTGTGTGTGTGTGTGTGTGTGTGTGTGTATGTATATATATATATATATATATATATATATATATATATATATATAATATAGCAGAATTTATGATTTCTTGGCCATAACACAAAAACATTTCTTTCACTCATGGTTATTGTTTGGCTGAAGCCATTTATTGTAAATCAACTGTGTTTACTCTTTTTAAATCATAATGACAACAGAAACTACCCAAATGACCCTGATCAAAAGTCTACATACCTTGGTGATTTTGGCCTGATAACATGCACACAAGTTGACACAAAGGGGTTTGAATGGCTATTAAAGGTAACCATCCTCACCCATGATCTGTTTGCTTGTAAATAGTGTGTGTGTGTGTGTGTGTGTGTGTGTGTGTGTGTGTATATATACAAAAGGTCAATGAGTTTCTGAACAACTGATAGACCCTTGCATCTTTCATCCAGTGCTGCACTGAGGTTTCTGGATTCTGAATCATGGGGAAAGCAAAAGAATTGTCAAAGGATCTGTGGGAAAAGGTAGTTGAACTGTATAAAACAGGAAAGGGATATAAAAAGATATCCAAGGAATTGAGAATGCCAATCAGCAGTGTTCAAACTCCAATCAAGAAATAAAAAATGAGGGGTTCTATTGAAACCAAACCACACAGTCAGGTAGACCAACTGAAATTTCAGCCACAACTGCCAGGAAAACCGTTTGGGATGCAAAGAAAAACCCACAAATAAGGTGAAATACAGGACTCTCTGAAAACATGTGGTGTGGCTGTTTCAAGATGCACAATAAGGAGGCACTTGAAGAAAGATGAGCTGCAAGTCGCCGGAAGAAAGCCATTACTATGCAAATGCCACAAAGTATCACGCTTACAATACGCCAAACAGCACAGAGACCAGCCTCAAACCTTCTGGCACAAAGTCATTTGGAGTGATAACATAAAAATTTTGCTTTTTGGCCACAACCTTAAACGCTACATTTGGAGAGGAGACAACAAGGCCTATGATGAAAAAGGCACACCATTCCTACTGTGAAACACAGAGGTGGATCCCTGATGTTTTGGGGATGTGTGAGCTACAAAATCATAGGAAATTTGGTCAAAATTGATGGCAAGATGAATGCAGTATGTTACCAAAAAAATACCGGAGTAACATTTGCATTCATCAGCAAGGAAGCTGCACATGGGACGTACTAGGACATTTTAACTTGACAATGATCCAAAACACTAGGCCAAGTCGACCTATCATTGACTACAGCAGAATAAAGTGAAGGTTCTGGAGTGGCCATCTGAATATTATTGAGCAACTCTGGGGAGATCTCAAACGTGCAGTTCATGCAAAGCAGCCCAAGAATTTACAGGAACTGGAGGCTTTTTTCCAAAAGGAATGGGCAGCTTTACCATCTGATTAGATAAAGAGCCTCATCCACAAATACCACAAAAGACTTCAAGATGTCATTGATGTTAAAGGGGGCACTACATGGTATTAAACTGGGGTATGTAAACCTTTGATCCGGGTCATTTGGGTAGTTTATGTTGTCCTTATGATTTAAAGAGAGTAAACAGTTGATTGATAATACCATATATACTCGAGTATAAGCCGACCCGAATATAAGCCGAGGCACCTTATTTTACCACAAACAACTGGGAAAACGTATTGACTGGAGTATAAGCCTAGGGTGAGAAATGCGCAGCTACTGTAAGTGGAAAAGAGGGTCAACACTGCCCATTTGCAGCCTCACTTTGCCCATTTGCATTCAAACTTGGTAGTTAAGGGTTCCTAAATGCCCCCTAGCTGCAGCCAAAATTTGGGGTCTCTGGACCCAAAGGGTCCGAAATTACATTGCTGCAGATGGACACAGTTGACCGTTTTTGGGGCCCTGTATCTCAGGGTCACTTGGTGCTAGGAACCCCTGCAGATTTCATCCGGCTGCTTCTGTCTTCTGTCACATCATCAAAAAAACCCAAAGACCCAGTGCCACTGGAAGCCATGCATGCCCATGCCATCACACTGCCTCCACCATGTTTTACAGATGAAGTTGTGTGCTTTGGATCATGAGCTGTTCCAAGCCTTTTCCACATTTTTTTTTTCTTCCCGTCATTCTGATACAGATTAATCTTGGTATCATCCAGCCAAAAAATGCTTTTCCACAATTGTTCTGGCTTTTTTAGATGTTTTTTGGCAAAGTCTAATCTGGTTTTTCTATTCTTCAGACTTATAAATGGTTTGCACCTTGATTGTAGACTTTGACAATGATACAGTGCTTCACTTGTCTGGATGCTGTGAATGGGTTTTTCTTTACCATAGCGAGGATCCTGCCATCATCCTCCACTGTTGTCTTCCATGGAGGTCTAGGCCCTTTTATGTTGCTGAGTTCACCAGTACGTTCTTCTTTCCTCAGAATGTACCAAACTTGATTTGGCCACTCCTAATGTTGCTGCTATCTCTGATGGATTTGTTTCGTTTTTGAAGCCTTACAATTGCCTCTTTCACTTGCATTGTCAGCTCCTTTGAACGCTTGATGTAGGTTCACAGCAATAGATTGCAAATTCAAATACCACACTTAGAATCAACTCCGGACCATTTACAGTATATACTCGACTATAGGCCGTCCCGAGTATAAGCCGAGGCCCCTAATTCACCACAAAAAATGGGAAAACTGCATTGACCCATGTATAAGCCGAGGGTACAAAATGCAGCAGCTACTGTAAGTGGAAAAGAGGGCCAGCAATGCCCATCTGCAGCTGCCTGTCCCCTGTACAGACCCCCCCCCCGTGTCCCCATTGCAGCCTACCTGTGCCGATCTGCGGGTCCTGTGCCATCCGTCCTGTGTCATCGGTCTTCGGTCCCCGCTCTCCGCTCTCTCCCTGCTCTCCGCTCTGTCCCCGCTCTGTCAGCGTGTACGGCGCCATTGTAAAATTAAAAAGCCGCGCCTCCTCCTCGTCCTCGTCCGTGATAGGAGGAACGCTGTTTTCCCAGCAGTCAGTGTACAGTGTTCCGCCTATCACGGATATTCTCTCATCCTCGTCCATGAGATGAGAATGACAGGACATCCGTGATAGGCGCAACACTGTACTGCTGGGAAAATTAGTGTCCGCCTATCACGGACGGGCGGGAGGAGGCGGCGCAGCTTTTTAAAACTGCTGTCTGTCTGCATGACAAGCTGTTCATGTAGGCAGACGGCGGTGACTCGAATATAAGCCGAGGGGTGGACTTTCAGCCCTAAAAAATGGGCTGAAAATCTCGGCTTATATTCGAGTATATACGGTACCTGCTTAATTGATGAATTAGTAACGAAGGAGTAGCCCACACCTGGCCATGAAACCGCTTTCGATTCAGTTGTCCAATTACTTTTGTTCCCTTGAAAAAGGGGGGATAAACCCTTCCTCTGATTTGGATGTACATACTCTCAAATAAAAGAGTGTGCACTTACAGCCCATATCCATTATATTACTATAGCTTAATTATGTTTTGGTAAATACCTGAAAAAAAAAAAACTAAAATTGTTCCTGTATCCAAATATATATTGACCTAACTGTGTATGTTTGTGTGTGACATGCATGCATACATACATACATACATACATACATACTAGGGATGGGCCCGGTGCTCGATTCAAACCCACGTTCGAATCGAACATCGGGCGTTCGCCCGCTCGGCGAGCCCAGAACTATTTGGGCCACTCGCATCAAATTCGTGTGATGCGAGCGGCCCGCAATGCACTGCGCCAGTCGCAGTGCATTGCTGGCTGATGATTGGCCAAGCATGCGCTGTGACCCGCATGCTTGGCCAATCATAGAGCCAGCGGCGAGGAGAGCAATAATTGGCCACAGGCAGGATGCCTGTGGCCAATTATAGCTCAGGGGGTTTAGTACACGCCCCACATTATAAAAGGCCGCCGCGCCGGCGGCCTCGTATATAGTGTTCCAGTGTCCAGGGTTATTATGTACTGCTGACATTATGTGCTGTGATTCTGGGGATTAGTGTGTGCGTGCTGTTAGTACAGCATTGCAGTATCACATCTGGGGGGTGTCTATAGTATGCCTGTGAAGGGGCGCATGTTTCATGTGCTTAGAACTGTCCCTGTACAAAGTGTCATTTTTGCAGGAAAAAAAGCTATTTAAAATCTCTCACGGCTAATGAATTGACGGCTCCCGTAACACAGAGAACAGTCATTCATTGAAAGTCATTGATAAAAAAAAAAAATAGGTCTGCTATGGATATTAAGGGGAACCCCGGCCAAAAAAAAAAATGGCGTGGGGCCCCCCTCAAAATCCATACCAGACCCTTATCCGAGCACGCAACCTGGCAGGCCACAGGAAAAGAGGGGGGGGACGAGAGCGCCCCCCCCCTCCCTCCTGAACCGTACCAGGCCACATGCCCTCAACATTGGGAGGGTGCTTTGGGTCCCCCCCAAAGCACCTTGTCCCCATGTTGATAAAGACAAGGGCCTCTTCCCCCCACAACCCTGGCCATTGGTTGTGGGGGTCTGTGGGCTGGGGGCTTATCGGAATCTGGAAGCAAGGGGAACAAGGGGACCCCCAGATCCCGCCCCCCCTGTGTGAAATGGTAAGGGGGTACCCCTACCATTTCACCAAAAAAGTGTCAAAAATTGTAAAAATGACAGGAGACGGTCTTTGACAATTCCTTCATTAAAATCTTCTTTCTTCTGGTCTTCCTTCTTCCTTTCTTCATCCTTCGGTTTCTTCATCTTCTCCTTCCGGCATCTTCTTCCATCTTCTTCCATCATCTTCTTCCTCCGATCCGCTTCTTCTTGCTCTGGTTTTCTCGTCCGGCATCTTCTTCCACGGCGTCGGTGTCTCTTCTGGGCCGCTACGCGCAATGGGAGGCTCCCGCTGTGTGAGGCTTCGCTGCGTCTGACAGGTCTTTTATAACGGAGGGCGGGGCCACCTGGTAACCCCGCCCCCTCTGACTCACGGGGACGTCATGGGGAATTCCCTATGGCTTTCCCCATGACATAAAAGCACCCTCCCAATGTTGAGGGCATGTGGCCTGGTACAGTTCAGGAGGGAGGGGGGGGGCGCTCTCGTCCCCCCTCTTTTCCTGCGGCCTGTCAGGTTGCGTGCTCGGATAAGGGTCTGGTGTGGATTTTGAGGGGGACCCCACGCCATTTTTTTTTTTTTTGGCCGGGGTTCCCCTTAAAAGTCCCCGGAAGGAGAAGATGTGAATCTTCTGTTCAACAACATCCCAAATGTACTTTATTGGATTGATATCTGGTGACTTTGGAGGCCATTGAAGTATAATGAACTAATTTTACTGTTCAAGAAACCAGTTTGAGATGATTTGAGCTTTTTGACATGGTGCATTAACCGGCTGAAAGTAGCCATCAGAAGATGGGTACACTGCAGTCATAGGGATGGGCTTGGTCAGCAACAATACTCCGGTAGGCTGTGCTGTTATACAGTTGCCAACGTCATATGACTTCATCATTTTATACCCAAACAGGGGGAGGGGTGCTTTTAAACCAGTGTTCCAAGCCAGAATTGCATACTCGCATATCATAAACAACACTGTGAACAATGCACCCATTATGATCCAGAATAAGAAGGGAAGGAGGGCCATCAACAAGGCATTTTCGTTTATACAACAGCCGCTCACTGGGTATTCTCTCTTTTTTGGGCCATTCTCTGTAATCCTGAAAGAGGGTTGTGTGTGAAAATCTCAGTAGATCCGCAGTTTTTGAAATACTCAGACCAGCCCGTCTGACACCAACAACCATGCCATGTTCAAAGTCCCTTAAATCCCCATTCTGATGCTTGGTTTGAACTTCAGCAAGTCGTCTTCGCCACACCTAGATGCCTAAATGCATTGAGTTGCTACTATGTGATTGGCTGATTAGCAATTTGTTTTACCAAGCAAGTGAACAGATGTAGCTGTAGTAAAGTGGCCGGTGTGTGTATGTATGTATGTGTATATGTATATATGTGTATGTGTATGTGTATATATATATATATATATATATATATATGTGTATGTGTATGTGTGTATATATATATATATATATATATATATATATATATATATATATATATATATATATATGTATGTGTGTGTGTGTGTGTGTGTGTGTGTGTGTGTGTATATGTATGTATGTGTGTGTATATATATATATATATATATGTATATATATATATATATATATATATATATATATATAGGTTTATAGTGCGGTTTGGTATCACATGTGCGACGTGTATTTGCTATTGCACTTAGAGTACTTTGTCGTTTTATGCACAATATACTGTAAATATTTTTGTTTTCATAGATCACTTTTGAAGTACACTTTGTTTTTTTGTTTGAGTTCTATACCAGTTAATAAGGTTTCACTTAGGTTCCTAAGTGTTTGATATCCTTTTATATGCCCAATTTTTTATTTCTAATATTTTAATATTGGTGTAAGATGCAGGCCAATGCATGCTGTTAACATTTGTTAAACTATAAGGTATAGAATGAAATTTTAGCACTATATTGAAAAGTATATGTTAGTATTATTGTACATATTGCTAGTATGGCTTGCACATTTTTAATTTAAAGTGCATTTTTTTCACTTAAAACTATTTTGACAAGTTTTTCTATTTTTCCTAGGTTTATATTGTGCCTTCAGCTGCCATTTTTCATTCTCTTAATGAACATGGGGAATCAAGTGATAAAATGAACAATATGCGTGTTTATGGCACAATTTTTCTCATCCTGATGGCGCTTGTCGTATTTGTGGGGGTCAAATATGTGAACAAATTTGCCTCTCTGTTCCTGGCATGTGTCATCCTTTCCATTCTCTCCATCTATGTGGGCAGCATAAAATCAATCTTTGACCCTCCTTGGTTTCCGTAAGTAAAGAATACATAGTAAATATTGGTGCAATTGTAAATGAATTATTCCGCGTTGTAGGGGACCTCTGCTTGTTTTTCATGTGTTTTCTGGAATCTGACAGTGGTAAAAAATATTTTAAAAAGTAAACAATTTTTCAAAGCTGTATAACTAGTTGGCCTGTGCTTGGTTTAAATATGTTTTTCCAAAATTTGTTTCTTAGGAGTCAAATCCTGAGAAGACGAGAACAAAAATGGGATACAAACTGACTCCAAATGGCAAAAATCTACAAGAGCTAGAGCTTTGGGTACTTTTTCAAAATTCAGTCAGAATCCAAATAAGTAATCAGGAAAAAAATTAAAGGAGTTAAAGGAGTTGTAAAGGCAGAGTTTTTTTTTTTATCTTAATGCTTTCTATGCATTAGGATAAAAAGCCTTCTGTGTATAGCAGCCTCCCCAGCACCCACTAATACTTAGCCCCATCTCTGTCCAGCGATGTCCACGAGTCCCTTGGCCATCCCAGACTCTCCCTACTGATTGGCTGAGGCACATAAGCCGTGCCATTGGCTCCCGCAGCTGTCAGTCAGCTAATCAGAAGAGAAAGGGGGTGGGGCGGAACGGCAGCTCTGTGTCTGAATGGACACGCAGCTGCAGCTCACCTCGGGTGTTCCCCATAGCAGGCTTCTTGCTGTGGGGGCACTCGACATGAGGGAGGGGCCAGTGGAGCCGAAGAGGGACCTGAGAAGAGGAGGATCCAGGCTGCTCTGTGCAAAACTATTACACAGAGCAGGTAAGTATAACATGTTTGTTATACATCTTCTTTTTTTTTTTTTTTTTTAACTAGACTTTACAATCACTTTCATGAAATGATGTTGAACTGAAATAAATGACTACGTTTTAACTTGCCCAGTAAAAAATGCATCTGATGGCACAGCATCAGATATATACTGTATACTAACATCAGAAGTATGGGCTAGGAGCAAATCCAAGTCATAGGGTGTCCTATATCTTTCACTTCAAAGAGTTATACATCAGGTAAACCACATTCCATACATCTGTTGATAGCAGTTAGAAGTGGGAGATATGACACCCTATGACTTGGATTTGCACCCAACCTAACCTGATTGTAGTGCTATCATATGCATTTTTTTATGGGGGTCTGACTGTCTGTCAGAGGTGCACAACTCTGGATAAAATAAGAATAAAACAAGTGCCAGAAAAAGGATTAGTTTTCAACCACTTCAATACAGGGCACTTTACACCCTTCCTGCCCAGACCAATTTTCATCTTTCAGCGTTCTCACAATTTGAATGACAATTACTCAGTTATGCAACACTGTTCTCAAGCAAAATTTTTCACACAAATAGAGCTTTCTTTTTGTGGTATTTAATCACCGCTGGGTTTTATTTTTTGGCATATAAGTAAAAAAAGAGTGAAAATTTGGGGGAAAAAAACACATTTTTTTTTTTTATTTTTTTTTTGTTTTCTATTGTACAATTTTGCAAATAATTTTTGTTCATAAATTTGGGCCAAAATTTATACTGCTGCATAGCTTTGGTAAAAATAACACAAATTTAGTCTATATTTGGTCTGTGTGAAAGCTAAAGAGTCTACAAGCTATGGTGCAAATCATAAAAAATATATCGCACCTGATCACACCTGGTGGTACTAATGGCCTATCTTAATTCTTGAGGCCCTGAAATGTCAGAACAGTACAAATACCCCCCAAATTACCCCTTTCTGTAAAGTAGACAGTCCAAGATATTTAGTAAGAGGCATGGTGAGTTTTTTGAAGTTGTAATTTTTTCCCACAATTTTTTTTTTTTTTTTACTCAAAATTGTTGTAAATTATTTCTCACACATATAAGCATACTTCCAATTACACCCCAAAATACATTCTGCTACTCCTGAGTATGGCGATACCACATGTGTGAGACATACAGAAGCCCATTATGCAGGGAGCACCATCAAGCATTCTAGGAGCATAAATTACACACATAATTTCCTGATGACCTATCACATCTTTGAAGGCCCTGGAGCACCAGGACAGTGGAATTACCCACATAATTACCCAATTTTGGAAAGCAAACACCCCAACGTATATTCTAGGAGGCATGGGCTGCATATAGCTACTCGGGTACTCTGATGAGCTGGTGACAGGTACTCGGGTACTCTGATGGGCTGTGACAGGTATTCTGGGGCTAGTGACAGGTCCTCTTTATTTGGGGGGAAATCGGGCACTGTACTTTTTTATTATTCTTTCCAAGTTTCCTCTTCACACACGGAGGTGGAGAACCTGGAAACTGCATTATAGCGGTTTGTTGACATTTGTGACTGACTGTGATTGGACACAGCCGGTCATGTGGTAAAGAACCAATTTTATTGGGGAGGCGATGTTTTCCAATGGCCCTGTATGGAAGTGGTTAAAGAGAAACTGCAGTCTGCTCACATAATTTGTAACAAAACATCTTTGCCATTCTGAAGCTTCCCTCCAACCACTTTGTATATAATTTTATATTTACTGTGATTCTGTACTTGCCAAATGCTGCAGAAATCTCCCTCAACTAAGTCTGGCTGCAACCATTTTAACTGTGGGCAGCTGAAGCTGCTGCCTGTTTAAGTTCCTGAATTTACACAGACACACACCTCCCAGATCTGCAGCTCTCATTGGCCCTCTTATTTCTCATCCCCCCTCACTTCCTAGCAAACTCTTGTGAGAGTGAGAGCTGTGCATGATGTCATAAGCCTAGGCTTTTTACCAGACAAACAAAGTGGCCTATATAAGGTATTTACTGGCAGAAATTAAAAATATATATATATAGTAATAAGGTCAGGTCTGAGCATGTAGGCCCTTTACAAAATAATTTAGAGTGGGTGACAGGGGACAAAGAGAAGGCTAATTTATTAAATACTTTCTTCAGCTCTGTGTATACAAAGGAGCATGGGGGAGCTCATGTCCATAATGGGGGTGGTAATTATACCCCCCCGAATGATCCACAATGGCTCAAAAGTGATCTGGTCCAGAAATATTTAGACAGAATAAAGGTGGATAAAGCACCTGGACCAGATGGCATCCACCCACGTTTTTTTAAAAGAATTGAGCTCTGCAATTTCAAAGCCATTGTATTTAATTTTAGGGACTCATTAATGACGGGAATAGTACCACTGGATTGGCGCAGGGCGAACGTAGTGCCTATATTTAAAAAGGGAACAAAGTCTTTACCAAGGAACTATAGACCTGTTAGTTTAACTTCTATAGTTGGGAAGATACTGGAGAGATTATTAAAAGACCACATAGACGAGTTCTTGCTGGAAAAAAACATTTTAAGCAATAGACAGCATGGGTTCATGAAAGACAGAAGTTGTCAGACAAACCTGATTTATTTTTATGAAGAGGTAAGTAAAACCTTGGACAGAGGCGTGGCTGTGGACGTGGTATACTTGGATTTTGCAGAAGCGTTCGATACAGTTCCCGACACACGACTCATGTGTAAGGTAAGGTCTACAGGCTTGGAAATATTGGTTTGTAAATGGATAGAAAACTGGCTAAAAGACAGAATTCAGAGAGTTGTGGTTAATGATTCTTACTCTGAATGGGCTAAGGTTATCAGTGGTGTACCCCAAGGTTCAGTGCTGGGACCCTTACTTTTTAATATCTTTATAAATGATATTGGGTCTGGGATCAAAAGTAACATTTCTGTCTTTGCAGATGACACCAAGCTATGCAGTGGAATAACGTGCTTACAGGATGTCTCCAATTTACAAGCTGACATTAATGCTCTGTCTAATTGGGCGACTATGTGGCAGATGAGGTTTAATGTTGATAAATGTAAAGTTATGCACTTGGGGGCTAAGAATATGCATGAATCATACATGCTAGGGGAAGTACAACTGGGGGAATCCGTAGTGGAGAAGGATCTGGGGGTTTTGGTAGATCATAAGCTCAATAATAGCATGCAATGTCAAGCTGCGGTTTCCAAAGCAAGCAAAGTTCTTTCTTGTATTAAGAGAGGTATGGACTCCAGAGAGAGATATAATTTTGCCGCTGTTCAAATCATTAGTAAGACCTCATCTGGAATATGCAGTTCAGTTTTGGGCACCAGTTCTCAAAAAGGATATCGGGGAACTGGAGAAAGTGCAGAGAAGGGCAACCAAACTGATAAGAGGCAGGGAGGAGCTCAGCTATGAGGAAAGATTAGAGGAACTGAATTTATTCACTCTTGAGAAGAGGAGAATAAGGGGGGATATGATCAACATGTACAAATATATAAGGGGTCCATTTAGTGAACTTGGTGTTGAGTTATTCACTTTACGGTCAACACAGAGGACAAGGGGGCACTCCTTACGTCTAGAGGAAAAGAGATTTCATCTCCAAATACGGAAAGGTTTCTTCACAGTAAGAGCTGTGAAAATATGGAATAGACTCCCTCCAGAGGTGCTTCTAGCTAACTCAGTAGATTGCTTTAAGAAAGGCCTGGATACTTTCCTAAATGTACATAATATAACTGGGTACTGACATTTATAGGTAAAGTTGATCCAGGGAAAATCCGATTGCCTCTAGGGGGATCAGGAAGGGATTTTTTTCCCCTGCTGTAGCAGATTGGAGCATGCTCTTTTGGGTTTTTTTTTTGCCTTCCTCTGGATCAACTGTGGGTATAGAATGGGGTTTATTGGATTGTACGATATATTTTATTTTTATTTATGATTTCTTTTTTTTTTCTGGTTGAACTGGATGGACTTGTGTCTTTTTTCGGCCTAGCTAACTATGTAAGATACTATGTAAGAATTTTTTTTTTTACTATCCAAAGTTAAAACAACAAGGGCAGATTTAATAGATGGAAAGTTGAAAAAGTGACTGAAATAACACTTTAAGTGGCTAAACTTGTCTCATTTGCAGACCGAACTTTGTGTGTTTTTTTTATTTTTATTTGACAACTGCACTTGTTACATGAATCGTGAAAATGCTGGATTAATGCAGTTGTATACCCCGCTTGGTCATTTTTACCTACAGGTAAACCTTTAATAAGGTAAAATAAATGCCTGTAGGTAAAATAAATATCGCCTAAACCTGCACAGTTTAGGAGATATTCACCCTGCATGCAGCCACTGACATCACTGGCGTATGTGCTCTGAAGGTCCAGCAGATCGTGCCGGATCTTCAGAGCTCCTTGCCGGAACGGTGGACTCTTGCGCACATGCGCAGGTGTGACGTCATCGCAGCTCCGGCCACTCACATCGCTGATGCCCACGAACCTGGAAGAAATGTAGAGGGAACATGTCAGCTCCCTCAGCGGTAACCGGCGTGCTGCAGGGGCTTTGTTCTAAGGTAAGTATTTCATAATATGCTAGTATGCGATGCACACTATCACATTTTGGTCTTGCAGGTTTTTGTTTTTTTCAGCGGTTTACTACCGCTTTAAGATCGTGTGGGGGGTTGAATCCAGATTGCAGATTTTTAATGATTAATCGTACAGCTCTACTATCTATATATGCTTCTTCATATGACATCTGGTAAAAACAGATTCTACTGCAACCATGATCCCGTTAACCATATTTTCAGGCAGCGACCAGCTTTTATTTAAGAGGGATCCAAGCGGCTCTATAGCTGCCTGACCATATCGAAGCAGTCGGGTCAGATGATAACAGAGGGGGCGGTTAGAGGGGGAGGATTAGCATGTGTTCCGCCCCCTCCACTGTGATGAACAAAGCTGGAAGTGATGTGTACTATGTCACTTTTGGTTTTGGCTCTTTGTTAATGTGCCAATATGGGCCAGTGAGGCAGTTGATTAAGCTGATCTATGTTTGATGGCCAACCTTGGAGGGCAGAGGAGAGCTCAGGGGTCTAATAGACCTCTGATCTCTCAAATAAGTACCTATTACTGCATGTACTGTATGTGTAAACAGTGATTTCACCACACAAGTGAGGTATCACCACAAATGTCAGAGAGCGAGCAATAATTCTAATGCTAGAGCTCACATTTAAGTCTAAACGGGAAACTTCTTCTAAAGGCTTATAAAATGTTACATATGGAGGTTTTTAGGCTTAGTAGTTTGTCACCTTTTACTGGGCAAGCAAAATTTTTAAAACATGTTAGGTATCCATTTACTCAGTGCAACATAATTGTTAATATTTTACCAAAAAATTGGGTAATATAATGTATTTGTGTGCACTAAAATTAATTCAAATGTATTGTTTTCCCTGACATTTGTGTTTGATAAATTGCTGTGCAAATATCGAGCAACATAAAAAATTGCAGCCACCATTTTATTTCTCTCAGAAAATATATTTGCCCTGGGCAGCAAGTGGTATACAAGCTTGCACGTAGTGCAAGTACCATAATGTTAGGTGCCCTCTAAATTCAAGGGAGGTCCAACATCATGGGTTGTGAATAGCATTAAGATATATGGATGAAGCTTGTTCTAAGATCTTAAGCATGAATTTATTGGATACATGCCTCAATAGTGTCCAGCTTTTGCAAAAGACAACAGATCAGATATAGGCTCTGATCATGGTTGAAGCATTAGAAACCTTTTTGGGTTCCTTGTTGAAGATATTTGCTTTGAATTGTCAGCACTCCATTTACAGCTATGTATCTGATGCATGGAAACTGGTGTATTCATCTTACAATTTTAGATGCTGTGTTTTAATACAAAGCACCTACCGAACTGGAACGTACGCATCCTATCTTTCAGCTGTCTTCATCATTTGAATGTATCTCTTTGATATACTATTAAGGACTATTAAGGACATATTTAAAAATTTGCTTCACCTTTTTTGTGTCAAATTTCAGTATCAACAATCATTAACATGGAGGCGATAGTATATTGATTTTTTCCGTCATTATTAACTGTCATAGGGAAACAGGGCTAATGTTGCTTTGTTTGCATTTTAAATGGTTTTTATATGTTTGGGGTATTTTGTGTTTTTATATTTGTTTTTCCTTACTTATTGCTTTATTTGTCTTTCCTCTATGTATCTGATGCATGGAAACTGGTGTATTCATCTTACAATTTTAGATGCTGTGTTTTAATACAAAGCACCTATATACGTTTGGGGTATTTTGTGTTTTTATATTTGTTTTTCCATTACTTTTGTGTTCTTATTTTTTGCTTTAATTTGTGCATTTTAAATGGTTTTTATATGTATTCCTTACTTATTGCTTTATTTGTCTATTTCTTTTTTGATAGAGTTCCAGAGTACACAAAGCCCTCACTCTTTATAGTTTTTGCTATTTTTCCAGAATCTGACAGTGGTAAAAGTACTGCTGTAAACATAGGCTTGCTGAAAATAAGTCTATTATTTTAACACAGGCTAGGTTTACACTAACCAAGATGTCTAAGCAGCTGCCGCCTCCACCCACTCCTGGGTGGGTGGGGTGTGTTTAAAACCCCCCCCCCCACCAGCCACCTACCTGAAAGAGGCCCTAAAGTCCATATCCATCTGAAAATGTTTTACTTTTACTCTGAATAAAGAAGGTGAAGTTTAGACCTTTTTTTGTGCTTTTAATGCTAAGTGTACCCGAATGCAGAATGATCTAATTTTTTGCCACAATTGTGTAATAATGAATAAACGTTCTGGTATTGAGGAGGTTTAAGTTTTAAAGGTTTGAAGCTTAGCAATGGTGCAATAGATATAGCGCATACACAGAGGGAGGAGATAGGGGAGGATGTGTGAGAATGTGGGAGAATGTGCAGGATAAGGGAGGTGAAGGGTTAATATACAGGTCACATACAGAGACTCTATGGAGATAAGTAAAAGCAAGGAGAGGAAATGAAATGGTTAAGCAGCTGATGCCATGATCGGCACAGTGTTTCAAGGACTAATAAATGAGTAATTGATTCAGTCATTAATTCCTGTCTTCCACTGTGATTGGTCACTTTATGACCAAGTAAAGCCATCTTGAGATACAGAGCTGCTCAGATTGGGTGTGTGTGCAGTCTGTGAATGAAACCCTCAAGTGATGGCTCGGTTCACTAACATTACCAAATGCAACAACAACTTGAGAATGCTTTAAAAACCATTATAGCTCATCAGTTTATAAAGTGTAGCCTATATGAGTATCATCATTTTTCTTGTTTTTTCACAGGTAATACGGCTAGGGTGTCATTGGTGAACCTGCCTCTATTTCCTTAACAAGGCAGCCAAGTCCTCAGTTCACTCTGTGGCTTTCGCTGCCATCCACCCAGCTTTTACACTAGGATCTAGTCAGCCATTACACCCCTGGTATTGAAAAGGCCTTTAGATTAGGGTCCTGTTATCTCAAGTAACGTAAACCAGTCAAGACTCTGGTAGAGTTTATGTATGGGGACTGACCTCACCTGAGAGATTTTTACTCCTACAAAATAATTCACTCAATATTATGCTATTGCAGCAAAGTTCTTGTGTGAGTGGGAAATTCCTGTGGTCGAGCATTCAATTTATTTCCCTAACAAGACTGTCCCCATTGAGATTAATCCAGTGTTCTTTTTAATTGGTGGGCCCCACCTTTGCAATCTGCTGTTGCTTTTACGGCAGTCTGCCAAATGAGTGCCATTTGGACTAGGCAGATCCTGAAACCTTAGTTCCATCCTTCAGGATAAATAATAAAGCGAAAATGGACAAAACACAAATACCCTCTGAGATGGCACATTACCTAAAATTTCTCATAAAAACAGATAAGCTAAGGATTTTTCCTCCTCAAAGTCCACTGTGGACTTCAAGCAGAGAATCTGAGAGAAATTTTCCACAGTGTCTATGCAGGGATAATCTGAGTGTCACTGCACCAGTGAAAAGTCAGTCATAAACACCTTTGTTAAAAGAATAATCTCCACTCACATTAAAATAGATCATATATCTTTTTGAAGTAATAGACGTTTTCCCCAGCTAATGAGAAGCTGTCTTTCCTTGTTCCATGGTCTGCAGGAAAGGGTCAAGCAGCTAGAGGCTCACACATACAAGATCAATAAATATGAAATGCAGTGCTCTAAATACAAAAGCATAAGTTCGTAAATAGGGATGAGCTTTGTTTGGGTTGAGCATGAGTTTGACTCAAACATTGGCTGTTCGAGCGCTCATCGAAATACAAACATTATGGGCCATTCGCGCCAAATTCAAGCGGCGCGTCGCCCCATAATGCACTGCAACATTGCAGTATATTGCTGTCTGATGATTGGCCAAGCATGCACTATGACCCGCATGCTTTGGCCAATCACAGCGCCGTCAGCAAAGAGAGCCATAATTGGCCAAAGGCAGGGTGCCTTTGGCCAATTATGGCTCAGGGGGTTAAGTCCACGCCCCACACTAAAGCCGCCTGCACGTCGGTGTGTTGCTGGCATTGACCGAGACAGAGTGTCATTTCATTTAGATTGAACAGGCAGGTGATTCAGTTATCTGCAGTGTATTTAATAAATATATATATCTATATCCACTGTGTGCAGTTTAGCTAGATCTGACTGCAGTCCATTCCTGGTGTACGCTTTCTAATATACTTCAGGCAGGTTATTCTGCAGTGCATTGAATATATATATATAACACACACACACACACACACACACTGTATTCAGTGTAGCTAGAGCTGACTGCAGGCTGTTCCTGGTGTACTTTTTCTAAGATACTGTCAGGCAGGCAGGTGATTCAGTGATCTGCAGTGCATAAAATATATATATTTCCACTGCATTCTAGTCTAGCTAAGCCTATATCTGACTGCAGGCTATTCCTGGTGTACGTTTTTCAAATACACTTTCAGGCTGGCAGGCAGGCAGGTGATTCAGTGATCTGCAGTGCATTAAATATATATGCAGTCCCCTACATATATATTTCCACTGCATTCCAGTCTAGCCAAGCCTATATCTGACTGCAGGCCATTCCTGGTGTAAGTTTTCAAATACACTTTCAGGCTGGCAGGCAGGTGATTCAGTGATCTGCAGTGCCTAAAATATATATACAGTCTCCATCCACTGCATTCGAGTCTAGCCAAGCCTATATCTAACTGCAGGCCATTCCTGGTGTACTTTTTCTAGTAAACTTCAGGCGGTGCTTATGCTAATAAAATTGACAGCATGTCTGGAAGGCCACCAAGGAGAGGCAGACAGCTCACAGGCCACTAAAAGAGGGCAAGCAGGCTCTGAGTCTACAGCCAACAGTGCTGGTCGTGGACATGGTGCATCCTCAGCACGTGGCCGTGGGGCATGAGGGAGCAGAGGATGAAACATCTTCGGGAGGCCTTGCAGAAAGGTTTGTGCAATGCGTTTCCAGAGCCTGGGAGGTTACAATTTCCTGGTCCTCCTGGACAACGTGTTGCTAAGGCTTTGGTCGGTCACAGAAGGAGCGGTGGAGAAGGTGGCCGTCTGACCGATGCGTTCAGACAATTCTTTAGTCCGCAGCCCCAAGGTCTTGGTTCCAGCAACCATCAGCCGGCATCTGAGTTACATGGTACAGGAATACCTAGGGGCAAGATCAGACTTGGAGACCTTTCCAACCGAAAATCCACTGGGTTACTGGGTCTTGAGGATGGATCACTGGCCAGAGCTTGCACAATATGCAATTGAGCTACTGACCTGTCCTGCATCCAGCATTCTTTCTGAACGCACATTCAGTGTTGCGGGAGGCTTTGTAACCGATCAGAATGCGCCTGTCCACAGACTCAGTTGATCAGCTCACCTTCATAAAAATTAATCAGTCTTGGATCACCAGCTACCAATCACCTGATGCTGATGTAACCGATTCATTTTTCTATGAATTTGAGATCCCTTAAAGACTGCCTATGCTGAGTGACTATCCTATTCCTCCTCAATGTTCATGTTGATAGCTTCTAAGAACATTTTTGTTTCAGGGCACCACCACCAGTGCCTAAGGCCCAATTTGTCTGCCCCTGTTTAACAGGGGCATGTAATTACAATATTTTCTCTAATATTTCACAGTTCCTGCGCTCAACAAGAGTATCTGTGAGGCTTTACAGTGTTGTGCCACCACCACCACCACCACCTAATGCCCAATTTTTCTGTCCCTGTTTAACAGGAGCATGTAATTAAAATTTTTGATCTAATATTGCACAGCAGGGCTCTTTCCTGCGCTCAACAACAGAATCTGTGAGTGCTTACACCAATAACTAAGGCCCAATTTTCTACAAAGTATATAGGGCAAGCCGTATGGTATATACAGGCGGTCCCCTACTTTCAAACATCCGACTTACAAACGACTCCTACTTACAAACCGAGGGAGACCACAGGAAGTGAGAGGAAATCTACCTCTAGGAAGAATAATTCTCTCCTGTAAGAGTTAATAGGGAAAAAAGGTGTCTCCACTGATGCTTTATCACCAATCCTTGTTTCCCTAATAACCCCAAATTTTCAAAATCCAATTTTATTGGGACAGAAAGTGAGGTTAAATCTTCTGAACAGGGGCACAAACAGCAAAACAAATGTTACCGGGGTGATAACCCTTCCCTATGTTATCCAAAAAGCTTAAAAATAGATTTTTTTGGCTGGAGCTACACTTAAAAAATGTACCTGTTCCAAATTACAAACAGATCCAATTTAAGAACAAACCTACAGTCCCTGTCTTGTTTGGACAGCCTGCATACTGCTGTTTTTAGTATATAGGGCCTGGGGGCCCCACGCCTTTTCTTTTTTTTTTTATTTGGGTGCAGGGTTTCCCTTAATATCCATACAAGACCCAAAGGGCCTGGTAATAGGCTGGGGGGGGGGGGGGGGGGGGGGGGACCCATGCCGGTTTTCTCAATCATTTTCATCCAAATTGCCGGGACCCGACATTGCATTACAGCCGCAAGCTGTTTTAAAATGACTTTTATTCCTTTAGAAATAAAATTTTGTGCAGGGACTGTTCTAAACACGGGTAACATGCCCCACTTTAACGGCATACTATAGTCACCCCCCAGGTACGATATTTAAAGGAATTTTTCACTTTTATTTTTTCACTTTAAGCATTATTAAAATCACTGCTCCCGAAAAAAAACGTTTTTAAAACTTTTTTTTTTTTTTTTTTGCATTGATACATGTCCCCTAGGCCAGGACCCGGGTCCCCAAACACTTTTTAGGACAATATAGCCTTTAAAATTCGGACTTTTGATTTTTCACTTTCGGGTCCCATAGACTTTAATGGTGTTCGAATGTTCGCGCAAACTTTTGGTCTGTTCGCATGTTCTGCCCTGAACCGGGGGGGGGGGGGGCTGTTCGGCTCAACCTTATTCATAAATATAAAGTTGGTGACCGTTCATAAAACAGAATGATGAACTACAAACTCACCAGAGATCCAGACTGCCCTAATAAGGTGCAGCATAAATGCATATACTAGATCGCAATCACTGGGAAAAACTTCTATCGCCTCCTGCCAGTCACATAATCCAAGCATCCTCTTTGTAACTTGGACTTATGGCCCGTACACACGATCTGAAAATTGGACAAAAATTACCGCTTTCAACGCAATCCTATGATAATCGGATCGTTGGCACAGAGCTTTAGAGAGCTGATCACGACATTTGATCCGATTTTATTATCCGACTAGACGCGCAATTTTTTTTCTTGAATGATATCAGATCATACGATTTTTGTTTAATCGCTATAGTTGTCATCCGATAACCCAATACAAATACACTACAACACATGACATCACTTCAGATTTTTCTTTATTCAGTCGTACGAGAATTTTCTTAACTCTAGTAAACTCTCCATTTTTGATATGCGTCTAGCATGCAAAAAAAACTGACTATCTGTCGTCCACTTTTTGGATCGTGTGTATGGGCCATTAGGAAGCATCACAAAAAAGAAAAAAAAACATATAGTTACACCCATTAAGATAGTGCCACACTGTGCAAGCTATGGCTCCTCTATGGGTTGTCCATAGAGGAGGGTGAAGGAACATCTCAGTGCTAGTTTATCTTGGGTTGTAAAGAATGGCAATTCGATAATCGCATTGTATGAGCTGGATTAGGAGATGTCAGGGAGGCAGGGTCTTGACCCCCAGTGGAAAGGAGAGCCATGGATTCCTTGGATAGATGTCTGCATCTGTTATTACCACAAAGCTCTTCTTGCTGCACTCACCTGGCAGCATCATTTGGCGGTGAGTGTGCGTTACTTGTGGGTGGTGTTTTTTTGGACACTTTTTTTCTTTGCACAGTGTGGCACTATCTTCACGGGTGTAACCTATTTGGTATTTCGTAACAGTGTTGCATTATATAAGAATTTCATCTTTCTCATTCTTTCAATGCCAAGGCTAAGGCTACAACTGGAATGTACTTTAGTAAGAAGACAACGGCCTTTCAAACCAGCCAAGACTGGTTACAAGGCCTCTTCCTAGTGACAGGGCGGCCCCACTTCTAAGAGTTAAGGAACATCTGCTGGCCTTCTGGACCTAGAAAATCTCAAATGCCTTGGCCCAGAGTCTCATTACCTAGGGCTACAAACTGGAGTTTAGTCTTCCTCCCTTCTTGTCTTTTTTCCCCTTCACAGTGGGGGGATCTGCTTTCTGTTGTCGGGAAGCTCTTATCTCAAAGGGTCATTTACCCTTTTCCAACAGAAAAATGCTTTTAACATTTCTATGCAATCATGCTTACAGTTCCAAAACCAGAGGAGTCTGGCCTATTCTATTTTGAAGATTCTAAATTTGTTCCTAATGGGTTTACAAGTTTCATATATAAAATGCCATGTTGGTAATTTTTTCCCTCCTTGGGGATTTTTTTTAACCTCAGTAGACATTCACGAGGCCTATCTGCGTAATCCCATTTTTCTGCCTCCTCAACGCTATCTGCATTTTGTGGTAGATGATCAGAATTACCAATATGCTGCTTTTTTTCCCTTTGGCCTGTCCATGGCCCCCCAGGGTTTTGCTAAGCTGCATTCCCCAGTTTTGGTTCTGCCCTATCCCAAGGGGAGTTGCATTGTGAAGCATTTTGACCATCTCCTAATTGGCCAGTCTTCCCTATGCCTCTTAGCCAACATCCACTCAAGACCGTTGCAGTTAAGTATTCTGGTTACATGGAACAATTGGACTCGGCCCTTCCATTATTGCATAAGTCTACCCCCAAGGCCAGACCCTTCGCTTATTGGGGTAGAAAATTGGAAACTACTCTATCTACATCTCCAAGGAGGATGCTTCCTACACCAGGATGTGTCATTATATTCATCACTGGTGTAGATTCCAAACGCTAATCTAATGGCATCCATCACAATCAGAGAGACAAAAGGTTTGTAATGAGGGTTAAATCCACTAAACTTAATATAATTAACTAGATAAAAATATTTTCAAATTTATTCACACTTCTTAAAAATGTTTATTTTTTGTAATGCACTGATACCGAGTAATTTCACAAGTACGTGTACTTGTGAAAATGCTCCTAATAATGAAATCGATACATGTTCTGCCCATCAGATGGATATATTCTGATTATCTGCATTTGTGTTGTTGTAAATGACATTTAATGTTGTTACCTTTTTATAGGAATCATTTGCAGAGCTTAGGCGCCATCTAGCGTCCTTTTTTGGTATTGCTTCTGTGTGTATATTTTATTAATAAAGTTTATAACCTAGGAAGTACTTGGAAAGCAAAGTATTCTGGGTAAAGTCTCACAGGAAGAGACACATTCATCATGCTTTTCAGACTGCAAGAGGTCTTGTTTCAATCTCTTACCATCAATCCCTTATTGAACTTAAAAAGTAAGTTTTACTGTCTCATATTGTACTGTGTATATTTGTCTTTGAAATGTATGCTAAATTTATGGGATATTGTACTTATCAAGGTTTATTCTTGTTATTTGTAGTTTCACCTAGCTTGTTCCAATAAACTGCGATCGAAGAAATATGGTATCATGTTTATGGGATAAGAATGGTTTAGCTGAATGTCCTTGAGACAGAACAATACATATATAACATTCTTAATAAACTGCCCATTTCTGCACTAGATGATGCTTTCCCTTCTATACTGGGTTCACACACACAGGAGCAGTGGGGGAAATTGCATGCGATTTGGACAGGAATCTGCACTGCATGCTAGCACATTATGACACTTGCCTCCCGTGCATCGCTGTCACGGATGATGGTGCTGCCATCTTCGCCTGGTCTTCCTTCCTGGTTTGCAGGCTCTCGCTGTATAAATGGCCAGGGCTGCGATCATGTCATTCCCATGCATGCGCGACATGGGGATGCAATCGGAGAGCATGCGGCAGTGACCTCACTGGCAGCATCCATTGTGAATATCTTCTTAACAGTGCAAGTTTAGGAGATCTACATTGTACCTACAGGTAAGCCTTATTATAGGATTACCTGTAGATACAAGTTCAAAAGTGGAGTTCGCCTCCACTTTAACATTATTTTAAAGTCATTCTTCTGGTTTTATGCTTAGGTTCTCTCGAGATGATGCTTGCCTCTGGGTCGCTTGGGCTGTACTGGACACTCTGACATTCACGAGAGGGTGGTTTGCGCTATTGAGAGAGGAAGCACTGTACCTGCATGAGACTTGTGTTGAATCAGCGCGCACTCTTCACGGTTGTAGATTTCTGAATTCTGAGGGACCACATCTTGCTCTTTGATTGAACACGAGATGGCTGGGGGTGCCAGTTCTGTACAGTTTGTACCTTAGCTGGAACCAGAGGGACCCCTCCAGCTTCTACAATGTTCCCCAGGTACCGGATCCTCTGCCTCATTGAGCTGCATTTACTAGGCTTGGACAGCACCCAGTCCAAGTGCTTAACTCAAGGAAATGGAGAAAATAATAATATAGTCCAATAGACTAGCACAGCCTCAAAGTTGAAGTCTCCCAGACATCTCTCCTTAAAGTGCTGAAACAAAAAGTTTAAAGACTCCCTGTATATATGATGTATATCATCTCACGCTGTTCATGATGCGCCGGATGCGTGTGTCGTTATCGTGTTACATTTCATGTGACATCATTGTGTCGTGTGGCATGATTTTTGGCACACATGGGGCATATAAGGAGACAGCGGGGACCACATTGGCGGCATTCCTTCCTTTACTGAATCCATGCGGATGGTTGTGCAGTGGAGCAAATCTTTTCTCGCGGGGGGCATTAGCACAACCTGCCTGAATTCACTCGGATAAAGCCTACCGGTATCTCTAGCCCTATTGTTTGTACCTCAGCTAAACATATAAGAGGCTCTGCTCAGTAAGTATTTGTTTTTTATCCCTTCATAGAATGATTAAAATCCTTTACGGATTAGTGATCCTCTGTGAGGTATAAATACAATACATTTTTGAACTGAGTATAATATTTTCCTTTTTTTATATATATTTTTTAACTTTTGCATTTTATAATCTTTGCCTCCCTTCCTTTCACGTTTTGGGTGCCCTTATGGGAGTTCATCTACTTGTGGTATGTGGTGAAAGGCTTGTTCTGCAAACATTTATGACCCCAATTTTTGTTGGAGTGCCCTCTCCAATAATATAGCAAGATATGCAAGTTTGACACTTTTTATATTCTTGTAAAATGTTATGTATGATATTCATTTATCGGGATTCTGGATGTTCCCACTACCCATCATCATCTGTAACATGTATGGATAGTGTACTCGCAAGTAGTGGGGAAATACCACTTTAGGATTATTATTTGTGCAATATTATAATGCATACATACCGTATATACTCGAGTATAAGCCGATTTCTCCAGCACATTTTTATGTGCTGCGACTTTGGGGCCTCATATCTTGGGGCCACTTGGTGCTAGGGACCCAACATTACAACATATCCAAATGTGGGGTTCCTAGCACCTAGCTAGCTCCCGGATTCCGATAAGCCCCCGCCCGCAGACCCCGACAACCAACGGCCAGGGTTGTCGGGAAGAGGCCCTTGTCCTCATCAACATGGGGACAAGTTGCTTTGGGGGGGGGGGCCGCACGGCCCCCCTTTCCCCAGGGCACCCCCCATGTTGAGGGCACGCGGCCTGGTACGGCTCAGGAGGGGGGGGGCGCTCGCTCATCCCCACCCCTTTCCTGGCCTGTCGGGCTGCGTGCTCGGATAAGGGTCTGAGATGGATTTGGGGGGGACGAAAAAACGGCGTGGGGGTTCCCTTTAAATCCATGCCAGGTGATGGGGCTAGCGCGGCGGCATTCACTGCCTTCGCTAGCCCCGTCTACCTGCAGTTACGTTCTAAATGAACGGACTGCTCCGCGTGTGGGCAAGTCCGTTCATTTTCAAAAGTCCCGCGGATTGTCCGCCAGAGAAGTCCGGGCGTGTGTGGGCAAGTCACGCGCTCGGAAAGTCCCGCAAAGCCCCACTGGAAAGTCCGGCGGTTTGTCCGCTGGACTAGGTCCGGCGGACAAAGTCCGATCGTGTGTACGAGGCATAAGAGGGAAAGGCCAAGCCCCCTTAAATGAGGACATTTCTTGCTTCAGGGAGGCCATGTCTAGGTTGAGTTCCCACTAACTTTGAGTGTGGCTGAGAGAAGTGAAGGAACCAAGGCCTCCTCTTTCAGGTGCGATGGGTCATACCTTTTTGTCACCACCACAGTTGCCTCTGCATCTTCCTGTTCCTGTGCAACCGTGTCCACCACTGTGTCTTGAAAAGAGATTTGAAAGTGAGTTGTGCTCTGAATCCCTCCTGCAGGGCACTCCTGACTGGGCCAGGCTAAACTCCTACCACAAACTGGTCCCACAGTAGGTGATCTGAGGCAGTCATATCGGCACAGCCATGCACATCCCTCCTTTTCCAGGCGTTTCCAGAGATTTAGTGCTACCACAAAGAGGCTATCATCCTCCTGCTGCCTCTGGACAAAGAATCATAGAATCTCTGCCTCAACTTTGTGACCAACACCTTTTCTCCAAACAGGCCCTCAAGGTGCACCACAATCATCCTCAAAGGAATTAATAGCCAGCTCCATGATCAGCTGGGTGGCAACCTGATACAGGAGTGCAGCACTTTCTAGTCCTTCCTCCCACTCAACCAGAGGAATATTGGAGCAATTAAACTTGTGCACCAGAGCCATGGCTGTTTCTTACCGTGCTATGATGATTACTGCTACTCCTTCCACACCCGCTGCAAGAAGGCACATATCCTGGTGACTGCCGCCAAGTGTGGGGAGGTGCAGCGGCAGTAAACTGCGTTTCAAAGTTGTACATTTTTACTGCGATTGTGCTGTGTTTTTGCAGCGATTTTTGTTCAGGTCACCAATGTAAAATGCAGAAAAATCTGCCCCAAAGAAGATCATGTTCTTTTTTGAGCTTAGGGCATTTTTCTGGCATTTTGCTTCAGGTGACAAAATGCTCAGATGTGAACAGGTGCCATTGCAATGAATGGGATTTTGCTTGTTGGGCGTTTTTTTCAGGCATTTTTTCTGGCGTTTTTACAAGCTTTTTATGAGCTGAAAATGCCTAGGTTTGAACAGAGCCTTAAGGAAAAGCTCCCACTGTATAGTCTCCCACAATAATCCAGGAAATCGATATTCAAAATAAATCAACTCGCATAGTGAGTTCTACAATACCTCCTGTCTAAATCGGCTCTAGTATTTGTATGTATGAACATGAGTTAAGCCTAGTACACACAATGTACACACAAACCGACTGCTTCAGTCGGAGCAGCTGTACTAAAAATCCAATGTTAGTACAGCAATCTTCCCCGCTGAGCTCTTGTGCTCTGACAGGACACTGGTCAGCGCTCTCAGCCATTGGCTGAGAGCACTGATTGGGAGCCGTTCGACTGCTGGTTTTCCAGCATGCTTGTCTGACAGAAGCCGGGCATGGCTGCGATACACACAGGCTGAATGTCGGAGGTTTTTATAGAACCGGCTGATGTCACTAGACATTCGGCTCGTGTGTTATAAGCTTAAAGTGTCACTAAACCTATAACAGTAAAATCAGTCAGTATATGCAGCATAGCATGCTGTTTATATCATTGTGAAACTTAAGGAGTTAATCATATGCATTGTGTAAAAAGGCTGTTTTATCCTGTATGCATAGATCCTTCCCTCCTGCACTGTCTATCTGGGGAAGGCCAGCTAACACAGGCAAAGTAGCTGACCTGCACATGCTCAGTTGTGTCTTTTATGCTGGCGAGAACAGTTACTTGTTCTCAGAGATAGCCAGGTCACATGATATTGACATCACACATGTGGGCAGGCTGCAGTGAAAATCTCTTCCTTTCTGAACTCTCAGCACTGGAGAAACTGTGCACTTTATCATGTAACCGTGGTATACAGATCATCCAAAAAGGTATATAGTGGCAGTATTTTAATGTAAAAAGAAGATTTAGAAGCTGTGGACACGGGGGGGGGGGGGGGGGGCATATGAACTATTTTTATATTACTGGATTTAGTAACACTTTAACCACTTCTCACCTGGCCTATAGCAAAATGACAACTGGGCGGTGGTTCCCTTTATCCTGTGTGGACATCATATGACGTCTTTCAGGCTAACAGCTGGCGCACGTGCAACCATCGGTGGTGCTGCGTGTCAGTCCAATCACAGCTGATCACAGTGTAAACAGGAAGAGCTGTGTATCGGCTTTTCCTCACTCGCGCCTGACAGATGCGAGTAAAGGAGAGCCAATCGGCTGCTCTCCTGACAGGGGGGGGGTCTGCGCTGATTATCAGTGCAGTGCCCCAGAGGATGCCCACCCAGGACCACCAGGGATGGCCACCAGTGACCACCAGGGATGCCAATCAGTGCCCAAAAATGATGCTAATCATTGCCCATCGGTAATGCCTGCCAGTGCCTCATTTACAGTGATGCCCATCAGTGCCACTCATAAGTACCCATCAGTGCAGCCTTTTAGTGCCCATCAGTGTCGCCTATCAATGCCCATCAGTGTTGCTTATCGGTGCCTCCTCATCGGTGCCGCCTTATCAGTGTCCATCATTGCAGCCTTCATCAGTGCCCATCAGTGAAGGAGAAAATTACTTATTTACAATATTTTATAACAGAAACAAAGAAAAACTTTTGTTTTCAAAATTTGGGGTATTTTTTTATTTAGTAAAAAATAAAAACCCCAGTGATGATCAAATGCCACCAAAAGAAAGCTCTCTTTGTGGGAACAAAATTATGAAAATTTAGTTTGGGTACAGTGTCGCATGACCGCGCAATTGTCATTTTAAATAGCGATAGCGCTTAAAGCTGAAAATTGGCTTGGACAGGAAGGGGGGAAAGTGCCTGGTATTGAAGTGGTTAAGGGATTTTAGATTGTACCCTCCTAAGGCCAGGGACTGATGTAAATGTACAATATATATGTAAAACGCTGTGTAATTTGACAGTGCTATATAAGAACCTGTGTAAATAAACAAAAATTATGTGGAAAAGGGCATAATAAAACATTGCACAATCGGAACACAATTCGACCAGAGTTGTCATGAGAAGATGACCGAAATAATACTCGGGTAGGATTTGTGCCTCATGTTCTAGAAGAGAGGAGAAATATATTTATTTTAAAAAATAGGAGGAAAAAAAGGGACTGGCAGAGAAAAATGTCTTCCTCAATGCCTGCACAGCCTGCCCTGTCTTAAAATCTTACTTTTTTTTTTCTTAGGATATGTGTGCTCGGCAACAGAACCCTTTCAAGAGACCGGTTTGATATATGTGCCAAAACAACAATAATTGGTAATGTTACTGTGGCTACAAAGTTGTCTGAACTGTTTTGTGGATCTTCAAATGTTACCAGTAGCACATGTGATGAGTACTTTCTTCAAAACGAGGTCAGTGAAATCTCTGGCATACCAGGAGCAGCCAGTGGTGTTTTGAAAGGTAAGTCATAATGCTAATGCATACTGATGCAGACACTTTACATCAGTAGATCACCTATAGCAAACTTTTTTTGTATACCTTGAACATGTAACTTTAGTCAGAAAATGAAGTCCTGCTAGATCACTTCAGGCTGGCCCCTAAAGGGATCTATTTTTAATGCAAAAGATTAAAAATAAGTGTCTATGCGATTGTATACAAAGATGGTCCTTTCTATCCAATACATTTTTCATAGATTTTGCCATGGGCAAAAAAGGACCTTCAAATCTATGTAACCTATACAGTAAAGATAATAAGGAAATAGAAACATGATACATTGTGTACGTAAACATAGGAGGTACAATCAAATCATTCCAGCTTGTTGACTCGGAAGGCACAAGGCATGCATGAATGGAATCACATGCAGGGACAGACAGATGCTTTTGCACCTAAGCGCTTCTCGCACCAAGATAGTACAGGGGGTCCCCAGGTTACGAACCCGTTACGGACTTTCCGCCTGTTTGTAATTCGCAAATGTTCATAAGTCGGCCGCGCATGCGCAGAACGACAATTACGGACATTTCCGATGTTCCATTTTTGACATTTTCCGAGGCTCTGTCTGGCCGCGCATGTGCAGAACGGTTGATGGTCCACGCAGAACGGCAGAGGGTCCCTGCAGCGCCCTGTTCGTAAGTAGGAGTGGTTCGTAAGTGGGGCGTTGGTAAGTCGGGGACACCCTGTAGTGGAAAAATTGAATTATTGAATGATGGAATAGTGCATAGAATGCTTTAAGGCAAAAAAAATACTTCTTCACAGGTCCCAGAAGACTGTGGCCCATTCACAAAGTGCAGTTGGAAACGGTCTGTGAAGCCGCAAGGTTTCACTGCCATTTTCCCTTAGTCAAGTTGGCGCCAGCACCTGATAGCCGATTTGAAGAATCAGCTTGAGTAATTGCACTGCTGGATGTCTGGACAGTCAAGGGCCCCAATATTAAAAGTTAGCAGCTACAGTATTTGTAGCTGCTGACTTATAATTTTTTTGGCAGGAGCCTGGAGCTCCTCTTTAAGTATACCGTAGCCACTGTTTTTGACACTGGGGTCCTCCGTTACCCAAACAGATAAGACTTTACTGGTTCGCTCTCTAGTAGAGCTGGACCCGTATGGGACTGAAACATATGTTTCTCCTTGTTATTGCCCTCCCTTCTCAGTTATTGCTTAAGTTATTGCTTAAGGGTGTCCTAGGGTCTATGAATACTCAGCCTGTTTCCTGTACTGTCTGAGGTAGTGGAGTTTTGACTTGACTTTCCAAGAATAGAAGGGAGGTGGCCTCTGTTCTCTACTCCAGAATATGGAATTTACTGGCAAGTCAAAATTTTTTACTAACAAAAGGTGTTTTGTTGCAGTTATCCAGTGGAGAGATTTCCAATCACTTCCTGAAGGCTGCAGTGAAATTATCTGGCTGTAGCTGGGTGTATATCTGCTAAGTTGAAGTGGAGGGCCACCCTAAAAAAAAAAAAAAAGAGCATTAATATTCTAAAAAAAAAAAAAAAAAAAAAAACATTTTGAAAAAAATTTTTTTTTTTACCTTACCAGAAATCCCTGTTGCTAGGTCTTCCTAATCTGCCTCCTTCCTACTCCGCGGTGATCTTCGGTCTTCTTTGGTCTTCTCTCCTCCTCCGCATTGTTTTCTGGGTAATGGGGTGCACTGTGTTCTGGGAACTGTGTGTTCCTTAACACAGCGCGTCCCATTCACAAAGTGGCGCACGACTCGCGCATGCGCAGTAGGAAACGTTTCCCTTAGTGAGGATGGCGGCGCTGGGACCCGAGAGCCAAGGGACATGTAGGCCTCGGCGGCCGACATCGCAGGCGCCCTGGAAAGGTAAGTGTCCTTATTCAAAGTCAGCAGCTACTTCTTTTTTTTTTTTAGCTGCTGACTTTTAAAAAAAAAAAATTTACAGCTGAAACACCGCTTTAAATTCCTCAATGATATTCGAATAGCATTACCAATAATTATGAAAACCATAAAAGGGAGTCAGAAATAAGCAGCTGGCAATAGGTAAACCAACAAAGAAAATAATGCAGCGCTTCTAAATAATTACAAACTCAAAGCATGTGCTATCAACACAGCATTCATACGTGTAAATAGCATTTACATTATTCAAAAATTATAATAAAGATAAATCAGTGTGATAAAAGTCCAATGCAAAAGAGTCCAAAATATGTGATAAATATCATTGCAAAGAAAGTGTCTAATATAGTGTAGAATATTTATTAAAAAGTATAGATTCCACATAAAGTGAGAGGTTCATCCAAATACTAGTAAAAACGATTGTCATGACAAATAAAACTGCACTTATAAAGAGAGCCGCCAGTTCCAAGCATGGAAATGTCAGCAAGATGTCAGCGTGTAGCTCATGTCTCAGCGCGTTTCATGCAAAATCACGTCTTCAGGGGACGCTAGTATGCCGACATTCATACATCACCTCCTTAAATATCCTCCTTCTGAATTAAGCAAAGACACTAAAGCACCAACTAAAGTTTGGGCGCCATTTTGTTGTAGCTATGAAAAGGTTTACAGGGGAAAGGATCCCACTGAGAAGAGACACAGGCGGACCAAGCTGCTTAATAAGGCAATACATTTATTACAAAAATGTGTTAAATACAAAAAAATGCCAAGACAAGGTACCCATCGCCTACACCAAGATCATGTTAAAATTAAACAACGTTGTCTGTTTAAGAGCAGCTGCATCATGCTTTCACTATGCATGCACACACCTATAACCCAAGCAGTGGTTAATTAAAGTGAATAGTATTGGACTTTACTAGAAATTCCGGGGACATGCATAGGAGAAAAAGTCCATCCTGTTACGAAGTTTAATTGGGTAAATCTCCTTCAGGGAGATAGCTTTGATTAGAGGATTAATAGTTGAGTCAAATTGCTAGTCCCACAGAAACAATATTGATTGAAGTTGTAGCTAGATGAAGCTGCCAGTGTAGAGAGGTAGAAAGGATCCAGTGTGTGGCTAGTCCAGAGGTACAAGTATACAATAATCCAGGTTTAAATTGGATACTTTCACTGAAAGTTCCATCGTTGGATAACAGTAGCAAGATGACACTATAGTGAAGCAGGCTAACACAGGCTGAGGTATAGCAAAATACCAGGGGCAAAGTAAACAACACAATTGGAGGACCAAAGGTCTGCTCACCCGACCATGTGTGGAACGATATGGTTACAGTCCAGATGGATGCATTGTCATTCTCCGGTCCAGGAGCTATCTATGCTGTCCTGTATGTTTTGTTTCAGAGCAGGGTCCGTGGGGCTCCAGCAAGTGATTTTCTTCAGCTCTGTACTGCTCTGTACTGCTGTAGAGTCCTCTGGGCCACCGTCTGCTCACCTCAGCCAAGATGGTTGCCGTTGGCTTCAATCAATCAACTGTGCATGTGCAAGCGTGATGTGGTACATCATCCGTGAAGCAAGGAGCGTCTGTCATGATGCAAGATCCGACATGTTTCACCAGATACACTGGTTTCATCAAGGATAGGAGGGGGGCCTAGTTTGTGCTTCCATTTATAGTGCAATTGGTACATCCCACATTCAATTGGGGGTTGTTGTATAGAAAACTCCCACTAAATGTCACCTCCCATGTTTAGCATCACACTCTTACTTCTCTTCTACTATTCAGAGGCACTCTGCTTGGGCATATAGTTTTAAACACATATAAGAGTATAACAGGATAGCTTAGTACGTGACTGAATTAATAAAGATAGAGAATTCAACAAGAGAAGAGGAAGAGAGAAGAGGGGAAAGAGAAAAGAAGAAGGAAATCTAAAGTAGAAAGTCAGCAAAGTGAGGATTATGCGATTAATTGCAATGTAACATTTTGAGACAGATAATCGCATGTATCATCATAAGTTAATTAGAACTGGAAGAATGCATGTATCTATAATTTATACAGCAACTGCATTTGATAATGCAGAGAAAAGTTGTTCCATTCGGTTATACATCCACTGCAGTTCAAAAGGATGCAGTTAGATTGCAACCTTAAGCCTGCTTGTAAATAATCTATAGATTTAATTTAGGAAATCAACAGGATGAAGTTTATGCGAATGATTTCAGTGTGACATTTGGAAGCACAAATCGCATATACCATTATAGGTTAATTAAAACTAAAAAGATGTGTGTGTGTGTGCATATATGTATGTATGTATGTATGTATGTGTGTGTGTGTATATGTATGTATGTGTATATATATATATATATATATATATATATATATATATATATATATATATATATATATATATATATATATATATATATATATATATATATATATATATATATATATATATATATATATATATATTCAGCAGTTGCTTTTAGTAATACATGAACAAAGCACCTGCTTTGGATGTATATCCAGTGTGGATCGAAAAGAAGCTTTTAAGCTTGTTACTCAAGAAAGGGCTGGAGGCTACATTCTGTATTGGGCCCTGAGGCATGAGTATTTTTAATCGAAACATCCACAACTTCTCTTTTTGAGGCAGGGTCATATCGAAATCGCCCCTATTGCAATATTAAATTTTAGAGCAAATAATCGCATGTATCAGCTAAGTGAGGATTATGCGATTATTGCAATGAAACATTTTGAGACAAATAGTCGCATGTATCATTATAAATTAATTAGAACTGGGAGAATGCATGTATCTATGTATTATACAGCAACTGCATTTTATAATACAAGGATAAATTGTCTGATTCAGGTATACATCCACTGCAGTTCAAAAGGATGCAGTTAAATTATTTATTCATGAGCAGGCTTAAGGTTGCATTCTATAGATTTCATTTAGGAAATCAACAAGATGTTTATGCGATTTATTGATTGCAGTATGGCATTTGGAAACATAAATCGCATATACTATTATAGGTTAATTGAAACTAAAAAGATGCATATATACATATCAGATAGCAGCAGCCTTTAGCAGTGCATGAACAGAACACCTGCTTTGGATATATATCCAGTGTGGATCGAAAAGATGCGATTTTACGTTTTTTACTCAAAGGGCTGGAGGCTACATTCTGTATTGAGGCCCTGGGGCATGAGTGTTTTTAATCGAAAGATCCACATCTTCTTTGAAGCAGGATCATATCGAAATCGCCCCTATGTGTTGGTAAGTTTAGAGACGTGTCTTCCCTTTTTTGTTTGTCTTCCTTGACTGAGCTTTTTATGCTTATTAAATGTTCCCCGATGCGAACTCGGAGCTGTCTTTTGGTTTTACCAATATAATATTTTTTAGATGGGCATTCCAGCATATAAATTACCCTACAGGTTGCACAATTAAATAAAGGTCTTAATTTGAAATGCAGTACTCCGAGTCGCATCAGTGAACATCATAGTCCTTTCAACAAATCTGCACATCTGACAATGTCCACATGCATACATTCCCTTAAGGGGGCGCAAGTCAGATAGCCAGTTAGTCTTTCTTTTTCTGGTATATTCTGAATGTACAAGTGCATCTTTTAGATTCCTTTTGTCAAAATCCCCCAGTGTTTTTGAAGTATATCTGTTACTTGTTTCCACTGTGCCCAATAGGTGGTAATAATTCTTAATGGGGCCTGTATATAGATGTTGTTTTTTTATTTCCATTTGTAGGAGCTGTTTTGTCAGCCTGAAGAGCCCTTCTATCTGTTATCCAGGCCTTTTTTCTGTCTCGTTTCAATGTTTTTTGTGGATAGCCTCTGTCTTTAAATCTGTCAAACATTTCAGTTGCCTCCTTAAGAAAGTCGTTCTCCTTTTGAGCAGTTTTTGCGGAGTCGCAGAAACTGACCCACTGGAATGCCGCTAATTAGGTGGTCTGGATGATGGCTGGATGCCTGTAGGAGTGTGTTTGCCGCTGTTGGCTTCCTGTAAGTACAGGTAACCAATCGTGTACCCACAAGGGTGATCTGTAGGTCAAGGAAGGAGATTGTATTAGCATCCATCACATGGGTCAGACCAATGTTTCTATCATTCCGATTCAGAATTGACAGAAACTCATCAAGTTGCTCAGTCACTCAGCCATACAATAAAGATATCATCAATGTACCTCAGCCAGGTCAATACCCTGCTGAGGTACATTGGCATCTTGTAAACTACCTCCCGTTCCCACAGGCCCAGATGAAGGCAAGCATATGAGGGGGCCCATAGGGCTCCCATCGCTGTGCCCCTCGTTTGCTGATAATCTCCATCAAGGAATTGAAAATAGTTGGTGGTCAATGCTAGTTCCAATAATTACAGGACAAATGAATTTTGTGCCCCATAGTCAGGATGTGCTGTTTCCAAAAATAAGGAAACTGCCCTGAGACCCAAGTCGTGATTCCACGTCGATACCCACAAGTAGGGCCTCAGGCAGGATCTCCAAGTCATGTAGCTTCACCAGAACATCGCTAGTATCGCAGACATACAAAGGCATTGAAGTCACCAAGGTTTTTATAAGGGAATCAACATCTGCCAATTCTTTCTAGGGGGCCTTTTATTGCTGAGACGATCGGCCTGCCTGGTGAATTATCAAGAGGTTTGTGGAGTTTAGGGATTATATAAAAGGTGGGGGTTGTTATACTCTCCTACCCTCAGATAATCCCATTCCTTCTTTGTTAGGAGATTCACTTCGTGGCCCAGAAAAATATTTGGTGGTTTATTTTATTAACTAAAGCAGGGAAAGGGTTACTTGGTAGTTTCTGATAGGTAGTGATGTCTGCTGTCGAAAAAACTATTTTTCATACATATCGGCCTCCCTTGTCGCTACATTTGACTATCAGGTCATCCGCATGTTCTAATTCAGAGTGCTTGTCGATCCTGACTTAATAGATTATCTGGGCTACGTTTAGTCCAGTCTATTTTGTTAAGGTCGTCCTTTACAAAATCAAGTAACACCCTAATCCAATGGTGTTTATACAGGGGAGGCATTTTATTTTTTTGGATTTAATTTGTAAATTACTCGGTCTCCTAATTGGTTCAGAGTCAGGTTCATCATCTGAATCAATCTGCTCATCTAGGAGGGCGACCAGATTATCCAGAGCTAAACTTTCCTCTTTTTTTTGTATTAAACACATTTTTGTAATAAATTGATTCCCTTATTACGCAGCTTTGTCCGTCTGTGTCTCTTCTCAGTGGGATCCTTTCCCCTGTAATCCTTTTTTTTTTTATAGCTATTGTATTAAGGCACGGAGACCGCACCATATACTGGTGAGTCTGCAATTTTTAGGGACACCACACGGGCATCTTTCTTCATTACCCAGTGTTGTGATCACAAAAAGTGAGTGTTGATCTTCAAAAAAAAACGTATTGTTATGCCATTTTGTGAGGGTTACAAACAAGATAGCGTCTGTAGGTTTGTTCTTAAGTTGAATTTGTTTGTAAGTTGGAACAGGTACATTTTTTAAGTGTAGCTCCAGCCAAAATAATAATGTGTTTTTTTAATGGCATAGGGAAGGGTTAACACCCCTGTAACATTTGTTCTGCGGTTTGTGCCCCTGTTCAGAAGATTTCACCTCACTTTCTGTCCCTATGACAATTGGATTTTGAAAATTTTGGGTTGTTGTGGAAATAAGGATTGGTAATAAAGCTTTACTGGAGACCCCTTTTTCTTATGATGACTCTTACAGGAGTGAATTTCCCTATATATATATATATATATGTGTGTGTGTGTGTGTGTGTGTGTGTGTGTGTGTGTGTGTGTGTATATGTATATATATATATATATATATATATATATATATATATATATATATATATATATATATATATATATATATATATATATATATATATATATATATATATATATATATAATATAATGTGTGTATGTGGTGAGCAAGATACCCACCAGCACCATCTAGTGTAAAAAACAGAAAATGTTTTAAAACTGGCACAAATACACAAGGGGGCTGACTGATACTAGTAATATACTGTATATTCATCCATAAAAAAATCACTGCAGGCTATTTAAATAAAGAAATACATATAACATATAAACAATGACAATAACTATTATCAATAAAACAATTGATGTCAAAAGCCACGTTCTGGCAAAGTGGCAAAATTTTTTTTTGTAAATGTAAATCCAGCGAGTCTCCCTTTTATTGATCTCCCTGAAATGGTTGCAGCCCCTCCAGTGTGGTCTCAATTTATCAATGGCCATCAATTTTATTCCTGCTAGGTCCCTATTATATTTCCTAAAGTGTGCAGACAGTCTGTGGGTACGTATGCCCTTCCTAATGTTGTACAGCTGATACTCGGAAAATTATAATTTTGTGCAAAAGTTCATTTATTTCACTAATGCAACTTGAAAGGTGAAACTAATATATGAGACTCATTACATGCAAAGCAAGATTGTTCAAGCGGTGATTTGTCATAATCGTGATGATTATGGCTTAGAGCTCATGAAAACCCCAAGTCCTCAATCTCAGAAAATTAGAATATTGTGAAAAGGTGCAATATTCTAGGCTCAAAGTGTCCCACTGTAATCGGCTAATTAAGCCATAACACCTGCAAAGGGTTCCTGAGCCTTTAAATGGTCTCTCAGTCTGGTTCAGTAGGAATCACAATCATGGGAAAGACTGCTGACCTGACAGTTGTGCAGAAAACCATCATTGACACCCTCCATAAGGAGGGAAAGCCTCAAAAGGTAATTGCAAAAGAAGTTGGATGTTCCCAAAGTGCTGTATCAAAGCATATTAGTAGAAAGTTATGTGGAAGGAAAAAAGTGTGGAAGAAAAAGGTGCACAAGCAGCAGGGATGACCATAGCCTGGAGAGGATTGTCAGGAAAAGGCCATTCAAAAGTGTTGGGGACTTTTACAAGGAGTGGACTGAGGCTGGAGTCAGTGCATCAAGAGCCACCACACATAGACAGATCCTGGACATGGGCTTCAAATGTCGTATTCTTCTTGTCAAGCCACTCCTGAACAACAAACAACGCCAGAAGCGTCTTACCTGGTCTGTTGCTGTGGTCCAAAGTCCTCTTTTCTGATGAGAGCAAATTCTGCATCTCATTTGGAAACCTAGGACCCAGAGTATGGAGGCACACACTGCAAGATGCTTGAAGTCCAGTAAGAAGTTTTCAGTCTGTGTTGATTTGGGGAGCCATGTCATCTGCTGGTGTTGGTCCACTGTGCTTCATTAAATCCAGGGTCAACGCAGCCATCTACCAGGAAATTATGGAGCCCTTCATGCTTCCTTCCACAGACGAGCACTATGGGGATGCTGACTTCATTTTCCAGCAGGACTTGGCACCTGCACCAAAACCTGGTTCATTGATCGTCGGATTACTTTGCTTGATTGGCCAGCAAACTTGCCTGACCTGAACCCCATAGAGAATCTATGGAGCATTGCCAAGAGAAAGATGAGAGACATGAGACCGAACAATGCAAAAAAACTAAAGGCCGCTATTGAAGCCTCCTGGTCTTTCATAACACTTCAGCAGTCCCATAGGCTGATAGCTTCTATGCCACGCCGCAGTAATTGCTGCAAAAGGGGCCCAAACCAAGTACTGAGTACATATGCATGCTTATACTTTTCAGAGCTCTGATATTGTTATATGTGCAATTGTTTGTTTTATTGATTGCATGTAATATTCAAATTTTTTGAGATTGTGGATTTGGGGTTTTCATGAGCTGTAAGCCATAATCATCACAATTATGACAAATCACAGCTTGAACTATCTTGCTTTGCATGTAATGAGTCTATCTCATATATTAGTTTCACCTTTTTAGGTTGCATTAGTGAAATGAACTTCTGCACGATATTCAAGTTTTTAGAGTATCACCTGTATACGTGTTCCCTCAACCTGTCTCTGAGCATCCTGGTGGTCCTTCCTGCATACTGTTTATTGCATGAACATTGAACAAGGTACACTACATGCTGAATATTGCATGTGATAAACTAATATATTTAACTGCTGTACCTGTAAATGATGTACACTTCCTTCTCCTCTGCCCATCTACCTTGCAGATCATGCATTGATAGCAAGAGTAAAAAACATGATTTTCTTTAAATAGTTTCACGTTAATTTTATGTTACCTGGAATTACTCTATATGTGAAGTTTGTTAGGTTTTCTACACAGAGGTGCCATTGTTTTACCATTTACTACTTTCACATATGGCCCCTATCTTTTCCCTAAGAATAATTATCCATACTTCCTTTTTTTTTGGTAGACAACCTGTGGAGCAATTACTTAGATAAAGGTGCTATTATTGAGAAATCCAACAAGCATTCCATAGATGTTCTGGGATCAAAAAGTAACCTTCATCTGTACGTCTTGGCTGACATCACAACAACCTTTACTGTACTTGTTGGTATATTTTTTCCCTCTGTGACAGGTAAGCATTTTGAGACCAGTTTATTAATATTAAATGTCCTAATGAGAAAAAAAAAATTATTTTCCTCCCCATTACATACAAATGGGCAATTGTAGTAATTCTTCCAAGAGATTCACATCAGTAGTCTGCATACCTCATAAACAGTGATATGAATATCAGAAGAGCTGTATATATCTTGCCTAGGACCTAAACAGTTTCCTTAAACTGCTCTTCAGATGTCATAATTTGCTGCACAACTATACATGAAAATTGCCAACAATCACGTATATAAAGGATTACAATGCCTTGAAAAAATATTCATACCCCTTGACATTTTTCAAATTTTGTCATGTTATAACCAAAAACATAAGTGTATTTTATTGGTATTTTATGTGATAGACCAACACAAAGTGGCACATAATTGTGAAGTGAACGGAAAATGATAAATGGTTTTCAAAATTGTTTGCAAATACCTGGAAATATCTGAAAAGAGTGGTATGCATTTGTATTCAGCCCCCCGAATCAATCGTTTGTAGAACCACCTTTCACTGCAATTACAGCTGCAAGTATTTTTGGGGATGTCTCTACCAGCTTTACACATCTAGAGAGTAAAATGTATGCCCATTCTTCTTTGTTAAATAGCGCAAGCTCTCAGATTCTCAATTGGATTTAGGTCTGGACTTTGACTTGGCCATTCTAACACCTAAATATGCTTTGATCTAAACCATTCTATTGTAGCTCTGGCTGTATGTTTAGGGTCATTGTCCGGCTGTAAGTTGAACCTCCACCCCAGTCTCAAGTCTTTTGCAGGCTCTAACAGGTTTTCTTCTAACCGGTTCCCGACCGGCGCACGACGATATACGTCGGCAGAATGGCACGGACAGGCAGGAGGGCGTATATATAAGTCCCTCCCTAATGCCGTCCATGACATCGGGAGCACGCTGGGAGCGGCGCGCTCCCGCGCCGGTCGGGACCCCCGTGAGGCCGGTCACGGGTCCCGCGGACTCGATTGCCGCGGGGACACCCGCGATCGTCTCACGGGAAGGCTGAACGGGGAGATGCGGACATAAACAGCATCCCCCCGTTCTGCCTAGCAACTAGTGACGCCGATCTCTGCTCCCTGTGATTGGAGCAGAGATCAGCATTCACTAGCTGACAGCTACGCCCCCCCCACAGTAAGAAACACACCCCTAGGCATACTTAACCCCTACACTGCCACCCCCTGGTTAACCCCTTCACTGCCAGTGTCATTTATACAGGAATCAATGCATTTAAATAGCATTGATTGCTGTATAAATGACAATGGTCCCAAAAATGTGTCAAAAATGTCCGATGTGTCCTCCATAATGTCGCAGTCACAATAAAAATCGCTGATCGCAGCCATTACTAATAAAAAAAAAATTATTAATAAAAATGCTATAAAACTATCCCCTATCTTGTAAACGCTATAACTTCTGCGCAAACCAATCAATAATCGCTTATTGCGATTTTTTTTTTTACCAAAAATATGTAGAAGAATACGTATCGGCCTAAACTGAGGAAAAAATGTTTTTTTTAATATATTTTTGGGGGATATTTATTATAGCAAAAAATAAAAAAGAATGCGTTTTTTTCAAAATTGTCGCTCTTTTTTGTTTATAGCGCAAAAAATAAAAACCGCAGGGGCGATCAGATACCACCAAAAGAAAGCCCTATTTGTGGGAAAAAAAAGGACGTCAATTTTGTTTGGGAGCCACGTCGCACGACCACGCAATTGTCAGTTAAAGCGACGCAGTGCCGAATCGCAAAAAGGGGCCTGGTCCTTTTGGCTGCAAATTGGTCCGGTCTGAAAGTGGCTAAGATTGCCCTTTATTTGGCTCCATCCATCTTTCCATCAACTCTGACCAACTTCCCTGTCCCTGCTTCAGAAAAGCGTCCTGCCACCACCATGTTTCACAGTGGGAATGGTGTGTTCAGGGTGTTGGGTTTCTGCCACACACAGCGTCTCATCTAACCAGGGCATCTTCTTCCACATGTTTGTGTCCCCTACATGACTTTTCGCAAACTGTAATTGGGACTTCTTATGGCTTCCTTAAACAATGACTTTCTTCTTGCCACTCTTCCATAAAGACCAGATTTGTGGAGTGCATGACTAATAGTTGCCCTGTGGACAGATTCTCCCACCTGAGCTGTGGATCTCTGCAGCTCCTCCAGAGTTACCATGGGCCTCTTGGCTGCTTCTCTGATTAATGCTTTCCTTGCCCGGGCCTGTCAGTTTAGGTGGACAGTCATGTTTGGTAGGTTTGAAGTTTGTGCCATACTCCATTTTTGAACGATGGATTGAACAGTGCTCCGTGAGATGTTTAAAGCTTGGGATATTTATTTCTGTCTGGTGTGTTTTTTGGCCTTCATGATGCTGTTTGTTCACTAAGGTCCTCTAACAAATGATGGCTTCACAGAACAGCTGTATTTATACTGAGATTAAAATAAACACAGGTGGACTGTGTTTACTAATTAGGTGACCTCTGAAGGCAATTGGTTCCACTAGATTTTAGTTGGGTTTATCAGAGTAAAGGGGGCTGAATACAGTGCATGCCACACTTTTCAGATATTTATTTGTAAAAAAAAATGAAAGCCTTTTGTTTTCATTCCACTTCACAATTATGTGCCACTTTGTGTTGTATTTTATGTGATAAACCATTTAAGTTTTTGGTTGTAATATGACAAAATGTGGAAAATTTCCAGGGGTATGAATACTTTTTCAAGGCACTTTATATTTTATAAATGAGCTTCTCACAACCTTATCCATTTCCTCCTTGAACCCTTGATCTATCACAAGATGAGTAGAATCATGGCTTACAAAGAATGATCTTCTATAAATGCAGAGCTGGATTAGTATTCTGAAACAGAATAGCATCATGTAAAATGTGTTGATGTTAAATAACCCCCTCTCACACGTTCTCTCTATATTCATCCAAATATCATCATTGTATACATCACCATCTTTCTTCACAAGGGTTCACTCTTCCCACACGTGGGTCTTGGATTTATTTTACCACTTTTTAAATAGAATACGATGCAGGGAAAGGTGTAAAGCTTTAGATTCTTCAAACGTGTGTGCTCCTCTCCACTGGGCAGAAGGTTAATGCCCTACCTAAAGCAATTCTATGATTTTCATTTAACAGATATTCTGTTAAACCTTCCTCTGTTACTGTGGTTTCTGCTCTATTGTCCTTGCCTTCGCTAACATTTGCACCTCCCCTTTCTCCCCCCCCCTCTTCTAGTTGGTAAGCTTCCTGCCTCTTTCACACTGCCGTGACTTGAAAGTCGCAATATTTTAGCGCAATTTCAGGGAATGTCTGTGTAAACTTGAGGTCTATGGACCTCAACACGCATCAAAGTCGGACCAAAGTAGTGCAGGGACTACTTTGAAATCGCACAGATATGAATGGTACTCACTGGAAATCATGGGGTATGACCTGTCATGCGACTTTGCAGTTCCAAGTCGTAGGACGTCGCACAAGTGTTAAAGGGGCGGTCGTTTTTTAAAAGGCCTAGATGAGTTTCACATGAAACTGTGTCCGTTGTTAAGGCATCCTCACCTTTTGAGGTACCTCTCCAACTGTTGATTCTCATTCTTCTCTGATAAGGGGGTCATTGAAATGTAAAAATGCCCCTATTTGAAAATCCATGATGTCTTATATTATTTGTTTAATTGTTTTGTTTGAGCTCTTTTCCTCATATTTTTTAATTGGGCATTTAACCACCTCAGTACCAGACACTTTAACCCCCTTGCTGCCCAAGCCAATTTTCAGCTTACAGTGCTGTCACTGTTTGAATGACAATTACTTATTTATGTAATGAAAAGTAAAAATGCAACGCTGAAAAATATATATATAAAAAAAAATGCATGTAATAAACCAGTAATAAAAATAAAAAATAGGTGAAAAAGAAAAACACTTGCCCAATGCCTCTCACGGCATAGGACAGTGAATCATAAGTAAAAAGTGTCCTCTGTGTGCTAATAATGAAGTCCACTTCAACACAATGAAAGTGAAAAAAATGCACGTGATAAACACAATAGAACATAAATATACACACAAAGTCCGTATAACAGTGATGTGGTTGTAGAACTATATAGTTCAATGCCAGTTCATAAAGCAGTATGGGATTTTCACCACAGGGGGTCACCTGGTTTCATGCATGGAGACCCAAATATATGAAATGCCTTAGGAATGCATATACCTCCTCTTCCAACACGCAGTAGAAAGGAAAACAAATTTTAAAATGAAAGAAATGGGTACTCTTACCAAATGGTGTGGACCCACACTACGTAGCGGTGAGTCAATCAGGCATAAAGAGTAATCCACAACAGCCGTTCTTCCCTTTTAAGGTGACATGGCATCAGATGATATGGCCAAGGTGCATGTATCAAGATGTCACATATGTGATAGCCACGTCCAAATACAGATTCAGAAGGGGGTATACTCATTAACATATGAGATGTTTCATGGAGAAAAATAAGTGAGAAAAAAAAGCCTCCACATAGAGCAGGTCACTCCGGTAAAAAATATATTAAAATAAGCAATAAACAATGGTACAAAACCTCAAAAAAGATGTATGCAGACAATAAAAAGCATGGTAAATCTGGCCAGCAGGCTATGTACCCAACATGTTTCGTACGAGAGTACATCGGGGGGGGGGGGGTCGTTAATCATGAGTTGAGGAGGAGTGTTTGGCAATGGGGTGAGGGAATGGGCATGCATGTCTGCAAGTAAGGTGGGAAGATATCTGGGCAGGGTAAGGTGGCCAGAGAGGTGTGTGTGTTTGTGGGGGATTGTTGGTAAGGCAGGTACCATGTAAATGGTCAATCACATGGTACACGGCCAATCACAGCCCATCTGTACCATGTGATTAGCTTTGACCAATCACAGCTAATTACAACAATAAATCTTGTTGTAAGCTGATTTAGAAATTATTCAGTTTATCATTTGTGTAACATAAAAGACTTTTTATCTTATTGCTTTAACATGAATACTTTGTCTGTTCCAGGTATAATGGCAGGAAGTAATCGATCTGGGGACCTAAGAGATGCACAAAAATCAATTCCTGTTGGCACCATTTTAGCCATAGTCACAACTTCCATAGTCTGTATCCTCAACATTTGTCTGGGGCTCAGTTGTGTGTAGTCTTGTCGGTGGGGTAAAAAATATAATTGTTAGAGTATTAAATTGAATACATACTGTTTTATATATCATCTTTATTATGATTACAACCAAACAATATTTTTAAGAAAATGTATATTTTGATTATAAAAAAAAATAGTAACATGCATTGGAATAATTTATAATATATGCAGCCAACAGACAGAGTTCTTTTCTATGTGTTTTCTAGGCACACTGAAGCTCCTATGCCAGAAAAAAACTTTTATTTATGGGATCCAATAGCTCTAGTGGAAGTTTAAAGTGAATGTAAAACCGAAATTTTTTATTTTTTTTTGTCTGGCACAATATAGAGTATGGGATTTCAGATCAGCTGTGCCCAGACTTGCCCCAAAGAGTTAATCCAGCTCTGAGCAATCCTCATATCTTTTTTCAGTGAAATAAAAAAATATTTTTTAATTCCCACCCCCACTCCTTTCTTCAGCAGCTCTGCAAGGATTGGCTGTTCCACACCTCAGCATGATTTGGCATGCTGAAGTCATGTGGGGACTTTTCTGGGTTTTGACTGGGTGTTAGTGATCATAGCAGAAGTTCAGTGTAAGAAATACACAGGAGAAAATGCATGTTAAGGGGAGTGTAGAGGTGGGCGGGGAGTCTACTGACATCACGACTCCACCCACTGAGCCCTGGAAAACAGACCCACCAACAAAAAATGCAGTTTTTCAGGTCTCATAGCAGACAGAGGGGAGACATTTGACAGATAAATATACATGCAGGAGGCATGTATATCCTTCTAGATAACCAATATTGCAGTAGTTTAGAAAGGATGAGAGTGGGTTTACATCCACTTTAAAGATATAACAATTAAGTCAGCAGTGACTCATCCTCACGTTTCTCCTACTTCTAATTTCATACAATCCAAAGCTTATGAACCTTGTGACAAACTGCTTCAAAGTCAATAAGGGGGAGGGGAGATTGTGCCCATGTATAACTGAATTAAATCCCAGCGGTTTAGACATTAACCACTTGCTTACTGGGCACTTAAACACCCTTCCTGCCCAGACCAATTTTCAGCTTTCGGTGCTCTCACACTTTGAATGACAATTACTCAGTCATGCAACACTGTACCCAAATGAATTTTTTGTCCTTTTTTTCCCCACAAATAGAGCTTTCATTTGGTGGTATTTGATCACCTCTGGGTTTTTTTTTTTTTTGCGCTATAAATGAAAAAAGACCAAAAATTTCGAAAAAACACATTTTTTTTTTGTTTCTGTGATAAAATTTTGCAAATTATAAATTTTTCTTCATAAATTTTGGCCACATTTTATACTGCTACATGTCTTTGGTAAAAATAGCCCAAATTAGTGGATATTATTTGGTCTTTGTGAAAGTTGGAGAGTCTACAAACTGTGGTGCGAATCATACAAAATTGATCACACCTGATGTACTGGTGGCCTATCTCATTTCTTGTGACCTGAACAAGCCAGGAAAGTACAAATACCCCCCAAATGACCCCTTTTTTGAAAGTAGACATTCCAAGGTATTTAGTAGGAGGCATGGTGAGTTTTTTGATGTAATTCCCCCCCCCCACAAAATTGTCATTGTAATATGTTATTTCCCTCACATGGCATGTGTATACCACAAATGACACCCCAAAATAAATTCTGCTACTCCTCCTGAGTATTACGATACCACATGTGTGGAAAATTTACACAGCCTAGCCACTTAGAGAGGCCCAAAATGCAGGGAGCGCCATCAGGTGTTCTAGGAGCATAAATTATACATCTAACTTGTTGACTACCTATCACACTTTTGAAGGCCCTGGAGCACCAGGACAATGACACGTGACACTGATGTGGCACTGATGACAGATGCCACTAATACGGGGCACTGTATGACAGATGCCACTTATACGTGGCACTGATATTGTGGCACAATTACGTGGCACTGATGAGAGATGGCACTAATACGTGGCACTGATGACAGATTTCACCGATACGTGGCACTGATGACAGATAGCACTGATACGTGGCATTGATAACAAATGGCCCTGGGGACAGGTGGCACTGGGGACAGGTGGCACTGGGGATAGATCGCACTTTTTTTTCGTTTTTTCTTTTACTCACGGCCGCTGAGCCGTTCATCTCCCCCTCCTCACACGCTGTCTCTGTGTGATGATGGAGAGCGGCCTCCCGGCAGGGAGCGCCCGCATTGAAGCCGTCTTTCGGCTATAGCGCGGGCGCAAAGTGGTTAATGGCTGTGTCGAGTAATTTTGAGGGAACAGAAAATTTACACTGTTATTCAAGCTGTACATATATTAATATATTTACAAAAATATGAGGGGTGTACTCACTTTTGTGAGATACTGTATATTTGAAATGCCATAAAAACTACTACTACTTGATATGAACAGATCAGCAGCAGAAAGTGACTGCTGATTTCAAGTCAACCATAAAATAAAATTAAAGAAAAAATAAACCCCAACAACCAGAATACCACAAAAAAATTTAAATAAGACCGTTAGAGAGGTGATTGTGATTTGTTAGCATTCCAACTTTCTCTCAATACAGATGTAGCATTTCTGAAAAGGACTTTCAGATTTAAGTAAAGACCTGTGAACAGCACACAAGATAATGCACCCAACCATTGCAATTTACAGAATTCAAACATAGTTTTGCAAACTGGTTTATCTAATGGCCCCTTATACAGTTTTCAGCTCTCCCACTACAGCTGCTCCCACACAATGATACTATGGCTGCTCTCAACCCACCCATTTTTTATTGAGGGAATGGGTTGTCAAGCTCCCCTACAATTATCTGCAGACAGGGTTGAAAGGCTGCACAGGTAATTGAGTGTGCACGGTAGTTTCAGAAGTTTTAAAGGGAAATGCAAATCCTGGAAAATTGCTGGATATTTATGTTTGTGCAAATTCAAATCTTTCTTACCGCCTACCAATTTTCATTCATATAATAAATATCTTATTTCAGGGGGGCGTGGCCTGACGCTGTATGGGGTAGGAAGTGTTAGCCCTGAGCTCCGTCTAGAGATCCTGTAATTACTCCTGGAGCACCTGTAAAAATACCAACACATAACCTGTAAAAGGTACCTGGGCATCTTCCCTGCACTCTGGCTGACCCCTGGAGACCCTCGGCTTCTCAGCGGCCCGCGCGGAGCGGCGATCCCCCGCTCGGCGGCCGGCAGCTTTAGGAAAGTCCCCGGCTTCGGCCTAGTCCTGGAGCCGGCGGCCATCTTGGTACACCCAAAACTCCGGCCAAGGCTGTATTCGGGCCCTGCGGCCTACAGGGCCATCCTACACTAAATAGGCACTATTTACACAGACACCCCAGACCCCTGAGGTATGTCACCAACGAAATCGCAGAAAGCGGCGGCGGCAAAACTTGAACAGTTCCGCAGGCAGGAAAAGGACAATATGGAGGAAGATGGAGCTCCAGAGAAGGTAGGGGGGGGGGGGGGGTGAACGACCGACCAGTGACACCGACAGACTGCTGGAAGCGATTACTCTATGCAGAACTTCGCTTACAGCGCAAATTGAGGAGGTAAAGGTGGACATTTCCCTTATTAGGCAAGACTTTCAAAAGCTCAGGGGTCGGGTGAAGGAGGCCGAGACTAGGCTGAGCACAGTGGAGGATGCCATTCCACCCCTGCAGACATCCTCAGACCGCATGCAACAGCAGATCCGCCAACTCCTAATTAAGCAAGATGATATCGAGAACAGACTGAGAAGATGTAACTTACGCTTTATAGGTCTGCCAGAGGGGACTGAAGGAAAGGACACTACTACGTTCCTGGAACAACTCCTCATTACTACCTATGGGAGAGACTCCTTCTCCCCCATGTTCGCAGTGGAACGGGCGCACCGCATGCCAGCCAGACCCCCCCCCCCCCCCGCAGGGAGCCCCCCCCCCCGCACATTCATAGCTAAACTCCTCAATTATAAAGACCGGGATGCAGCTCTGAGGATGGCAAGAGAGAAAGGCAACATTCCAGTGGGAAATGTTAAAGTGGCCATTTTCCCAGACTTCTCAGCGGAGATACAACGTCGCCGTCAAAACTTTATGGAAGCCAAACGCAGGCTAAGGAATCACCGGTATAAATACTCCATGCTCTTTCCCGCCCGCCTCCGAGTGGAACATGATGGCCGCCCGATATTCTTTGAGAATCCGGAGGATGTCATCTCCTGGCTGGAGCAACAAGCCCCTCCTGAAAGAGCCGAATGATCCAGACCCAGGTACTCAGCTTGGACCCCTTTTTTTTCCCCCATTTTTATGATTATTTTTCTTTTCTCCTTTTTCTGTACTCACAACCGTCACTAGTATAACTCCCTATTCTCCCAGAACAGCAGAACTGTGTCGCTCTTTCAATCACATGGGAAACTTACTATGACATACCCACTTATAGCCATGGAACATTCAGCGCCATACACAGTGGACTTCTGTTGGCATTGGGGAACCAGTAATACCTTAATGTGAGTACAGAAAATGAATCTCAGGGATTTGAAGTACAGGAGCCGTATTGATCCTACCTGTTACATTACTGGAATTTACATACTATTCAAGACCACACTGTTTAAGGAGCTGTGGTGAAGCAGAGTCCTACCAATCTCATGCAGCGTGCAGCGAGACTTTACCCCACACACCACTGGGAGTCGCTATTACGCAATCTGGGGCTTCTTCTGGAGATTGTTGGTTACTATTTGTGGATTGCAGGATGATGGAGGAACTCCGATTCATCTTGACCTATTGACATGGATGTCATCCCCAGTTCGACCTGAAATCCAGGAACTCAGCCCACTGTATTACCTATTATGCATATATTGGAAGTCAGCGTATTTCCCAGTTGGACAGCACCAGTTAAGGGAACAAGCCCGCACCAGTTGGATAGGGTGCAGGGCAGGGAGGGGGGTGGGAGTTATTTCAGTTATTGTTTTGATGGTTTTCTTTGTGCATACTAAATTCAGACAGCAGGTATCACCTCATGGAAAATGTTTATGTGAATGTTTATATACGCTATGGGAAATAATCCTATTGAGGCTGGGCTTGGGCGCCGTGTACCCAAGTACCACGCGCATGAGGCAAATGTTGCCAAACATGACTATGCAAAATGATTCACGAAGCTCCAGTCCATGGCATCTTTAAAGTTTATCACATGGAATGTGAGGGGCGTTCGCGAGAAAATTAAGCGAGCGGCGGTCCTCACATTCCTCAAGAAACAATTCGCAGATGTGATAGCATTGACAGAAACGCATGTTGAGGGGAGCATCCAGATGGCACTTCGCCGTCCATGGATTGGGTGGGCGTTCCATTCTACCCACACATCCCATGCTAGAGGTGTCTCCATTTTGATTGCTAAATCAGTTCATTTTGAGTTGTGTGAGTTGTCCACTGACACGCAGGGACGTTACGTATTCCTCTTAGCCAAGCTATATGGTGAACCCCTCCTTATACTGGCGTTCTACGTGCCTCCCCCGTTCAATATCACTATAATACGGGAGGGATTGTCCTTTATGGCCCGTCATCCTACAATACCTGCAGTCTGGATGGGTGATTTCAATACCACGCTAAACCCAACTCTGGACAGGCTGCAATTGACTTCGCCCATCGTGAACACACCTACTGAAACCAAACTCTCTAGACTCATTTCCACCTTTCATTTAACAGACACGTGGCGCCACAAATTCCCGCACACACGGTCCTACTCTTGCTTTTCATCTACACACAACTCCATGTCCCGTATAGATTTCATACTCACATCCCATAGTTTAACACCACGACTGCTGGAGGCAGCATTCTGTCCCAGGACACTTTCGGACCACAGTCCCTATTGGATAACTCTGAGCATCCCTATTGATAAGCCACCAAGGACTTGGCGTTTGAACCCGTTCTGGCTCACACTCCTACCGGAAGATGATGAGCTTGAGAACAAATTTAAATTGTACTTTACGGAAAATGATGACTCAGCGTCACCCTCTGCAGTATGGGACTCATTTAAGTTATTCGCTCGTTCAATGTTAATTACAGACATCAATAAGATCAAGGCGGACGCTGCCGCTGCCCTCGGTAAGGCAATGGCGGACTTGTCCACCACTGAGCGCGATTTTGCCACTGATCCAACTCCCACGAAGGCCAACACGCTCAAATTACAAACTAGAGTAGCCACCCAACTCCAATTCCAAAAGGCAAGGCAAAAACTTTTTTTCTCCAAGCAGAAGATGTTTGAACATGGGGAGAAAGCAGGCAAGTTACTGGCGTACTTAGTACATAGTGAAGATAGACCCCCGGTGGTAATTACACTGCATGGCCCCGGAGGACAAGAAATCACAGATCCACCCACAGTAGCTTCCATGTTCAGAGATTTTTTTGCTGACCTTTACAAGGCAACAGCTCCCACTGAGACAGACTCGATGTCCCTCTTTTTTGAGGGTCTCGATCTTCCACAGCTATCAAACAAACAAATTGACATCTTGGAGGCACCCCTCACCGCGGACGAAATAACGACAGCCATAGCTAGTTTCGCCAGGTCTAAATCCCCAGGTTCGGACGGACTCCCAATTGAATTCTATTCCCAATTCAGTGACACACTTATCCCCAAATTACTGGCATTATACAACCATCTCTTTGAGTCCCGAGTGCTACCCCCATCCATGACAGAGGCAACAATAGTATTAATTCCTAAACCAGGGAAGGACCCGGGATACCCGGAGTCTTACCGCCCCATATCCTTGCTACAGGTTGACGTTAAAATATTAGCCAAGGTCTTATCCACTAGGCTCAATCAGGTCATACTATCATTGATCCACACAGACCAGGCAGGCTTTATGCCTGGTAGGAACACCTCATTTAACCTTAGGAAACTTTACATAAACATACAAGCCACACATGAAGAGGTAGGATCACGGGTAGTGGTGACTCTAGATACAGCAAAAGCGTTTGACTCAGTGGAGTGGAGTTATCTTTGGAGATGCTTGGAAGGCTATGGCTTTGGTCCCAAATATATCCAGTGGGTTCAATTACTGTATCAGGCACCTACGGCCAAGGTGGTGGCTAATGGGTGGCAGTCTCGAATGTTTGACCTCACCAGAGGCACGAGACAGGGATGCCCCCTATCCCCGTTACTATACGCCCTAGCGGCAGAACCCCTTGCGATATCCATCCGAGCAAATCCAGAGATTAGAGGACTGAGAATGGGCTCCTTAATTGAAAAAATTAGTATGTATGCAGATGACACATTATTATACTTAGCTGATTCAGGTCCGTCACTGCAGACTGCACTCCACACGATTGAACACTTCGGAATCTTCTCGGGGCTTAAAATTAACTGGGACAAATCTCAAATCCTGCCACTCGACAGTTTCCCGCCCCTGGAATCCCAAGCCAGTCTACCATTACAGAGAGTCGCTGTCATCAAATACTTAGGGATACATATATCTAGATCCCCTATAGACTACATTTCCCTGAACATAGAACCTCTTATCTCCTTGGTTAAAACTAAAGTAAGGATTTGGTCTCGACTCCCACTTGGGATTTGGGGTCGCATAAATTTAATTAAAATGGTCCTGCTTCCCAAGATACTCTATGTACTATGGCATACCCCCATATATCTCCCCCTGAAATATTTTAAATCTCTGGAGGCCCTTTTAAAACCCTTTGTGTGGGGGGCCAACAGACACAAACTAGCGTGGCAGACCCTTAAGAATCCAACTGACCTGGGAGGCATGGCTCTCCCTGACTTCAATTTGTACTATGTTGCCTCTCAGTTATCACAGCTATTCCACATAGACAAGACGGATAGCGAGAGATTCCTAACTCTCCTATGTCCAAAATGGGCACAACACACCAAAGACCCACTATGTGCGATAGCAGTGGGCTCACAAGGACTGGAACAAGGGGGTCATAGACACACCACACTATACCAATATAGGAAAATATGGGACTTAGCCTCTTCTAAACTTAACATTCCACAGTACAATGATTACACGCCTCTTTGGCATAACAAAAACCTACCTGAGTTCACCACAATACAGGATGTGGGGGTATGGGCCAGACAGGGAGTGTTCTATTTGCACCACATACTAAAAGATGGACGCCTTAAAACTTTTGACTCACTCAGAAATGAATTCCTTATCCAAAACCGAATGTTCTTTAGATTTTTACAAATCCGCCATGCGACGCAGTCTCAGTTTCCTGAATCAATCCCAGACTCTACCCCTAATGTCATCATGGCAGTGATTAAGGGCACAGACCCCCACAAGTTAATTTCAGCATTTTATAATATGCTATCCACCCCCATTGCTACCAAAATAGCATATGATCTGAAACCTAGGTGGGAGAGAGAAGTGGGTCCAATGGAGGATGAGGAGTGGGAGGAGGCATTGGAGACCTGCAAGGCGGTGTCCCCCAAGCTATCGGACTGTCTATCACAGCTCTATATTCTACATAGGGCATATCTTACACCCCTTAGAGTGGCGAGATATAAACGCACACAATCCACAACATGTCTACTGTGTGGATTGGAAACAGGCACATTTTTTCATCTGATCTGGGCCTGCCCTAGGATACAGGGGTTGTGGAAGCAAATTGTAGCATTTTTACATGATACCATGGGCTCACCCCTGGCACTTGACCCAAAACAGTGCCTTCTCGGAATCCTACCTGATACCATTGACAAATATACCAAAATATTTCTCCACGAGACACTATTCTCAGCTAGGAAAATTATAGCTAAAAAATGGATGAGACAATCACCCCCCAAAATGGTAGAGTGGAAACTTGACGTGAACAATACTTTACCATACAAGAAATGTATATATATTAACAGAGGCTGTCCTGACAAATATAGTAAAATATGGGACCGTTGGTTACAAGAATCTGATACCTGCGTGTAGTGTAGCAAAACCATAACAGCCTGAAACACCTAAGGCAAGTACCTCTGAATATAACTTAATTTTATTTAAAACATGCCCACTCTTAGAATTCATACTTATGACAAATGTACCTGCTTTCTTATATACATTATTTGTGATATGCAATGTAACAGTTTTTTAAGTTTCTGCATGAAGCCAATATAACATGTATGCACCGTATATTTAATAAAAACCTTTGTTCAACGTTAAATATCTTATTTCAGATGGTTTCTGTGCAGTCATGTGACCTCCAGCCACTCCCTTCCCTGATCTAAGGACTACAGTGGGGGGGGTGAGATCCCTCTGATGTCAGCTGGGAGGTCACGTGTCCTCTGTGCTGTCTGCTCAGCCCCTCCCTCTGTAGCTCTTAGATTGGGGGAGGGGAGTGGCTGGAGAGTGATCTGAAAAAAGGTATTTGCTAGGGGTGCGCCTCTTCACTGGTCTCATGATTTGATTTGATTACGATTATCTGGTCAACGATTCGATTCGATTTCCCGATGCATCGCGATTACCGACGAGCTCCCACTTCCGCTTGGGCCACCTAGGTGGCCCTTCCACCTTGCCATCTTCTGGGAAACATCACAGTTCCCAAAAGATTGCCCAGCTATGCAGGACAGCGCAGTGAGAAATGCGCACCCGGCAGTGAAGCTGCAAGCTGTCACAGCCGGATGCCCACAGTAGTATTGCCAGCACCGTGGACAGGCGGGGGAGAGAATGGAGGGTTTGGGTGGCCACGTCGCTGGATTGTGGGACAGTTGAGTGTCTTTTTATTAAAAGTCAGAAGATACTTTTTTTGTAGCTGCTGACTTTTAATAAACAAAAAATTGACTGGAAGTCCGCTTTGAAATTAAAGATAACCTCATTCCCTTAAAAAGTGCACTAATCCGGTGCACTACAGGATACAGACATTCACACACAGGGCTGCTGGGAGGTCAGGAGGTATCACAATCCACAGCTGAACACCAGCCCTGTAAAGTTCCCTGTGCGGTCTCTGTGCTGACCAGTGGCAACTGGTGCTCAAAATTTGTGGGGGGGGGCGCAAACGAACTGAAAAATACTGACCCTCCCCCATCAAATGCAGCCACTGTGCCCATCATCAAATGCAGCCACTGTGCCCATCATCAAATGCAGCCACTTGTGCCCGTCAAATGCAGCCACTTGTGCCCGTCAAATGCAGCCACTTGTGCCCGTCAAATGCAGCCACTTGTGCCTGTCAAGCGCAGCCTTCTGTGCCCATTAAATGCAGCCACCTGTGCAAATCAGATGCAGCCATCACTTCACTAACCCCCCCACAATGCACGGGCCGCCACTGGTGCTGATAGTTCCTTGGCATTCCTGTTTGCACCTTCTAGCACACTAGGAGTTAACAGTGGAATGTGCAAAAGGAAGCCCAGGGAGCTGTCAGCACAGAGCAAGAGAGATAAGTAGAGTACAAACACATTTGTACTCTACTTACTGTTGTTAAAATTACTTTCTTTTAATAAATGCCATGTTACAATGACTGATGTGCTTTTTCAAAAAATATATCACTTCATACCGAATTTCACACTAAATATATCCCGATCATGTGACTCCCGGCCCATCCCACCGCTCTCCTCTCATGTTTCAGGTCTCTCGAGTCCTGACGTCAGCGGGGAATTCTCAGCCTCTCAGTCTCTACTGATATGATGGCTATAGTCAGCGGGCAGGGCTGAGAATTCCCCGCTGATGTCAGGACTCAAGAGAGACGTGAAACGTATGAGGAGAGTGGAGAGAGACGGGATGGGAGTCACATGATCGGGATGTATTGTACTACTGTGAAATTCGGTATGAAGTGATATATTGTTTTAAAAAGCACATACAGCGAGGCACATCCATCATTGTAACACGGCATTTATTAAAAGAAAGTAATTTTAAAAATACTCTCGTATCGCTTTCCCTGGAGGGGAGGGGCAAGTCGGGATGACGTCACGCGCAATCGATTTTCCGGTCCTTATGCTAAGCAACGATTAATTTCAGCACCCCTAGTATTTACTGGCATAATTTTAAACAAACATTTACACTGTGTATTATAACTTGGTAGAACAGAGGGGCCTGCAGTAATCCTACTCTGACTTTACTGCCAGCTACTAATAGCAGCAGCAGGGGTGAGGAAGAGATCATTCACACACAGGAGCTGACGACAGGCAGTACGGAAGGGGGAGAAAGGAGAGCAGCAGGATGATGGAGGCATGTAAACTGACCACGGTATTATGGATCAGCAGCCATGATTGCCATGGTCAGCTTACATAGGGGGAGGTCAGCTTACATAGGGGGGCACAGGAATAGGCTGAATGAACCTGTTTTTACAGCATAGAAAGGGACAAATTCGATGACGCAAGCAAGCAAACCTGCTTTAAAGGAACAGGATCTTTAACATGAAAAAACATTGAACTTAAATCAGTAGTTTCCTATTACCATGGTTCTCTATAATATTCGTTGTGAAATTTGCTCACTGAGTAGTTGTTGTGCTGCAACTTATTTATTATCTTAACTTAACTATTTAGATTTAAGCACTGTGATTCTTTTTGGAGCTTGCATCGAAGGTGTCGTTTTACGTGACAAGTAAGTTCATATTTAGTACAGTTGTTGTTTATAGTTAGGTTGATAAAAGACAATCTAGGTCAACCAAAAAAAAATAATACAATCCCATATACACAATCCTTTACCCACAGTTGATCCAGAGGAAGGCGAAAAACCCCAGCAAAGCATGCTCCAATTTGCTACAGCAGGGTAAAAAAATCCTTCCTGATCCCCCGAGAGGCAATTGGATTTTCACTGGATCAGCTTTACCTATAAATGTCAATACCGAGTTATATTATCTACATTTAGGAAAAAATCCAGGCCTTTTTTTTTTTTTTTTTTTTTTTTAAAGCATTCTATTGAGCTGGCCAGAACCACCTCTGGAGGAGTCTATTCCACATTTTCACAGCTCTTTCTGTGAAGAAACCTTTCCGTATTTGGAGATGAAATCTTTTTTCCTCTAGATATAGTGTCCCCTTGTCCTCTGTGATGACCTTAAAGTGAATAACTCAACACCAAGTTCACTATGTGGACCACTTATGTATTTGTGCATGTTGACCATATCCCTTTTAATCTCCTCTTCTCAAGAGGGAACAGATTCAGTTCCTCTAATCTTTCCTCATAGCTGAGCTCCTTCATGCCTCTTATCAGTTTGGTTGTCCTTCTCTGCATTTCTCCAGTTTTCCTTTTTGAAAACTGGTGCCCAAAACTGAACTGCATATTCCAGATGTGATCTTACTAAGGTGCTTTGGGAGGCTACCCCAAAGCACCCTCTCCATGTTGACGGCATGTGTCCTGGTACGGTTCAGGAGGAGGGGCGCTCTCTCTCACCCCTCTCTTTTTTTGCGGGCCTGCCAGGTTGCGTGCTCGGCTAAGGGTCTGGTATAGATTTTTGGGGGGACCCCTACGCCATTTTATTTTATTTTTTTACATTTTAGTGCAGGGTTTACCTTAAAATCCATACCAGACCTGAAGGGTCTGGTATGGATTTTGGGGGAGACCCCTACGCCATTTAAAAAAAAAATTGGTGCAGGGTTCCCCTTTATTTCCATATCAGACCCGTAGGGCTTGGTATGGATTTTAGGGGGACCCCACACAATTTTTTTTTGAAATGTTGTTTCGGGGTTCCACTTACAGGTAATATTCATACCAGACCCAAAGGACCTGGTAATGGACTAGGGGGGATCCCATGCTCCTTTTTTTTTTATTTTCAAGACTAACATACAAAAAAAAAAAAACAGGACAAAACTGGGTTGGTTATTAGTATACAGCAACAAACCATATGCTCTTACAGTCAATAAACATGAGCTGATGCATAAATCGCATATTGCAGTTAGATACATAAATAGGCGGTTCAAACACACTTATTAGTGCAAATTTAGCACAGTGTACACCAGGATAATGAAGGACGTGGCATGACCTGGGAATAACTTTAGGATATGTTCAATGCTCTTTTTTTTCAATGAGTTTTATCCATATTGCCGAGACCCGACAATTTTTCCTTAAGAAATTAAATTTTGCTGTGGTACTGTTCTAAACATGGGAGGGAAAAATGCGCCACTTTGCGGGCATACTATAGACACCCCCCAGGCACAATATTTAAAGGAATATTTCATTTTTATTGTTTCACTTTAAGCATTAAAAAAATCATTGCTCCCGAAAAAACGGCAGTTTAAAAAAAAAAAAAAATTGCATTGATACATGTCTCCTGTGGCAGTACCTGGGTCCCCAAACACTTTTTATGACAAACACTTGCATATAAGACTTTAAAATGAGCACTTTTGATTTTTCATGTTAGTGTCCTATAGACTTTAGCGGTGTTCCGGCAGCTTTCGAATTTGCCCTGAACACCGCATATTGTTCGGTGTTCGCAGAACATCCGCACAACCGAAGTTCGGCCCAAACTTATGCTCCGGTGAACCGTTCACCCATCCCTACTGATGAATGCTCTTGTAGTTCACTGACATGCCCTTCAGCTTTCAAACAGAAAGCCGTTACAGAGGTACAGGCTGAAAGCCAAAAGGACATGTCTACAGGAGCCCACATTGCACCCATGATCTACTGATTATGGCTGCAATGCTTTTCTAGGTTCCTGCAGGAAAACATAGTAAATGCACCTTTTTTTCTGCAAAAATATGTGCGTTTACTATTTTTTCTGTCAAGGTGAACTTGGCTGTAAGGTGCTGCTAGCCCATTCACTTAATAGGCTGTTGTACAACCGGATCAAGTGTTGCATCAAGCAGATGTCTAAACTTGACACACAAGGGGAGATTTACTAATGCAAGAACTGAACAAAAAGGTCTGGATGGCCGCACTCCAATGAAAAACGATTTCTTTATTATTTACGATAAATGCATACAGCAAGGATAAAACCACTGACGCATTTCACACCGCTACAGCAGGTTCTTATTCATAGAAATGGCTATAAGCACCTGCTGCAGCGGTGTGAAACGCACCAGTGTTTTTATCCTTGCTGTATGAATTTATCGTAAATAATAAAGATTTTTTCATTGGAGTGCGGCCATCCGGACCTTTTTGCTCAGTTCTTGCATATGGTTGCATATTGAGCCGCACCCATGCCTGGAGAGGGGAGAGATCATTAGGATACAGACACCTGGAGCGGGTTCTCTTCTATGCAGAGCTGCACCTGATTTAGCATGTTCAGGTTTTAGTAAATCTCCCCTATGTCTTAGCGTATAGTACACGTATAGCTCTCTTATATTGATGTGCAGCAGTCTTTGCAAGATTTGATTTTGTTCCATGATAAAAAAATGTAACGCTTTGACTTTCAAAATCATTGTCTTATCCTTTCTGCTAATGGAGAAAAGGTGGATAAATTCTGACATTATTGTAAATGGACACGTTCTCCATTGAAATGTTAAGTAATAATGAAAAATCAAGGCAAAAAATATCAGAAAGAACACCACATCCCAATCATTATATGTGATAAGAGGAGGGGAAATAGGGGTAACAAACCCTGGGACTTTAACAGTGTTCAAATAGGCATACAAGATAGAGACAACAATAGTATCAATAAAAATGTAGTTAATTGTATTAAACAATTAAAAAACATGAGGAAATTGCACCATTCATGTCAGGGTTATAGGTTCCACTTAATGGCATACATACAGAAAAATACCACTCAACATGTTTTGCTTTTGCAGCTTCTTCAGGAGTTTCTGGTAAGGAGTAAATTATGCTAGGAATGACAAAGGACAGGGATGAGTTCTCATGTTAAATTTGTTTGTTTAAGATGAGCAAACATTATTTAATGAAAATGGGTACATTTGGAAAGTACAGATATATTCAATACATATAGTGGGTCATGTGGAAATGTTAAGCATTGTAATACATTTTTTTTTTTTTTTTTTGCACAGGTATGGTAGTGCAGTGAACAAAAATCTGGTGGTTGGAACCCTTTCATGGCCTTCTCCATGGGTCATAGTTATTGGTTCTTTTTTTTCGACATGTGGAGCTGGATTACAGAGTCTCACTGGAGCGCCACGTTTACTTCAGGCCATTGCAAAGGACAACATAATTCCATTTCTTAGAGTGAGTAAGCTTTCAGAGCATGTATATTTTTCTTGTAGTCATGCATTGTGGGTGACAAAACGGGGATGATTTAATTTTGTGCACGAAAATTAATTGGCAAATTATAAATATACAGTAGGTGCTAACTATTTAATTTTTAAATATTTATTTTAAACAATAGCAAATGGTTTTACCTTTTTTATTGCTCTATGATTTAATAACAAATTGTGAATCTTCCTTTTCAAACAAGCTGCCCAAATTAAGGAACATTAAAATGGTCATAATTTGCAATGAGGTTCGGTTTCAAAGCCACCTTTGATTCAAGGTGGTTCAGAAAAATGTTGAATTCATGGTAGAAAATGTACACATGAACACACAATGCACTAAACAACTTTTGCCCCTGGTCATGTGAGGTCCAATCTGAAGGAATAAACAAGTCAGCCCCCTCACTGTTAAATGGCGGGCTCCCACTAGCCATGTTGTCAGTGTGAGTTGAAGCTGGTTAAAGAAAGCTGAAAAATCTGTGTAGGGAGATTTGTTCTGCTATACAGTGCTGTGGGTTGTTGTGTGGTGGACTATATACCCTTGGTACCCCCCGTGTTCACATTATCCTAGATAGACCCAGCGGTCCTTCTTAGGTTTTTGTTTTCTGTATCAGCAGGAAGTATGCTTGCTTGCTAGCCCTTTGCTGGTTTTATTTTCTTCTTTTGTCATTTATTAGGGTCTTTTTTCTTTCATTTAAAAATTAAATTATATTCTGATAGATTAACATGTGCATGGGGAGTTGTCGTTTAGGGTATATATATTTATACTGTAGGTGAGGGATATTCTAGTGGATTTTGTCTTGCTGGAGTATGTAGCCTACATTTGTTGCTTAACAGTTGTTGGAGCTGCTCTTTGTACACAACATGCCACTGATTTGCTATTCGGTAATTGGGGTGCACTAAAAGTAGCACACATTCATCCCCATATCACCAAGCATAGTTTCTAGTAAAACCTTGGCACACCAATCACCTTTCCAAAAAATATTCTCATGAGATGCAGACCTAAAAAAACAGAGGCAGCAATACTGTGTGTAGTAGTATGTAGTAGAGGGCTAGCTGGTCCTGCATGACACTGCGGTTTTAGGGTCACACATACTAAAGGTAGAGTACATGTGCCATTTTCCCCTAAAGTGGCTGACCAGTATACACCCATCAGATAGTAGACTTACTGACAACTCCTTCCACACACCCACATCTTTCCAAACACAGTGCATCCAGTTGTCTGCCAGCCTTACTAATGCACCCTCTTCCCTCTCCTCTTCTTTCTTCTTCTGCTAATCCCATCATAGCCCCATAAACAGCAGAGTCTGCAGGCTTTATCGTAGCAGGCATGCAGCGAGTGGAAGATTTGAGTGATGTGCAAGCCATATTCTCTTCTGACTTAAAGGGAAATAGTGATATTAACATAGAAGAAAAGTATGACTTAGTCAGGCAGACGGAGGCAACAGATGTCAATTTTGCAGAAGCTGAAGTGGCAGACTGCATGTGGGTTCAACAGAGGAGGAAAGCTCATAGGGAGAGACTGAAGAGCACCGTGTAAGAAAGTTGTCAAGAAACAGGGGCATCTTGCCGAAGACAGCTGGCAGCAACCCTCCAAATGTTTCTGATGGCACTGCCCCAAAGTCAAGGACTGCTGTTAATCCCAGGGCCAATTCAGCCACATCTGCTGTGTGACACTTTTTATGGAGTCTGCTGTGAAAATTAGCATTGGGATCTGCAACCTCTGCTTGAAGCACATGCTTTGGTACTGCCATGATGTATAAGCACATGACTCGGCAATAGGGATGAGCCGAACACCCCCGGGTTCGGTTCGCACCAGAACCCGCAAACGGACCTAAAGTTCATGCAAACATTAGAACCCTATTAATTACAATAGACGCGAACGTTCGAAATCAAAAGTGCTAATTTTAAAGGCTAATATGCATGTTATTGTCATAAAAAGTGTTTGGGGACCTGGGTCCTGCCCCAGGGGACATGTATCAATGCAATTTTTTTTTTTTTAAACGGCAGTTTTTTCAGGAGCAGTGATTTTAATATTGTGAAACAATAAAAGTGTAATATTCCTTTAAATGTCGTACCTGGGGGGTGTCTATAGTATGCCTGTGAATGGGCGCATGTTTCCCGTGCTTAGAACTGTCCCTGCACAAAGTGTAATTTTTGCAGGAAAAAAAGCTATTTAAAATCACTCGCGGCTAATGAATTGTCGGCTCCCGTAACACAGAGAACAGTCATTCATTGAAAGTCATTGATAAAAAAAACAAAAACAAAAAAAAAAGCGTGGGGGTCCCCCCAAATTCAATTACCAGGCCCTTCAGGTCTGCTATGGATATTAAGGGGAACCCCGGCCAAAACAAAAATGGCGCGGGGTCCCCCTCAAAATCCATACCAGACCCTTGAGGTCTGGGATGGATTTTAAGGGGAACCTCGGCCAAAAAAAAAAAATGTCGTGGGGTCCCCCTCAAAGTCCATACCAGACCCTTATCTGAGCACGCAACCTGGCAGGCCGCAGGAAAAGAGGGGTAGAAGAGAGCGCCCCCCTCCCTCCTGAACCGTACCAGGCCACATGCCCTCAACATTGGTAGGGTGCTTTGGGGGTCTGTGACCCCCTCAAAGCACCTTGTCCCCATGTTGATGAGGACAAGGGCCTCCCCCCCACAACCCTGGCCATTGGTTGTGGGGGTCTGCGGGCAGGGGGGTTATCGGAATCTGGAAGCCCCCTTTAACAAGGGGACCCCCAGATCCCGCCCCCCCCCTGTGTGAAATGGTAAGGGGGTACAAAAGTACCCCTACCATTTCACCAAAAAAGTGACAAAAATGGTAAAAATGACAGGAGACGGTCTTTGACAATTCCTTTATTAAAATCTTCTTTCATCTTCTTACTTCTGGTCTTCTTCCTTCTTCCTTTCTTCATCCTTCGGTTTCTTCATCTTCTCCTTCCGGCATCTTCTTCCATCTTCTTCTTCCTCCGATCCGCTTCTTCTTGCTCTGATCTTCTCGTCTGGCATCTTCTTCCACGGCGTCGGTGTCTCTTCTTGGCCCGCTCCGCGCAATGGGAGGCTTTCGCTGTGTGAGGCTTCGCTGCGTCTGACAGGTCTTTTATAACGGAGGGCGGGGCCACCTGGTGACCCCGCCCCCTCTGATGCACGGGGACGTCATGGGGACTTCCCTAGGCTTTCCCCATGACGTAAGAGGGGGCGGGGTCACCAGGTGGCCCCGCCCTCCGTTATAAAAGACCTGTCAGTCAGACGCAGCAAAGCCTCACACAGCGGGAGCCTCCCATTGCGCGGAGCGGCCCAAGAAGAGACGCCATGAAAGAAGATGCCGGACGAGAAGACCAGAGCAAGAAGAAGCGGATCGGAGGAAGAAGAAGATGGAAGAAGATGGTGGAAGGAGAAGATGAAGAAACCAAAGGATGAAGAAAGGAAGAAGGAAGAAGACCAGAAAAAAGAAGATGGACGAATTTAATAAAGGAATTGTCAAAGACCGTCTCCTGTCATTTTTACAATTTTTGGCACTTTTTTGGTGAAATGGTAGGGGTACTTTTGTGCCATTTTTTTTTTTTTTTGGCCGGGGTTCCCCTTAAAATCTATCCCATTTTTTTTGGCCGGGGTTCCCCTTAATATCCATAGAGACCTGAAGGGCCTGGTAATTGAATTGGGGGGACCCCCACGCTTTTTTTTTTATTTATTTTTTTATCAATGACTTTCAATGAATGACTGTTCTCTGTGTTACGGGAACCGGCAATTCATTAGCCACAGATGACACAACAGGCCAGAAGGGTAAAGGTGGTTTAATGTGATACTGCAATGCTGTACTAACAGCACGCACACACTAATCCCCAGAATCACAGCAGATAATGTCAGCAGTCAGCAGCACTCAGCAGAATAATCACAGCACAGATAATGTCAGACTCAGCAGCACTGCAGAATGGATCACAGCAGATAATGTCACTGACACGCTGGAACACACTACACGAGGCCGCCGGCGCGGCGGCCTTTTATAGTGTGGGGCGTGTACTAAACCCCCTGAGCTATAATTGGCCACAGGCATCCTGCCTGTGGCCAATTATTGCTCTCCTCGCCGCTGGCTCTATGATTGGCCAAGCATGCACTGTGACCCCGCATGCTTGGCCAATCATAGAGCCAGCGACGAGGAGAGCAATAATTGGCCACAGGCAGGATGCCTGTGGCCAATTATAGCTCAGGGGGTTTAGTCATCAGCCAGCAATGCACTGCGACTGCGACTGGCGCAGTGCATTGTGGGCCGTTCGCATCACACGAATTTGATGCGAACGGCCCAAATAGTTCTGGTCTCGACGAGCGGTCGAACGCCCGATGTTCGATTCGAACATGGGTTTGAATCGTACAACGGGCCCATCCCCACTCGGCAACACAAATATCAGTTAGGAGTAGTACCAGATCAAAGTAAGGCTGATTAATCATGTGTTCCTTCACCATTTGCTGTTACAAAGAAAAAGTTGCAGGAGCATGGCCAGCATCTTAATGCTGGCTTACTAAAATTGCTGGCACTACAACTGCTCACATACAAGCTGCTGGATACAGCTGCCAGTTCATGACCTGTGTTGCCCCAGAGAGGCAGGTATCCAGCAACCATTACTTTTCTGAAAATGCAATCCCTATTCTCGACCTTCTTGAGGAGGAAACGGTGTCACTGGACCATGCTGTTGTCAGCAGCGTAAACATGACAACAGAAACTTAGTTCAGTAAGCACGGCCAATACTGATGTACATTGTTCTCAGCACACTAGGTTAACTGTGTAAGATACATGCAGCACAAGGCATACCATTGGACTTTGTGGTGCCACCTTTGATGTGAGCTTAAAGGAACTGTGAGATCTATGTAGTCGTCCTGTTTTTCCACATCCTCCTCAGCTTTAGAACCACTTGGCCCCCACAAGTGCCCAAAAGACTATGCAGCATCGAAGGAAAAATGCTTCCGTGCAACACTGCATCACCTTGGGGAAAGAAGCTACACTAGGCCAGAGCTACTGGAATTTCTCCAGGCCCAAGATGAGAAGTTGCTTAGCTCATGCTAGCTAAAAACAGATAAGATATCGTGTGATAATGGTGCAAACATGCTCTCTGCCCTTTGCCTGTATTCTGTCCTAAACCTCATGGAGCAGTGCTTCCTGAGCGATGTGACACACCTGGCAGTAATGCATGGCCGGACAGTTTTTGGCAGAACACCGGGCAACAAATGAATATGTGATAAGTCCCACTTGCTGGAATTATTTTAAAGCCCCATACACACGCTCGGATTATCCGAGGACCAGTTCCGTCGGATCCTGTCCGTCGTACTTTGTCCAATGTTGGTGTTGCGTACACACGGTCGGACAACGTTGTCGGAATTTCCGGTCTGCAAGAACGTCGTGACGTAAGTCGTCTTCCACGAGACTAGAAAAGGGAAGTTCAGCACCACGTCCTGCACCCGTTGGGCTCCTTCTGCTGATCCCGTGTTTATCGCGAGTTAGTTGAAGTTTGGGGACTTACGATTCGCGCTTCTCAGTTTTGTCACTCAGATCGTTACTGCTCTTCAGTTTGTGCTTGTCGTGCGTATCTGTTTATTAGTGCGTGTAGTCAGTTCGCATTTGTTGGTCATTGCGGCCTATATCTTGATATAGGACGCTTTGATTTTCACTGCTTATTGTCTGCTCGTTTCTGGTATTCATTTCGTTTTTTCAGGCCTTGCTGTTTATCGGTGCTTTCTGTTTGTCCATTCTGACCATCCGACCGTTTGAGCCAAGACCCGTCCATGAACAGAGGGACGAGGAGTATGTGGACCAAGAATTGTTTGCTTCAGCGTGATCAGTTCTCGCACATGCCTTTGCTTCGTGAGATCCGGGAGAATAATCCTGATGATTTCAGGAACTTTCTCCGGATGACGGACCCCGTTTTTCACCGTCTTTTGGCTTTGCTGACCCCTTTTATCAGCCGGCAGGATACCTGCATGAGACAAGCCATCACTCCAGAGCAGAGGCTTGTGGCTACGTTGAGGTACTTGGCGACAGGGAGAAGCCTTCAGGATTTGAAGTTCTCCTCAGGTATCTCTCCCCAGGCCGTGGGAATCATTATTCCAGAGACCTGTTCTGCTATCATCCAGGTCCTGCAGGAGGACTATATTAAGGTAACATTTCTCCTTTACTATTCCCTTCTATGTATGCTCTGTTTGCTAATGTCTTGTATTTTTGACCTCCTTCCCTAATTACCATGATTGCAATATGCTCTAATATGCTGTGCCCCTTTTCTCCTTCATGCATTTTTCCCTTCACTTACCTCCCCAGCATGCTCTTCTGGCCCAATAGACACCTATGGCCTAGTCACTTAAGCAATGTATTTTGTCTGCTGCATAGTATTGTTTTCCCCCAAACACCCCCTAAAACATGCACAAATGTTTGCTGTGTGTTTTACTTCATGCAGAGCCCCATTTTTGCAACATTTTTTTTTTGTTCCAATGGGGGGGGGGGGGGATTTGGAATGTTCTTTGATCTTTCCTGTGGGCTGCCAATAGTGTTAAGTAAGGAGGGTCTGGCCAAACTAGCACACATTTTTGAGCCATTTGGCAATCAATGAAGTGCAGAGGGTTACCTGTCCACCCCCCCCCCCCAAACCCCTAGTTATTGTCAATGGCCCATCAGAAGTGGGGGGATTGATGGGGGGTGAGTAATCTGCTAGGGGGACCCTCTACTTTTCGGTGCAAATACTTTCCATCTTAAAATGTAAAAGTCTGATCTTGTTCCAAGATGTTTAGTGTCTAATCTGCTTGCACTGTTTATGTGCAAAGTGACTAATTTTTTATTCTTGTTTGACTCCACAGTTCCCTTCCACGCCACAGGAATGGCAGACTGTGGCCTCCCACTTTGCCAGCCGTTGGGACTTTCCTAACTGCGGAGGTGCAATTGATGGGAAACAGTGCAAAAGTGCCCTGGAAAATACACTTGCAGTGCAAACTGGAATTGCCTTTAGTAAATTACACCCATTGCCCCCCAAATCCTTTACATTTGACATACATAATACTTTTGTTTATTTCAATAATGAAGCCACACATTTAGTAATTTAAAAAAGTTTACTTGCAACACATTCACAAGTGCGTTTTCAAACTTCTTGGCAAAACTGACAAGATCTTGGTTCTTTCCAACATTGTTTACAAACATTTCGCATTTGGGAAAACCAGGCATGGAGCAAAACAGAACATATGAACTTGCAAAGTTCAACTTTCTAAAGTGAAGACAAGATCAGACATGACTATATGTTCAAAGTGTGTTTGATCTTGCCTTCATCATATGGGGGGGTCACCCCTGGAAACTGGAAATTTAGAACATGCACACAATTTGTGTCTGAAAATGGACATTAGATGGTAAAACACATGCCTAGAATGTGGAAAAGTGCCATTTCCCATCATGGGGATCAATGGACGTTTTTTGGGGGTGCAACCCCTTCACCACACCCACTTTAGTAGTTACTAAAGTGGTTGCACCCCCAAAAAAACGTTGTCATTCATCCACCATGATGGGAGCTAGCACATGTGGACACAATGTGTGCATGTTCCAAATTTCACACAGTTCTTAAGTTGCAAATGTGGTCAGAAACCGTCACAAATGTGTGTTAATTACTTGGTGCGTTTTCAGATTTTTCCTAAAACATCAATGATGTTCTTCAATTTTTGTTGAACATCATTGATGTTTTGCTTTATGTCATCTAGATCTCGATTGCAGACCATTATCTCCCCGATGAGGACATGGGCACTTTCTGTGGTAAAGTGTGATTCTTCTTCCACAACATCCACGTCACCTAAAAACAACCAAAAAAAAAACAAAATGTCTCTTGGAAATGAGGCAGGCATACATTCATTAGCTTACCAGTAGCTGTGTTCTCCCACACTCACCTGTTGTGGTGACAAGTTCTCCAATTTCTATGATCTCTCCTTCCTCCTCCTCCTCCTCTGCTTCTGGTGTTTCCCCTTCTTTGGTAGGTGTGGGTTTTTTGGTTTCCTCAGACGTCCCGAGTTTTCGCTCCCCTAGGAGAATGTACAAAGGAAGATTTAGCACCACAATATATCGAGGGCAGAAATAGGAAATGTCAAACATTGCTTGAAAGTGAGGGACAATATTTTTGGTAGGCCAGTTACAAATGACAACAACATGAATGTAGTCACTTTGTAAAGGTGCTAAACTTACTAGCTTTTTGGTAGAAGTTTGTCTGATGGAGACCCCCCTCTAGTATGCACTGGAGCACATGTGTGGAAAAGCATAATAAAAAGGGGGTTTGGGTGTCCCAGCACTAGTGCTATAGAGTCCAGATGGGTAAACAGCTACTGGGTGACCTCTCCTTTACATTGAATAAATTGGCTTTACATTCTTGATGACATCTCTAGTGACAACAAACTTCCTTTCACTAAAAAATTCCCCAAACCTCGTATTATAAGTGGCCGAACGATCGAGGTTGAGTACGATCGAATGGACACACACGAACATGACAGTGGCAGAAAGATCGAGGTTGAGTACGATCGAATGTACAGACGAACATGAAAGTGGCCATTTTAGATTGTACAACTTTGCAAAAATCCAAACACATGGAGCAGTATGCAAGCAAGAAATCAAACACAAAACACAACTACTTACTTTTTTGAAGAACTCGCTTGATCTTTCTGTACTGATCGGGCTCCCTCAGTTTCAGGTCTGACCAGCGTTTCCTCAGTTGCTCCTTGGATCGTTGTACCCCAAAATGATTGTACAGCCTCCTCACAACTTTAGACATGATCTTGGCCTTGCGGACATTGGGGTTGAGGTAAGGCCCATACTTCCCATCATAGTCGCTCCTCTTTAATATGTCCACCATCTCCAACATTTCTCCAAATGACATATTGGAGGCCTTGAGTTTCAGGCTCCGGGATCGGGACGTTTCTGCCTCCGGCCTTTCCTCGTCCTCCTCCTCGTTGGTGGGATATTTGGGGCGCACCTGCTGTGTCCCCGCCATGTGCTCTCCCCACTGCGCCGTAAAGAGAAGGGGTGGGGAATAGCCGAGAAAGATCGTCAGGGGCGGGCGGAGTTTGACGCATGCGCACTGTATATAAAACGTCACACGCCTGTGTCGTAGCCACGATCTGTGAGACGAGGGGAGAGAAAGCTCACGCACGAGACGATCGCTAGAACGAAGGTACAATTTGAAGTTGGTATATAACTAGCCTAGACTGATTAGACCTTGAGGCTTATTTATGGAGAAGATTAGGAGAGTTTAGCCTGACATTATTTATAGTGTTTTGTGTGGTGTTGTGTCTTGCTGAGATTATGGAGGGCTTCAACCATGTGAGTTTTCTCCCCCTCTTCATTGATAAGTATAGGGAAATGCCCCTATTATGGCAGGCGAAACACCGAGATTACAGCAGCAAACCAAAGAGGTACGCAGCCATGAAGAAACTTGTGGCATTTGTAAAGCCAACTTTCCCCACGGCAACCGTGGAGAAGTTAAGACTAAAAATTGGCAGCCTGAGGAGTACCTATTTCAGGGAGCGCACTAAGGTCCTGAAGTCCCAAGCATCTGGAGCTGGAGCAGCACAGGTCTATGTCCCCACGCTCTGGTACTATGAGAGGCTCCATTTTCTCAAAGACCAGGCTAATGTCAGGAAGTCACTCTCGACTCTTCCTTGCACGCGTCCTTCCATGCACGCCACCCCTGATGAGGCTTCCGAGGAGCAACCTGGGCCTTCCAGTCTGGAAGAGGTGGAGGAGCCCAGCTTGAGCCAGGTATAGTAGTTTTGTACCCATTTTTGTGAAAAAGGAATGATGTTCACTTAATTCAGGATCCCCAATTGCTTAGTTCCTAAACGTGTTTGACATATCAACAGACAGTAGTGTTGGAGACATTTGGGGCCAGAATCTAAACTGCAGGGCTGAGAATTGTATGGTTTTCTATTTGTAAACATTTTGCAACAGTCACTAGATGAAAATTGTGTGTGTTTGATGACCAAATAACTCAAACTATGTCCCTTTTTCATACACAGGAAGACCTCAGCCAGGAGGTGGCTGTGGAATGTGGCAGTCAGGAGGAGGCAGGGGTTAGTGGCAGCCAAGAGGTGGGTAGTGGCAGCCAAGAGGGGGGTAGGCGTAGGAGCCTGACTGTCTCCCAAGTCCCTCCCCTCCGCCTTCCCTACAGAAGAGCGAGAAGGGTGGGGGAGGTGGGAGAGTCAGCGCTCCAGCTGATCAGAGATGCTTCAGCCTCCCTATATGCCACACCCACCTACGAGGAGGCCTTTGGCTCCTTGGTTGCCACAAAAATGAAGGGTATGGAGGTGGGCCAACGCAGCATGTGTGAGGGGGTCATCCTCAAGGTCCTAAATAAGGGTATGGCTGGGGGGATGACCCCACTCACACAGGTTTGCGATAGTGACCATGCTCCGCCTCCTCCTCCTCCTCCTCCTTCTGCCACCCCACCAACACCACAGCCACAGCGTGCAAGGAAGCGTACAAGGAAGACCTGAGAGTGACGACCTGGATTCAGTCTGGTCTGAGAGAAGATGGAGCCTCTCGTAGGACCAGAGCCTGGGGACCTAGATGGCATCTGCTGCAGTTCCGGATGTTTTGGACTTCAGGACCAGATAGCACTCCCTTATTATTTAGATAGGTACTCCTCAGGCCCCTAATTTTAGACGCTTCAAAAATGATGGTTGCCGTGGGGGTCCAAGGCTTTGCAAATTCCCCAAGTTTCTCCATCGCTGCGTTCCTCTTTGGTTTGTTGCTGAGACCTAAATAAAGGTATTTTTGATTTGAAAGAATCATTGCCTATGTGTTTTACTTTTCTACAATGACTGTTTATTTGTGAGTAGGCAGGTACATTTCACAAATAATAAAGTCCAATTAACAAGGGGCACCAACAACAAACAAACTCCTAGTAAATTTAAGCAACAAATAGAAATGTTAATAATGTTGTTTTGCTAAGTTGAGACACACAACCCCCCTCAAAAATCTAAATAAATTATCCTGAAAATATGTATTCCAAACAAAATAAAAAAATGAGAAATCATCCAAAAAATATAACAAAGATTCTTTTACGATCTGAGGAAAAATAAACATCTAGTCTAGAAATCCTGAAAACGAATAAAGAAATAAGTTTGGGAGAAGTGAGGGTGAATAGGAGCAGCTAAAACATGTCATTCTTCTTGCATTGTAAAGAAAAAGAGAATGCGCTGCATTAAAGACATTTTAACATTGCAGCGTGACGAATGTGCTGTGTCGATTAGGAAAGGTAGTTTTACCTGACCGAGCGCTTCCGTCACAGAATTTCTTCTGAGCATGCGTAGCACTTTGTCCGTCGGACTACGCTACACACGCGATCGGATTTGGTGTGATCAGACTTTGTTGTCAAAAAATCTATCCAGCAGGAGATAGAACTTTGTCCGTCGGACAATCCGATGGAAACTGTCCGATGGTGCCTACACACGGTCGGAATTTCCGACAACATTGTCCGATAGGACAGAATCCCATCGGAAAATCCGACCGTGTGTATAGGGGGGCTGGGGGGGACTGCACAGAGAGGGTTTTTACCTTAATGCATAGGAACTTTTACAACCACTTTAAGCCAGGGGAGCCCCATATTACAGCAAACAATGGGGACAGAATCCCATAAAAATGAGTCTGGCTGTGGTAATAGTTTACGCAGAACTTTGCAATAGAGGGGTACAAGTGCTGGCAGCTTTAGTGCAGTCTGAGCCACCGGGTTGGTATGGGCATACAGAAATCTCCACTGGCCAGACAGATGCTAGCGGGAGGTCGTTGGTGGTTGCACAGGGCTAGCTGCAAATAGATACGTTATATCCAGAAACAAGTCTGTGTCCACAGTAAGTGGTCATGGAAATACTGGAGCAGTAGGCAGAGACAAGGTCTGGTGTAAAGCTGAGATCATTACTTGTAAACAGTGCAGTACAGAACAGCAGGCAGGAGCAGGTAATTGTAACAGGAGAAAGTCATCAACTAGAGATCAAAGGTTCTGGTAACAATCAGAAGTAATCAAGGAGCAGGTGAAGAACATAAGTCGGGCCAAATACAATCCATCCACAGGTCAGATTGGGTAAGTGAACAGCTAAAGACTTCTAGGCTAGGTAGCTAATGATTGCTGTGCCTTAAATAGCCTGCTTGATACTAGTACAGAGCTTGAGCGTGCACTCGAGCACCCATTTATGCTGTGCAATGCAAATTCATTTCTCCTAATGCAAAGTGTCCAGCCCAGTCCCCTGATGGTAATTCATGTAATGGAACATTTTCATGTGCAGGTGCTCTGGGCATATACAGTAAGTCTTCTCTTACAGCTGTCGTGACTTGGGCATAGCTACATAAAAAGAAATTCAGGGATTTGTGTACATTGGTTTTTGATTTGGTCATGCAGCACATAGATGGCTTTGCTAGAAAAGTAGCAGCAGCTGGTTATCTCCCACTTAAAGGTGGAACATTGCATACATTGTAGGAAGGTAGGATTCCACTGGTTTTAAAGGCAGGAGCTGCAGTGTCTGCACCCTTGCCAGATAAGCATTTAGTGTACAGCCCAATGAATGAGTGAGTGCTTAATTACCAGACAAACTATGGGGAAAAAATATCAACTGTAATATTTAGCAGGAGAAGGTGGAGGAAAAAGTAGCATGTTCTTGAGCCCAGTGTTTGCTCAAGGTGTATCTATAGCCAAAACGTTTTCCTTTTTTAATTTTCTAGTATTGAAGGATCAGAATAAAACAGGAGTGAAAGTCAATTCACCCAAAAAAATAAAATAATGCATGTGATAAATAAGTAGTGGTCTCAGCATGTCATCTTTAAGGATCCAGCAGCCGCCGGCATCCTTAACAACCAGTAAACAACCTGGTTGTTAAGGAGCCATTGCGTCCTTAAAGCAGACCTTCAATAATTTTTTCAACTTTCTATTAAATCTTCTGCCCTTGTTGTTTTAATTTTGGATAGTAAAACATTTTTTTTTCTGCTAGTAAATACCTTATACAGCCCACTTCCTGTTTCTTGTCTGGTCATTGGCCTAGGCTTATGACATTATGCACAGCTCTCTCTCTCACTCTTGTGAGAGTTTGCCAGGAAGGGAGGGGGGGTGAGTCATAAGAGGGCCAATGAAAGCTGCAGAGCTGGAGGTGTGCCTGTGTGTGTGTGTGTGTGTGTGTGTGTGTGTAAATCCAGGAAGTGAACAGGCAGCAGCTTCAGCTGCCCACAGTTATAATGGCTTCAGCCAGGCTTAGTGGAGGGGGATTTCTGTAGCATATTTGGCAAGTACAGAATCACAGTATATATAAAATAATATGCAAAGTGGTTGGAGGGAAGCTTCATATTATGGGATTGTATTTTTTTATTTATTTTTTGGTTGAACTGGATGGACTTGTGTCTTTTTTCAACCTGACTACCTATGTTCAGAATGGTAAAGATGTTTTTATTACAGATTATGTAAGCAGACTGCAGTTCCTCTTTAACAAACGATGGGTCATCAGCTGTCAGCAGGGTTACCCGCTGACAGCTGAATGTAACAAAAAAAATTGCCGGTAATAAAAAGTATCATTACCCGATAGCTCGTCACCACAGTGAATGATACAGTGTATCAGCCAGTGCATATTGGAACTGGTGTTGGTGGTCATGTGCACCCTGCCACCAAGAATGTTGTCCAGTGACAGAGAACAGGAATAGTCCTCTGGGAAAAGTTATGGCAGCTGGATACTTGCTAACCCAGGGCTACACAGGCTGTGAACTAGCTGAAGAGAGTTGTTTTTGCTATCTGGTATGGGAGCATTTGAAGTGTAAACTATCTGAGGGCAATGAGACCTGACAAGCTTGCATTGTCTCAGTCACATATTGTTACCACTGAGCTCTTTGTTGCCTAGTTATGCATGACATTAGCCTTTCCAAAGCACATACACTTCTGGCAGAAGTTATAGATCAAAATGCTCATGTGCATTGTATTAGTACCAAAGTTGGTGTTGGGCTTTCCATAATGCATACACTTGTGGTTGTAGATGAAAATGCGAATGCTAGCAGTGACACAGTAAAAAAGACAGATTTTGCAGCGACAACTTGACTGGCCTTAGGGATAAAAACTTTGCCTGTAGGGTAGTGCCACTAGAAGAATTTGGGCAGCTGCTCCCTGCTCTCATCTTCAAAGTGCCCCTATCCCTCGACCATTTTCTCTTTTTTAATGCTTTTCAACCTCTCCCTCTGATCTTTACTCCCCTCTCTCCTTGGGTACCCATGTGCAGCCTACCACCTTATCCTCCACAGCCTTTTCCTCGTGGCAATCTGCTTCTATGGCAAATTCACTATATTTTGCTGCTTCCTGATTGCTGTCCCCTGCCTGTAGTGTGACTGAGCCACTCTCTAACCCTATGTACATTCCATCTTTCTCAATATCAGAAGAGTGTATGGCATGAACATTACTCAATATTGCTTCTGCTGCGGTTCTGCTATGGTATAGTCGAATAGTTCTGCGGACTGCTCAGTTGATGGGGCTATGGTGGGATTAGCAGAGATGGAGAAAGAAGGTGCGTTCGTAGTGCTAGCATACAACTGTTGCTCTGCATCTGGAATGTGGAACAATCTGCTGGCTGTGCTTTGTCTATATTGCCTAGGCCACTCTGTTTTTTAGTATTTTTTCGTTGAATGTAAAGCCTTGTTTTAATTCAAACTATGGCAATTGTGAATTGGGTAAATGTGTTATGCATTTTTGTACTTGGGTTACTGCAGAGCAGTGTGGCAGTGTCCTGCATTCATAGAGCATCATAGAGCATCTGTTTGACAACAAGTATATGCTGCACACCCCAAACTTATAAAAGGACCTAAGAACACAAAAAATATGCATACAATATAAAATATATACAATATAAGCAGGACCGTCTTTAATATTGATTGGACCCTGGGCAAACATTTTAATGCCCCCCCCAGCTAGACTCAAAACGAGTTTACTGCAGCAGATCAGGTAGCGATTGTGATTGGCTGCTAGAGGTTACAGCACATAATTTCTGCTTGCTGATTTGTTGCTAGAGGCTACAAAACATTACTGCTCATTAATTGGTTTGCTAGAGGTTACTGCACATCATGACCTCTGCATCAAATTGTGGGTGTGGCTAAACTGCACTAGCATTGAGGGGTGCACTATGTACAGAGTGCAGGGTTGAGGGGTGCACTACATAAAGAGTGCATAGTTGAAAGGTGTGCTACATACACACAGGGTTGAAGGGTGCAGAAATGCAGCATTCAGGGATGCGCTATTTACAGAGTGCAGGGTTGGGGGGGTGTAGGGTGCAAGGTTGAGGGGTATGCTACGTGCAGAGTGCAGGGTTGAGGGGAACACTGTGCAGAGTTCATGGGTGCGCTACATACAGAGTGCAGGGACAGGGGTGCGCTACATACAGAGTGCAGGGTTAAGGGGTGCACTAGGTGCAGGGGGTGAGGTGGGTGCAGAGTGCAGGTGGGTGCAGAGTGCAGGTGGGTGCAGGTGGGTGCAGAGTGCAGGTGGGGTGAGGTGGGTGCAGAGTGAAGGTGGGGTGAGGTGGGTGCAGAGTGAAGGTGGGGTGAGGTGGGTGCAGAGTGAAGGTGGGGTGAGGTGAGTGCAGGGGGTGGTGAGGTGGGTGCAGAGTGCAGGTGGTGAGGTGGGTGCAGAGTGCAGGTGGTGTGGGGTGGGTGCAGAGTGCAGGTGGTGAGGTGGGTGCAGAGTGCAGGTGGTGAGGGTGGGTGCAGAGTGCAGGGGTGAGGTGGGTGCAGAGTGCAGGGAGGGTGTGAGGGGGGGGTGCAGAGTGCAGGGAGGGTGTGATGGGTGGGTGCAGAGTGCGGGGAGGGGGTGAGGGGTGGGTGCAGAGTGCAGTGGGAGGGGGTGAGGGGTGGGTGCAGAGTGAGTGCAGGAGGTGAGGGGTGGGTGCAGGGGTGAGTGCAGGGGGTGAGGGGGGTGCAGGGGGTGAGGTGGTGGGTGGGGGGGGCAGGAGTGCAGGGGGGGTGAGGGGTGGGTGCAGAGTGCAGGTGGTGAGGGTGAGGGGTAAGTGCAGGGGGTGGGTGCAGAGTGCAGGGGGTGATGGGTGGGTGCAAAGTGCAGGGAGGGGTGAGGGGTGGGTGCAGAGTGCAGGGAGAGTGCAGGGAGGGGGTGAGGGGTGGGTGGGTGCAGAGTGAGGGGTGGGTGCAGAGTGCAGGGAGGGGGTGAGGGGTGGGTGCAGAGTGCAGGGAGGGGGTGAGGGGTGGGTGCAGAGTGAAGGGAGGGGGTGAGGGGTGGGTGCAGAGTGCAGGTGGTGAGGGGTAAGTGCAGGGGGTGGGTGCAGAGTGCAGGGGGTGAGTGGGTGGGTGCAGAGTGCAGGGGGTGAGGGGTGGGTGCAGAGTAGAGTTGCCACCTCATCCCTTTAAACCCGAACACGTATTAATTACACAGGTTCTGTGGCTGATTAAGGTGGCAATTAAACTCACTTGTTGCCTTATCTGCAGTTAATTAGCCTCAGAACCTGTGTAATTCACATGTGTTCGGGTTTAAAGGGATGAGGTGGCAACCCTAGTGCAGAGTGCAGGGATTCATGGCTCTCCTCCCCTCCAGATTCCAGTACAGAGCTCAACACTCTACTCTCCCCCCAAGTACAAGGTAAAACTTTCCTCTCTCAAAGCCCCCCCGCCATTCCAGTACAGAGTTTTCCTCTGTCCCAAATTCTACTCACAGCATGTTGTCCAGTCCTGCGATGTCCGTGCAGTATGACAGTTTGAGGCAGCTTCCCCTGTGCAGATTCCCCGCCCCCTTCCGCCTCTGCTCTCAGAGCGTGTGTGTACCAGAATTATCAGAGCGGCCACCAGGAGAGGAGCGCTGTCACTTGGAAAAACAGAAGCAGCGCTTCCGTTTTTCCAAGTGACATTAGCAAGTAGCCAACATGCAACCAGCACCTGAGGTGGCCGAACTCTGGCGGGCAGTGCGGGGCTCAAAAGGTGGGCAGCGCAGGGCCCCCAACAATGACAGGGCCCTGGGCAGCTGCCCCTTTTGCCCTGCGTTTAAAGACGGCCCTGAATATAAGACTAACCCCAAGGCAAAAGCCCAGTCTATATTTTTAACAATAGCAGAAAATAGAAAAATATTAAATGAAAATTAAAAAAAAAAAGACCCTTGTAGATCACAAAGGAAACAGGAAAAGGCTGTCGCTCACTACACTGAAATCTACATTGTAGTATCTCTCCCTACACATATTTGTCAACTTTCTGGAATCCACTCCAACACTCACTGACTGGCTGCTGGGAGCCCACAATTTTATTGCGAGGGGGGTGGCTTGTTTATTACTTCCAATTACTGACTCTTATGCCCTGTACACAGACAGCAAAAGTCAGATGGGAGCTTTTCATCGTATATTCCAATCGTGTGTATGTCCCATCTTAATTTTTAGGTTGAAAATTCTGACTGACCTAGAAAGAGAACATGTTCTAAATTTTTCCGATGGAACCAATTCAAACCGCTCATCTGTATGCTGTTCCGACGTACCAAAAACGACGCGTGCTCTGAAGCAAGTACGAGACGGAAGCTATTGGCTACTGGCTATTGCACTTCCTTTTTCTAGTCCCGTCGTACGTGTTGTACGTCACCGCGTTCTAGACGGTCGGATTTTGGTGTGACCATGTGTAGGCAAGACTGCTTGAGCGGAATTCCGTCAGAATTTTGTCGGAGAAACCTTCAGAGTTTATTCCGACGGCAAAACTGCTCGATCGTGTCGCGCCGTGTCCTAGCAACAGGGCGCGATTGCCGTGCGCCGGCATTCAGGGACGCCATCATATGACGTTGTTCCAGAACAAGAGCCGCACCGCCCCGCCGCCATTTGACGGTGGGCGTGTGGCGGGCGGCAATTAGTTAAAAGGGTTATATGGTATCCCTTTTGTACTATTGTGTATGTCTGAAACTGATACAAAGCTGTTTCATATACCAAACCTGCAATGCTACGAATGGTGATCTGTATACTAATAAACTTCTACATTTTTGTAAATGTCTATTTAACCACTTCAGCCCCGGACCAATTGGCAGCCAAAGGACCAGGCCCCTTTTTGCGATTCGGCACTGCAACGCTTTAACTGACAATTGCGCGGTCGTGCGACGTGGCTCCCAAACAAAATTGGCGTCCTTTTTTTCCCACAAATAGAGCTTTCTTTTGGTGGTATTTGATCGCCCCTGCGGTTTTTATTTTTTGCGCTATAAACAAAAATAGAGCGACAATTTTGAAAACAATGCAATATTTTTTGCTTTTTGCTATAATAAATATCCCCAAAAAATATATAAAAAAAATTTTTTTTTACTCAGTTTAGGCCGATACGTATTCTTCTACATATTTTTGGTAAAAAAAAATCGTAATTAGCGATTATTGATTGGTTTGCGCAAAAGTTATAGCGTTTACAAAATAGGGGATAGTTTTATAGCATTTTTATTAATATTTTTTTTTTTACTAGTAATGGCGGCGATCAGCGATTTTTATTGTGACTGCGACATTATGGTGGACACATCGGACATTTTTGACACATTTTTGGGACCATTGTCATTTATACAGCAATCAATGCTATTTAAATGCATTGATTCCTGTATAAATGACAGTTGTAGTGAAAGAGTTAACCACTAGGGGGAGGGGAGGGGTTATGGGCTGTGACGTGTGTTGTGTTTTTTACATTAGGGGGCGGGGCTGACGTCTGACGTCATTGATCGGCTTTCCCGATGACCGGGAACAGCCGATCAATGACAGGCAGAGTAGGAAGCGCGGGGAGAGGTTTGTTTACACAGGCCTCTCCCCGTTCTTCAGCTCTGTGACCCGATCGCGGGACACCAGCGGCGATCGGGTCCGCTGGTCCCGTGGCCGGGGTCACGGAGCTCCCGACCGGGTCGCGAGCGCGCCGCTGGCGGCGCGCATGCGACCCACGGGCAGGCATTTAAAGGATCACATACAGGTACGTGATTTTGCCTGCCCATGCCATTCTACTGACGTATATATGCAGTGGGCGGTCGGGAAGCGGTTAAGAGAATGATCTCCCTATTGCTGCAAAACTGAGGCTAGTTGGAAGGGGTATCCCTCAGCTTTTTATTTTTTATTTGCCATAGTCTTAACCACTTTCAGACCGGACCATTTTTCTGGATTAAGACCAGACCACTTTTTTGAGATTCGGCACTGCGTTGATTTAACTGACAATTGCGCGGTCGTGCGACGTGGCTCCCATATAAAATTGACGTCCCTTGTTTCCCACAAATAGAGCTTTCTTTTGGTTGTATTTGATCGCCCCTGCGGTTTTTATTTTTTGCGCTATAAACAAAGTGCGACAATTTGGAAAAAAACACATTATTTTTTACTTTTTTGCTATAATATATAATATAATATTTTGCTATACTTTTTTGCTATCCCCCAAAAATGTATAAAAAGACATATTTTTTCCTCAGTTTAGGCCGATACGTATTCTTCTACATATTTTTGGTAAAAAATCGCAATAAGCGATTATTGATTGGTTTGCGCAAATGTTATAGTGTTTACGAAATAGGGGATAGCTTTATAGCATTTTTATTATATTTTTTTTTTATACTAGTAATGGCGGCGATAAGCGATTTTTATTGTGACTGCGACATTATGGCGGACACATCGGACATTTTTGACACATTTTTTGGGACCATTGTCATGTATACAGCATTCAGTGCTATTTAAATGCACTGATTCCTGTGTAAATGGCAGTGAAGGGGTTAACCAGTGGGGTGGCAGTGTAGGGGTTAAGTGTTCCTAGGGGCGTGTTACTAACTGTGGGGGGCGTGGCTGTGTTTTAGTGAACACTGATCTCTGCTCCAACCACTGGGAGCAGAGATCAGTGTCACTTGTTGCTAGGCAGAACGGGGAGATGCGGTTTACTTCCGCATCTCCCCGTTCAGCCTTCCTGTGAGACGATTGCGGGTATCCCCATGGCAATCGAGTCCGTGGGACCCGCGACCGGACAGCTGGTGGCACGCACAGCTGGTGGCGCGCACGCGATGGCATGGCGGCATTCTTAAAGGGACGTACCTGTACGCCCTTATGCCTGTCCATGCCATTCTGCCGACGTACATTGTCGTGCGCCGGTCGGGAAGTGGTTAAAGTGGATGTAAATAATATTTTTAATTAAGGCCTACACCTTCTACTGTATAGGATTTCATGTCATCTGTGCCAAGTCTTGCCACGAAGAGTTAATCCAGCTCTGAGCAGTCCTCTTATCTTTTTTTTACAGTGAGATGAAAACTGACACAGAGAAATAGGGAGTCAGTTCTTCCCCCTTGCTGTAAGTGACAGGTGATTTACTTATCTCATGCACGAGTGTGAGAGAGGCGTTCTTTGTACTTCAGTTCCCCTCCTCCTTTCTTCTCCAGCTCTCCCAGGATTGGCTGTTCCACACCTCCGGATGATTGGGCATACTGAAGTCACGTGGTGACTTTTCTGGGTTTTGACTGGATGTTAATGATCATAGCAGAAGTTCAGTTTAAGAAATACACAGGAGAAAATGCATGGTGACAAGGCGAGTGTAGAGGTGGGCGGGAAGTCTACTGACATCATGACTCCACCCACTGGCTCCGGACAACAGACCCACCCACAGAGTCTGCAGTTTTTTGGGTCTCGTAACAGACAGAGGGGAGACATTTGACAGGTAAGGATACATGCAGGAAGCATGTATATCCTTATAGATAACCACTATGGTAGTAGTTGTTTTATAAAGGATGATAATGGGTGTACTTTAATGAATACCGAGTCCTGTACTGCAAAGTGAAAAATCCTACATCAGAAAGTTTTGGTTTGTATATGTCTTTCTATGAAAATGTATGTTTTCAGTATTTGTTCCACCAATGTAGATTTGGTCAAGTTGTTCAAAAACCAAGCAGATTGATTGTTATTTGGGAATCTTTTTACAGGTCTTTGGCCATGGTAAAGCAAACGGTGAACCAACCTGGGCACTTCTTGTGACTGCTTTGATTGCAGAGCTGGGGATTCTCATTGCTTCAATGGATATGGTAGCACCTATCTTGTCAATGTAAGACTATATATGTTTATAATGGACTCAGTTCTAGCTTTAGATACACAAATTAGTGAGCATATGTAGTTTATGCTTTCAAGATTAAATATTAAGAACTGCTAAAATACCGTACAGTTTCCAATTGACTGATGATCATTTCATTATTTTATTTGTTCTTTTACATGTATGCATAGTAATTAAGTAATATGTGTTTTGTTAACAGGTTTTTCTTGATGTGCTATTTGTTCGTTAACTTGGCATGTGCTGTGCAAACTCTCTTGAAAACACCACACTGGAGGCCAAGATTTAAATATTATCACTGGTGAGAAACTAATCCTGAGAGAAAGTTGTATCTGTGTTATCAATTCTGTCGTAGCCACCTTGCGGGAAATCAGCAAAGCAGGCATGATAAAAGGAATACTATCAATGGTTGTTTTATATATTTTTTAAACAAAAAATCTTTTTTTTATAAGCACATATAGACCAAGAGTAAAATGTATAAATGCATCTCATACATTTTTCAGGACATCAGGGAATTTAGCAAACAGTAGAACAATGTACAAACACAGAACATGCAGGTGAACTCACGGTGTCTGCGTTCAGGGTGGTTACATTTTGATGTGGCTGTCTGTGAAGCCAATGCTCCTGGACTTGCTTTTGTAGACTGCCAGCTCGGGTTCGATTCAGGTGAAAAAAATAAGCCTTATGTATGCAATATGGGATCTAGTGCCCGCTCGAGGCCTTAATGGGCAAAATTATACAGGTGCATCTAAAAATAAATAGAATAGCATCAAAAAGTTAATACATTTCAGTAACTCAATTCAAAAAGTGAAACTCCTATATTATATAGATTCATTACACCCAGAGTGCTATATTTCAAGCATTTTTTTTTTATTTAGATAATTATGGCTTACAGCTAGTGAAAATCCGAAATTCAGTACATCAGAAAATTTAAATATTACATAAGACCAATAAAAAAAAAGGATTTTTAATACAGAAATGTTGGCTTACTGAAAAGTAAGTCCATGTACAGTATAGTATGCACTCAATACTTGGTTCGGGCTCTTTTTGAATGAATTACTGCATCAATGCGACATGGCATTGAGGTGATCAGCCTATGGCACTGCTGAGGTGTTGCCCAGGTTGCTTTGATAGCACCCTTCAGCTTGTCTGCATTGTTGGGCCTGGTGTCTCTTATCTTCCTCTTGACAATGCACGACTGCTCAATTGTCCGTTAAAGTAATGCAGTGCCGCATCGCAAAAAAAACCTGGTCAGAAAGGGGGGTAATCTTTCGGGGGGTGGGGGTGGTTAAAGCAGTATTAAACCCAAAATCAAAAATGAAATGTATTGCAACTTACGAATCCTTAAATATGGTGGTTGCATTAATTTTAGGTTTTTTTTTTAAATGCTTTTTTCACCTGGTAACCTGGCCAGCAATACACCTCATGTATCAGAGTGCCCCCAATCTGGATGACTGAGCACAGGGGGCACATTTGGACAGCAGTATTGACAGTCTGGAGGGAGGGGAGTGTTAGATTTACTAGCAGATTTAAATACACTAACACATTGAAGCTGAGCTCAAGCTCACACTGTATAAGCACACATATTTTTAATTTTTGATGTATTATAACCTCAGTCAATTTTGTTTAAAACATCTGTGTCCCATTAGGGAGATTTAACTTCACTTTCTGTCCCATAGCCAAATAGCAAATAAGAGGGAATCCCTTGTTGTCTTTCTTTTACTTTCAATTTCTCACCTCGTCTTTCATGACAGCACCTGGAGATAGCGCAACTCCGCCCATTTTCCCAGGAAACCCTGCAGTCAGTTTCTTTATAGAAAGATCACTTCCACCATGGCCTCATTTGTAGTGTTTCCTTCTCCATGGTGGAAGCACTGCAGGGAACCAAGGGTGCGCCACGCTCTCTCCAGGTGGGCATAGTATGGGGCATACCTGTGGTATACTCTGTGATACAGGCCAGCCCAGCATCCCTCCTTACAGGAGGGGGGTGCTCCGGTGTCTCCTCCTTTTCATAACCGTGAGGGTTCAGGCTGCTGGGGGTCCCACTCTCTTCAGACCAGTGGCTTCAGGCTGGAGGGACGGCTAGCTTGACAGCGGTGAGAGCAGTGTCTCCTCTGTTTTAAGCTTCCATGCTTTCTGGGTCCCGGGTAGCGAGTGCGTAATTTCTGGCCGGGGGTGGGAATTCCGGCAGTGTGCGTGGCTTCCGGTTCCGGCCATTGGAACGCAGGGGGAGGAGGTGGCCTTAACTGGTGTCATTTCCGGTCCTCGCAGTGGCGAAAGGTCCGGGAAAATCAAATAAAACGTCAGCCAGAAGCCACTAGGACCTTAGCAGCATGGATCCAGAGGAACAAGCGGCGGTGGCAGGAGCAGGAGCCACTAACACAAGTCAGACCCAGGTAAGCAGAGGCCGAGGTCCCTGTATATTTTCCTTTAGGGGTCTTGTGTTTTCCCTATCTTACTCCCCTGGGGGGAAGGAAGGGAGCCTGCATTACTCTCCTTGGACCAAGCACTAAGGAGAGTGTGTTTTTGTTTTTAACATGGTGACTCAGTGGGGGAGTCACTAGAGTTGTAAAGCTGCGGTAACAAATACAGGGGCTAAAGGGTTAGCTCTTCTATTTGGCAGCTGGTTATTGTTTCCCTAGGGGTTAAAGGGCTTTAACTGTTTATCTGGTTTTATTGTTTAGAATTGTTTTTAATGGAGTGGGCAATAAAAGTGATTGAAATTATGAAACAGGGAAACATGGGAATAAAAACCTGATGGACATCTTAGCCTTCATCCACTCTTCTTTTAGCTGGCATTCCTCTTAAACTTATTTTCTAGGACATTTTTTTTTTTTTTTTTTTGAAAAACTTTTTATTTTTCTTAACAAACAGAGCAATACAGACGTACAACAGCACAGTCAACATCTGGCTGTCAACAGGGAAGGGACCCACGCAGGGGTCACAAAGTATTGTCATAGTATCAAAAAGCATTAAAGTATCAATGACTACTGTAGTATAATGACAGCAATGTATTTATCAAGGCTCTTGCTCCATGGGGGGGCCACCAATGAGTTAGGTCACCTAGATTATCCCACGAACCCGGTTTGTACTATAAGGAGGCTAAGGAGGGCCAACATATAACAGAGAAGTCACTTAATCTATTGCAGCAGTAGAGGGTTCCGCTAACCACTTACTCCAGACTCTGTCATGTTTTTTCGGACAACCTCTGTGTGTATAGGTGTCCCTGTAAAGGGGTATCACATTGTTAACAAGTGATTTCCATGAGCCTATAGAGGGAGGAGTCTTCCGCTTCCAGCATAGAACAATGGATTTCCTGGCATAGAACAGCAGGAGACCCAATAGGGTTCTCTCAGCGACTCTGGGTACCAGGTCCTCCACCAGCCCCAGCAGGCATATTTTTGGGGAAGGAGCAATAGAGATACTTAGCAGATCATTCACCTCTGAAAGAATTTGTGTCCAGAAACCTGCAATTACCGGGCAGGACCAAAATATATGGATATAGTCCCCGGGAGCATGGTCACAGCGCCAGCATTCCGGGGATAGAGAAGACCTCATCTTATGCACCCAAGCGGGAGTAAGGTACGCCCTATGTTCTAGGACATTTTTAAATGCAGATTAGATAAAACTAAATAAAACACCATTGGATAAATATCATTATGTGGCTGTTCTGCCTGCTAATCTATGACCACATAGCCAAAATTAGGTAGCTCTGTGCACAGTGACAGTGTACAGATAGTGTACCGAGCCAATCCGATGGACTTGCTAACTTGATGATCGCTGTGATGGCTATTCACATGATTTTGTTTACATGGTTGATCCCTCCTCTTCGTGCTACTACAGAGATGGCAATTTGTAGCAATTTCTGAATAGGGAAAGATTGATTGGATCATCAGCCATAGATCCAATCATTCAGTTTCACTGGCTGTGAGATTTTCTTTTTTTTAGCCAGCTTATCACCCTTCCCCTTTTACACATCTGATTTGAATGTTTCCCCTATATAGTCATCTTTTAACTTTTATAATGGGGTTTATCATATAAACCTTTATTATAATCTGTAAATGAACCCTTCACCCCCTATCCTGCTCATTAATCCCTTCAATGCCATCATGTCATTCCATGTGGGTGGTGTAATAACCCCTTTACCACCTCCTTCCATCTGTGAATTACCTATACAATAATGCATCTTGTTATCGATTATCAGGTTCCATGTTTTAACTCCTTCAATTCCACCATGTTTCTTTGCAAAAAATCTGCCTTCGGGCTGGTGCTCTCCTATTCCAGGTGGACATCATATGGCATCCTCCCAGTCTTGTGCTATGGACACAGCGGAACTAAGTGATCAATACCTAGCCACTGTGTTTGGGCAAGGTATCATGTGATCACTGTGACCAATCACAACGATCACATGCTCACTAAGTAAATAACGGTCATGAATGGCAGCCATTCATGATTTATTATTTATTATTGTGATGCTGTGATTGGTCACAGTGCTTACATGGTTTACAGGTCCAATCACAGGACCCTGTACCATGTGATGGCTTTAGCCAATCACATCATTACTTTAGTAAACAAGAGTTATGAATGAAAGCCATTCACTATGGTGACACTGTACTACTCTGGTAACAGTGTGTAAAAAAATATATATATTCATAAAAATTGTAAATATTTTAAATGTTTTCTTTTTTGTTTGATTTTTTTACAGACATCGGTCAATGTCCTTAATCAGTCAATGTCCTTAATCTTTGCCACCCTTTCAGTGTCCCTAATCGCTGCTGCACCATCTGCAGTGTCCTTGATCACCACCACACCAGTTAGGCCTCCTTCACATGGCCAGGTTGGTGCTGCTGACCGATTACTGCAGCAAAAATCTGCAGAATCTTGCTGATGGAATGACGCGATCAGTGGGCTGATAGCAGCCGCTGCTGTTCACATGTAGCTGCACACAGAGTGGTTAGCTGTGGAAAAGGAAAGACGTCAGAGCCTGGACGCCGTCAGCTTCAATTTCTAACGCGGTCAACGTTTTCGTGTGTCGGTGCCCTTGACACATGTTTGTTTTTATGTGCTTGAGTCTAACTTTAATGTGTTGAAAACATTTTTTTACCCAACTTTTTTTAAACACCCGGACAAAAAATCCCCTATATGATTTTTTGGTGACTGGTTCTCTTTAATGAAACCAGGGGTCTAAAAGTTTCCTAATGTCTTAACTTTCCTCGAATGAATCGCACTGCATTCGATTTTCCCCAGCCAATATGGTCAAAGAAAAGAGAAAGGGGGACCCAGAAGGGACAATACACTGCGCTTCAGGGTCAGCAAAAAGAATGGGAGGGAGCCGATAAATGTCTGCGGCACCCGCCATGCCATTCTTGGGCCTGCAGATGGGCAAGTGGAGCCCAGGATACAGACGTTTTTGTTTTAACATTCTCCAAGGTTTAATGAACTGAATATGGGACCATTGAAATGAAATCAGTGTCCAGAATAACACCAATAGCTTGGTCTAGTAGCACCTTGCATACAACTACTGCTGTGACATACCGTATATACTCGAGTATAGGCCGTCCCGAGTATAAGCCGAGGCCCCTAATTCACCACAAAAAAAAAATGGGAAAAACGTATTGACCCGTGTATAAGCCGAGGGGGAAAATGCAGCAGCTACTGTAAGTGGAAAAGAGTCAGCAATGTCCATCTGCAGCTGCTTTTCCCCTGTACAGACCCCCGTGTCCCCTGTACAGACCCCCCTGTCCCCTGTACAGCCTACCTGTGCCGATCCGCCGGTTCTGGGTCCTCGGTTCTGGGTCCTCGGTCCTGTGTCCCTCCCTGTACGATCTGGCAGCCGATGCAGTCCCGCTCTGTCCCCTCGTGTAAGGCGCCATTCCAATAATACAAAAAACGAGCCTCCTCGTCCGTGATAGGAGGAACACTTTTTTTCCAGCAGTCAGTTCGCAGTGTTCCGCCTATCACGGACGTCCTCTCATCCTCGTCCATGAGATGAGAATGACAGGACGTCCGTGATAGGCAGAACACTGCACACTGACTTACTGCTGGGAAAATTAGTGTCCGCCTATCACGGACTGGCGGGAGGAGGAGGCGCGGCTTTTGAAAACTGCCGTCTGTCTGCATGACACGCTGTTCATGTAGGCAGACGGCGGTGACTCGAATATAAGCCGAGGGGGGCACTTTCAGCCCTAAAAAAAGGGTTGAAAATCTCGGCTTATATTCGAGTATATACGGTACTTGAACGAACCTTTGATTTCTGGGTCCAGCTCACATAAAATATATAACAATGGCTTGTTATACTACATTATTCTATGTAAAAAAAAATCCAGCTTCATGCTCTAAAAAGACAACTTTTTCTCCTTGTTTGCTCTTTAGTTAGTTTTAGCTACTTAACACAACAAACCCTTTATTTCCATCTTGCATTTTTTTTCCGATGTCACAATATAATATGTTATTACAATACAGTGTGGTCATACAGAGATGTCTATAGTTTCAAATATATTTTGCCCTTAAAGTGCTAATAAACCCACAACAGTAAAATCAGTCTGTATATGCCATATATTGTTATATATTGTTATATTCACTGTGGAACCTAAGGGTTTAATCCTCCGCATTGTGTAAAAAGGTTGTTTGATCCTGTCTTCTCTGATCCTCCCCTTCTTTTACTTTCCCCAATCCATCTGCTGATAGAACAGAGCCTTGGAGACACTCTGCACATGCTCAGTTTGGTGTATATATATTTTTTTTTTTTTTGTTTGGTTGTTTTTTGGGAGGATGCGTGTGATCAGCTCCACTCAAGTGTTCTGCCTTGGATGGACTCCCTCCCGGACGGCTGTTCCCTTATTTCTGATATGCCTGTTTTTAAACTTACTCTTGTGAGTTCATATGCACCATTTGCTTATTAAATTGCATAACTTACCGCCATGTGTTTCCTTTCCCAGCCTTTCCAGAGTATTGCTTCTCATCTCCACTGGGCTGCCTTCAAGTGCCATACTACAGACTTTTGTGGACTTTATACAGCCGCCATCCATTTGCTATCATTTTTGCCATCAGTGCCTTATTCTTCTAGCTGTGTAATAGTCAGGTGGTTTCCCACCAAGGTAGATGCAAGCGCCAACTTTTTCTTTAGTGTATCTGTGTGTTAAATTTGGTGTTTAACATGGCACCTCATGGCAAAGAACCCTGAAACTGAGCTGCAGCATGGTGGCCAAGATTATACAGCTGTTTAACAGGACAGGTTGCACGCAGAACAAGCCTTGCCATGGTCGACCAAAGAAGTTGAGTGCACGTGCTCAGCATCCTATCCAGAGATTGTCTTTGGGAAATAGATGTATGAGTGCTGCCAGCATTGCCGCAGAGGTTGAAGGGGTGGGGGGTCAGCTTGTCAGTGCTGAGACCATACGCCGCACACTGAATCAAATTGGTCTGCATGGCTGTTGTCCCAGAAGGAATCCTCTTCTAAAGAATATGCACAAGAAAGCCCGCAAACAGTTTGCTTTAGACAAGCAGACTAAAGACATGGATTACTGGAACCATGTCCTGTGGCTACAGTCAAGCATGGTGGTGGGAGTGTCATGCTCTGGGGCTGCAGTTCATTGAGGGAACCATGAATGCCAACATGTACTGTGACATACTAAAACCAAGCATGATCTCCTCAATTCAGAGACCCCTTCAGGGCCGCAGGGCAGTATTCCAACATAACGACCCCAAACAGACCTCCAAGATGACCACTGCCTTGCTAAAGAAGCAGAGGGTAAAGGTGATGGACTGGCCAAGCATGTCTCCAGACCTAAACCCTACTAAGCATCTGTGGGGCATCCTCAAACGGAAGGTGGAGGAGTGCAAGGTCTCTAACATCCACCAGCTCCATGATGTCGTCATGGAGGAGGGGGAAGAGGACTCCAGTGGCAACCTGTGAAGCTCTGGTGAACTCCATGCCCAAAAGGGGTTAAGGTAGTGCTGAAAAATGTTGGCCACGCATAATATTGACACATTGGGCCCAATTTGGACATTTTTACTTAGAGGTGTACTCACTTTTGTTGCCAGCTGTTTAGACATTAATGGCTGTGTGTTGAGTTATTTTGAGGGGACAGCAAATTTACACTGTTATACAAGTTGTACTCTCGCTACTTTACATTGTAGCAAAGTTGCAACGATGGTGTGTCCCTTGTACATAGGGACACCGATCGGTCCCCTCCCCCAGTCAGTCCCCTCCCCTCACAGTTAGAATCACTAAGATAGGGTACATATTAACCCCTGCAGCGCCCCCTAGTGTTAACCCTTCCCTGCCAGTCACATTTATACAGTAATCAATGCATTTTTATAGCACGGATCGCTGTATAAATGTGAATGGTCCCAAAAATGTGTCAAAAGTGTCCGAAGTGTCCGCCGCAATGTCGCAGTCACGATAAAAATCGCATATCGCCGCCATTACTAGTACAAAAAAGAATAATAAAAATGCTATAAATCTATCCCCCTATTTTGTAGACGCTATAACTTTTGCGCAAACCAATCAATATACGCTTATTGCGATTTTTTTTTTACCAAAAATATGTAGAAGAATACGTATCGGCCTTAAAATTTGTTTAAAAAAAAAAAAATTGGATATTTATTATAATAAAAAGTAAAAAATATTATGTTTTTTCAAACTTGTCGCTCTTCTTTTGTTTATAGCGCAAGAAATAAAAAACGCAGAGGTGATCAAATACCACCAAAATAAATCTCTATCTGTGGGGAAAAAATGATATAAAAATTTTATTTGGGTATATCGTTGCATGACCGCGCAATTGTCATTCAAAATGCGACAGCGCTGAAAGCTGAAAAATGGCTTGGTCAGGAAGGAGGTGTTCGTGCCTGGTAGGCAAGTAGTTAAAAGGGTATTTGATCTTTCTGCATGCTCCACTTCTGCTGCTAAGAGCCTCATGTCAATCAGAGTACGACACCTGTTGCCGATTACACCATTGAATAACGTGCTCTGGCAACAGCTGTCGCTTGGAACAATGAGGCCCTTGTGGCTGCTTTTTTTTTCTCATGGTCTCTCAGATAACATCAAAGATGAGATAGCAGCCCGAGACATACCTACAGATCTGGAGAAGTTGATCACGTTTGCCATTCTCATTGACTTCAGACTCAGAGAGAGACCTTCCTTTTAAGGAGAGCTTACGGAAGCCTCCTGTACATTCGGCTCCAAGATTTGCAGTCCCACCCATGCCTCCCTCACCTCCCATGCCTCCTGGTACCAAGTTTGCCAGTGAAGTAGAACCCATGCAGTTGGGCTTCATACGTCTCTCTGCGGATGAGAGGACCTTTTAGAAGGAGGCAGAGATTGTGCCTTTATTGTGGCCAGGCAGGTTACTTTTTGAAGTCTTGTCCTACCCGTCCGGGATACGCTTGCACCTGAGGTCCTGTAGGGGACAGACCTTAGGGGGCATTGTTACCTCCCCAGTTACTTTTAAGGATAAGCCTCTAGTTTTGCTTACCCTTTCATGGTCTGAGTCGCCCATCGATACACCGACTCCTCTGGGGCTGCATGCCTGTTCATAGACAGTGCCTTTGTGTCTAAGTTCTCGATTCCGCTGCAGCTTCGTGCCTCTCCATTTGCTATTGAGGCTATTGATGGGAGACCTCTACAGCCTGCCCATGTGATTTATGAGACTGCTCCATTGACCATGGCCTTAGGGGCTCTTCATCATGAGATCGAATTTCAAGTAATTTCCTCTCCTCGTTATCAGGTGGTTACTGGTTAGAGGCACAACCCCTCTTTTGATTGGCTTTGTGCTGAGTTCTTTCCTGGTCGCCACAATGCAGTAAGACATGTTTTCACAAAGTGGCTAAGGTGTTGTGCACTTCTCCTTGCCAGAGGAGTACCGCAAATTTTAGGTAGGTCTTTGACAAGGTTCAAGCCAGTAGTTTGCCTCCGCACCAGTCTGATTGCGTAATTGACCTTCAACCTGGTGCTATGCCTCCCCGTGGCCAGGTTTACCCTTTGTCTCTCTTGAGAGGATACAGCTATGGAGGACTATGTTGCTGATGCACTTTGTCAAGGGTTCATTTGCAAATCCTAGTCTCCTGCTGGTGCTGACCTCTTCTCTGTGAAAAAAAAGTCGTGAACTGAGACCTTGTATCGATTTATAGGGGTCTCAATCGCATCATGATTAACAACTCCTACCCGATTCTGTTGACTACGGAATTTGACTGCCTCAAGGGAGCAACGGTTTTCACGACGCTCGATCTGAGAGGGGCATACAATCTTGTGAGGCTCAAGGAGGACGACAAATGGAAAAACTGCGTTTTAACACCTGAAGAGGACATTGCGAATACCTCGTAATGCCGTTTGGTCTTTACAACATTTCATCAACGATGTCCTCCAAGATGTGTTGCAGAAATGTGCGGTGGTTTATCTCGATGATATTCTCATATATTCTAAATCCCTAGAGAGCCACCACACAGATGTCTCCTGTTTTGCTACAGAGGCTGTGAGATAATAACCTGTATTGTAAGTTGGAGACGTGCTAGTTCCATCCTGAACAGGTTACATTTCTGGCTTATGACATTTCTATTGCCGGTTTTTCGATGGACCCAGAGAAATTATCTGTCGTCTTACAGTGGCCTCGACCCGTAGGTCTATGTCCGTTAAAATGTTTTCTTGGCTTTGCCAATTATTATCGGAAATTTATTCGGCACTTCTCTTCTCAAGCCCCTGACTGATATGACCAGAAAGGATGATAACACACCGGACTCCATTAAAGCCTTTGAGTCTCTTAAGGCTGCCTTTTATTTCAGCTCCTGTGTATGCACATCCTGATCCTACGCTACCCTTTATTCTTGAGGTTGATGCGCGTGAGACTGGTGTGGGCGCCCTTCTGTCTTAACGTCCTACCTCCTGAGAGCGTGATGCATCCTTGTGGCTACCTTTCTAAGAAATTGTCTCTTGCAGAATGCAATTATGAGATTGGAGACATAGAATTGTTGGCTATCATTTTAGCTCTTAAAGAATTGAGGCATCTCTAAAAGCATAAAAGAAGAATATTGGGACTTTAGATAAGGAATGCCACTGCCAAATAAAACCGTGTATGGAGTATGTATATATTAAAACATTTTATCAGATGCAGTTACTTCGGTCTAGAGCTGCATGATCCAGTTTCAAAAAAATCTAAACACAACCATCTACAGATAAGTAGATATTGAATACACATTTACCAAATGAACATATGAAACATGATGGTCATACGTCATACATACTGATATATATATATATATATATATATATATATATATATATATATATATATATATATATATATATACACACAGACACAGTTGTGCTCATAATTTTACATTCCCTGGCAGAATTTATGATTTCTTGGCCATTTTTCTGGGAATATGAAGGATAACACAAAAAAATGTCTTTCACTCATGGAGTGTTTGGCTGAAGCCATTTATTATCAATCAACTGTGTTACTCTTTTTAAATCATAATGGCAACAGAAACTACCCAGATGACCCTGATCAAAAGTTAACATACCCTGGTGATTTTGCTCTGATAATATGCAAACAAGTTGATGCAAAGGGGTTTGAATGGCTATTAAAGGTAACCATCCTCACCTGTGATCTGTTTGCTTGTATGGGTGTGTGTGCGCATATATAAAAGGTCAATGAGTTTCTGGACTCCTGACAGACCCTTGCATCTTTCATCCAGTGCCACTGACGTTTCTGGATTCTGAGTCATGGGGAAAGCAAAAGAATTGTCAATGGATCTGTGGGAAAAGGTAGTTGAATAGTATAAAACAGGATAGGGATATAACAAAAATACCCAGGGAATTGAGAATGCCAATCAGCAGTGTTCAAACGCTAATCAAGAAATGGAAAATGAGGGGTTCTGTTGAAACCAAACCACGGTCAGGTAGACCAACTCAAATTTCAGCCACAACACCCAAGAAAAGTGTTCGGGATGCAAAGAAAAACCCACAAATAACTTCAGGTGAAATACAGGACTCTCTGAAAACATGTGGTGTGGCTGTTTCAAGATGCACAATAAGGAGGCACTTGAAGAAAGATGAGCTGCAAGTTGCCGGAAGAAAGCCATTACTATGCAAATGCCACAAAATATCCCAATTACAATACGCCAAACAGCACAGAGACCAGCCTCAAACCTTCTGGCACAAAGTAATTTGGAATGATGAGACCAAAACTTCGCTTTTTGGCCACAACCATAAACGCTACATTTGGAGAGGAGTCAACAAGGCCTATGGTGAAAAAGGTACACCATTCCTACTATGAAACACTGGAGGTGGATCGCTCTTGTTTTGGGGATGTGTGAGCTACAAAGGCACAGGAAATTTGGTCAAAATTGTTGGCAAGATGAATGCAGTATGTTATCAAAAAATACTGGAGGAACATTTTCATTCATCAGCCAGGAAGCTGCGCATGGGACGTACTTGTACATTCCAACATGACAGTGATATAAAACACAAGGTCAAGTCGACCTGTCATTGGCTACAGCAGAATAAAATTAAGGTCAGTCTCCTGACCTCAATATCATTGAGCCACTCTGGGGAGATCTCAAACGTGCAATTCATGCATGACAGCCCAAGAACTTACCAGAACTGGAGGCTTTTTGCCAAGAGGAATGGGCAGCTTTACCATCTGAGAAGATAGAGCCTCATCCACATATACCACAAAAGACTTCAAGCTGTTATTGATGTTAAAGGAGGCAATACACGATATTAAGAACTGGGGTATGTAAACTTTTGATCAGGATCATTTGGGTAGTTTCTGTTGTGAATGATTTAAAAAGAGTAAACACAGTTGATTGATAATAAATGGCTTCAGCCAAACACTAACCATTAGTGAAAGAAAAGTTTTTGTGTTATCATTCATATTCTCTGAAGAAATCATAAATTCTGTATATATACACACAAATACATGAAAACATGTTAAATAAAAAGAGTAAAAGCTGAACTGTCTTGGTAGCCCATGAATAAAAACTCTACGTGTTTCATGAATCACATTCACTCATCAGGAGTATGGATGCAGAAATTCACTGTAGATACAGAAAAATCAAGTATATTACTATAGGTATATTAAACCCTTCATCCCGAAGGGGGGCATGAAAAATTCCCTGAATAATTGTTTCTAAAATCTAGTACTCACAAATCCGTTTGAGAAATGTATATTGGCTCATGCATAGATGGAGGGATGAGGGAAGGGATCCCCAACAAAATGTCAGGTCTGGAGCTGAGGCAGGGACAACCCGGACCGGATCAAGGGGACAACCAGAAAGCAGGGCAGGCGACCACAGTGCAATCCATTTGAGGTAAGATGGTTTAAATGCAAAGGACCTCATCAATCTGGAATGAAGGTGTATTGTAGATTAAGGAATGGAGGCATCTCCTCGAAGGTACCAATGTGCTGGTCCTCATTTTGACTGACCATAAGAGTCTCACATTCTTGTCTGAGGCTAAACGCTTATCTCCCAGAAGAGCGCGTGGGCTCTTTTTCTGTCAAGCTTCAATTACATAGTCTCATTCTTACCCAGGACTAGGAAGATACAGTAAGAGCTGACGCATTGTCGCAACATTTTTCCTCTGCTTCTAAGACTCAGTCAGTGCCTATTCCTGCAATACCACCCAATCGCGTTCTGGCTACTGTACACACCAGTCTCCCCTCACTTTTGGGTGACCGAATTCGTGCCGCTCAGATCCAGTCTCCTCCCGAGAAACCTGTCAACCGATGCTTTTGTCCCTGTAAATCTCCTCACTGCATTGCTCCAGACTTGCTATTCTCCCAAGGCGGCTGGCCACCTAGGGAAGAATCAACTAATTTGGGCTATTTCTCAACAATTCTGCTGACCTAGTCTCTGTGCTGATGTAGCCACCTTTTGTAGCCGCTTGTTCTGTGTGTGCACAGAGTAAAGCCTCGTACACACGATAGAAAATCAGATAGGAAAATTCGTAAGACGAGCTGCCTGCTGATTTTTGGACAGCCCATTTCACTTTTTCGTCAGACAAAAGCTGGATGTGCAGGCTATAAAATTTTTGTCAGATGTGAACTCAACGTTTGATTTTCAGATGGTCAGTACAAAAATCGTCACACAAGTTGAAAGTACAAGCACGCATGATAGGCAACAAGGAACAACTGGGAAGAGTTTGGTCTTGTAAACTACTGTTCATAATCTAGAATTAACATTTGTGACGTGCCAATTGATGAAATGTAGCGCACATTCTCATCTTCTTTAATGGGATAATAATGAAGCTGCTTTGCTGGTGATACTGATATAGTTATGCCTATAATAAAAACGTATTTTAAAGGGCATTTGTTTTGTAGTGATATAAATAATAATAATATGGTGGTTTGATATTTTGGGGAAGTTACCACAACACCATTATTTTAAGTTTTTAAGATCAAAGATACAACTATATTTGTTAATTTTCCATTGTATTGTTTTTAATGTAACTGCCTACTCACAAACTGTCATTTGAAGAAAAACACATAGCCGAGTAGTGTTCTACTTTGTTATTTTGCAGAAAAAAAACAGAAGTTATATTAGAGATGCTAGCTGCCATCCAAATAAAAACAACTTAACAAAAAAGTTTGAATCGACGCTCACTTCTACTAACTTGAAATTAGCTTAAGACACCGCAACACCTTCCAGTGAGCCTCCTTCCACCCATACCCAATGGAGGGAGGCCTTGGACCCACCTGTCTACAGATTTTATTGTGGAGTTACCCAACTCCCAGGGCAACACAGTTAAGCCCCATACACACGGTCGGACTTTTTCATGGATTCTGTCCGATCGGACAATGTTGTTGAAAAATCAGACCGTGTGTATGCACCATCGGACAGTGTACGTCGGATTGTCCGACGGACAAAGTCTTATCTCCTCCTGGATAGATTTGCCGACAACCCGGTCCGATCACACCAAATCCGATCGTGTGTACGGTTGTCCGACCGGACAAAGTGCTACGCATGCTCAGATCACATTACAAGACCAAAGCTATTGGCTACTAGCCTCTACGTAGTCCCGTCGTAGGCAACAAACGTCACCACGTTCAGAATGATCGGATTTTCCGACAACTTTGTCCGACCGTGTGTACGCAAAACCAACATCAGACAAAGTATGACGGACAGGATCCGACCGACCTGGTCCGCGAATTGTCCGACCGTGTGTATGGGGCTTTACTCTTTTGGTGATTGACCGTTTCTCAAAAATGTTGCATTGTATTCCATGAAAGAAGTTGCCCACATCCACATCCATTTTTGCTCAGGAGATCTTACGGTTGCATGGGCTACCCAAACTCATCTCTGACAGGGGTAGCCAGTTGGTCTCCAGATTTTGGCGAGCCTTTTGTGCACAGTTAGGATTTCAGCTTTCCTTCTCCTCTGCGTATCCCCCGCAGTTCAATGGGGCCGCAGAATGAGCCAACCAAGCCTTGGAGCAGTTTCTACGCTCCTATATTTTTGACCACCTTAACTGGTCAGACCTCCTACCTTGGGCAGAGTTTGATCACAATAGTGCCGTTAATACCGATTCCTGATTGTCTCCGTTTATGGCGAATTATGGTTTCCAACCATCCATGTTGCCCGACTCATTTGTTCCTTAAAGAATTCCTGTGATCTTCGTTCCACTTGAGTGCAAGTCCAGGTGTCCTTGCGACGTGCCAGTGAGAGGTACAGACTCCATGCTGACCGCCAACGCTTACCTGCACCTTCCAACCAGGTTGGGGAGAGGGTCTGGCTGTCATCTCGTAACCTCCGACTACATTTTCCCTCACTAAAACTGGCACCATGATTAATTGGGCCATTCCGTATTCTACGTAGGATCAACCTAGTTGCTTACGCATTAGACCTTCCTTTTAACATGCATATTTCAAAGGTTTTTCATGTCTCCTTATTAAAACCTTTGTTGTACAACCGCTTCACCACCTCAGGAACCACGTCCTCACCCAGTGCAGGTCGAGAACCATGAGGAGTATGAGATGCAATCGATCATTGACTCCCATAGGTTCCGTGGGCGCAATACAGTACCTGCTTCATTGGAAAGGGTCTCATCCTTGGACATACATGCTCCCATCGTCATCCATGCTTTCCATAGACGTTTCCCCTCAAACCTGGTGGTCCTCTGAGGTAGAGGGGTCGTTGAGGAGGCGGTACTGTCGGGGCTCTCAGCCCATCCTTCTCTGTGCTCAGGTTGCTCAGCTGTCGGTTAATTGCCAGTACTCATCGTTCCACAGTGGCTCACCTGTTGATCATCTCCTGCTTGTCAGGCAAGGCCACAGCCAGCCCCTTCTGGCTATTAAAACTGCCTGATTCATTTCATCAATTGCCACTCTCTGCTTTGTTCCTGTTGAAGACTTGCCTGGCTGACGTCCCTTCTGGTTACTGATACTGTCTGCTGCCTCTGACTATGCTGATTTCTGGCTTGTTCTGACTACCCAATTTGGCTACCAAACCCTGGCTATGTTTTGACTACAGTTGTACCATTTTTACCATTTTATTAAAAGGTGTGATTTTTAATGCATTTTTTGTCTCCGTCTGTTTCATGGTTCCTGACACTCTACCAGCTTTGCACATCTAGAGTGACATTTTTGCCCATTCTTTGCAAAATAGCTCAAGCTCTGTCTGATTCGATGGAGAGCATATGTGTACAGCAATTTTGAAGTTTTGCAACAGATTCTCTATTGGATCTAGGTCTGGACTTTGGGCTATTTTAACACATAAATTTGCTTTGATCTAAACCATTCCATTGTAGCTTTGGCTGTATGTTTAGGGCCGTTGTCCTGCTGGAAGGTAGACCGCCGCCCCAGTCTCGAGTCTTTTGGAGACTCAAACAGGTTTTTTTTTTCTAAGATTGCCCTGTATTTTGTGCCATTCATCTTCCCATCAACTCTGACCAACTTCCCTGTCTCTGCTGAAGAAAAGCATCCCCACAACATGATGCTCCCAAAAAACATGTTTTACGTTTGGGAGGGTGTGCAGTGTTAGTTTTCTGCTACACATAGCATTTGTCTTTTAGGCCAAAAAGTTAAATTTTGTGTCCCCCACAGGGCTTCTCACAAACTGCAAATGAGACTTCTGATGACTTTCTTCTTGCCACTAAAGGGCAGATTTGTGAAGTGCATGATTAATGGTTGTCCTGTGGACAGATTCTCTCACCTGAGCTGTGGATCTCTGCAGCTCCTGCAGAGTTACCATGGGCCTCTTGGCTGCTTCTCTGAATAATGCTCTCCTTGCCTGACCTGTTAATTTAGGTGGATGGCCATGTCTTGGTAGGTTTGCATTGTGCCATACTCTTTCCATTTTCAGATGATGGATTGAACAGTGCTCCGGGAGATGTTCAAAGCTTTTGATATTTTTTATAAGCTAACCCTGCTTTAAACTTCTCCAACTTTATCCCTGACCTGTCTGGTGTGTTCCTTGGCCTTCGTGAGGCTGTTTACTAAGGTTCTCTAACAAACCTCTGAAGGCTTCACAGAACAGCTGTATTTTATGCTGAGATTAAAGTACACACAAGAGGACTCTATTTACTAATTCGGTGACTTCTGAAGGCAATTGGTTCCACTAGATATTAGGGGTATAAGAGTTAAGGGGGCTGAATACTAATGCACGCCATACATTTCAGATATTTCTTTGTAAGAAATATTGAAAACTATTTATCATTTTCCTTCCACTTGGCAATTATGTGGCACTTTGTGTTGATCTATCGCATAAAATCCCAATAAAATATTTTTTTTTTGGTTAACATGACAAATTGTGGAAAATGTCAAGGGGTATGAATTTTTTTTCAAGGCTCTGTATATAATCAGGGCATTGTATATAATTGCATTCATATTTTTTACATAACATTCTCTTACATTTATAATTCTGCCTTGAAATCTGCAACTACACCTTCTGTGTTTACACACAAACTGCTTTGTTCAGTAATATGAGGGGGGAATTGATGCTGTGCAGGCACATTTCTCTCTCTCAATTTATCCCATCTATTTTGCTCAAATTGTGATAACATTCTTTATAATAAGCATCATTGCTTAATAAACGTCTTAACTCAACTTAAACATACCCTGAACAACTTTCTTGTTCAAATATTTTATTGAAATGGAACAAATTTCAATTGTCACAACAAAAACATGAAATAAAACAGAGGGAAATAGCCCCATACAGCAGTAAAGGGGAGGGGTTTACAAGTAACACATCCACAATAATACTAGAAAATGGTACGCATGATCGGTACAGGGTTTGTAATATAATAGTAGATCAAAAGTTTAACAATGGAGTAGGAATTAAAACATTTTATTAAAGTGCTGAAAATCTAAGCGAGCAAAGAGTTCATGAACATCCACAGACAGTACCCCAGAGTCGGGAGACTGAATGTGTCAATACAATTTAAGTGAACTGATTTATGGGGGTGATCCCGCAAATGAGGGAAGGTATCAAAGTGTCATCAAAGGAGGATGGGGAAAGGAAATGACAAAAAGAAGTGAGAGAGTAGGTACAGGAGGAGAAAGTGGGATAAGATGGGTTGAATCGCCGGGAGGAGAAGGGGAAAAGTGGGGTCCGGTGCCAACAAGCCTTAGAAGTTGGAGAGTTAGGGGAGGGTGCTGTCAAAATCTGATGGAAGAAAATGGTCTACCCAGGGTTGCCAATGACATTCATATTTGGAGATCTTGTCAAGGACCACAGCTTCAATTTTGCGTGAATCATTGCCCTGGTGACTGACTTCAAGTATATGTAAGCTAGGGGAATTCCAGGCCTTTGTGATCCTTTACTTCACAGCAGTGGTAACCTGTTGGAGCAGTTTGAATTGGAGGTGAGATCTCTCAGGGGGCATTGTGTTAAGTAGGGCGATGGAAGGGGCTGGCTCAAGAGTCATGCCTACTAGGGTAGAGATAATTTGAAAGATTGCAGTCCAGAACATTTGAGCTATAGGACAACTCCTCCACCAGATGTTGAGATGGGTACCTCTGTCTGCGCAGACTTGAAAGCATGTAGGTGGATAAGATAGGAGGTATTTAGAAATCCGAGCGGGGACCAAGTACCAGCGCAATAGCATTATATAATTTGTTTCCGAGGCTGCTAGATTCTGGGAAGCGTATTTTGTAGTTTGCCATATATCTGACCAGTTTTTAGCCTCTAAATGGAGGTCCAAATCCATATCCCACTTGGTGACATAGGAGAGGGAGGCATGAGTGGGGGGGGGGGTCTAGTAGACTGGCATAGAGAAGGGTAATCAGTCCTTGTGAATGAGGGTCATGTTTGCAAGAATGCTCGAAGGAAGTCATGTTGGGTAGAGACCGATCTGTACGCAAACATAGGGTAAAGAAATGTTTGAGCTGAAGGAAGCGTAATATTTCAGAGCCAGGAAGACCTGATGAGTTGCATAACGCATTAAACGTTTTGAAAGTGTCAGGGGTGGTAAAGGAGTGGGCACAAATGAGACTGGCAACTGACCAATTGCGAAAGGAGGAAGGCGAGGACCATGCAGGGTAAAAAGCAGGATTACGTAGGTAGGACATGAGGGGATTGGAGTTTATTTTTGAATTTGAGTGTCCCATAACTGCAGGGAGTGATGTGTCACCCGGTTCTTTACTGTGTTGCGGTCTTTGGGGCGAAGCTGCAGTAAATACGCCACTGAAAGCGAGTCGCAGTGAACTGACTCTAAAGCTACCTATCAGGGGATCTCGTGTACAGCATGATATTTGGTGAGTTGGGCCAATTGGGCTGCTTGGTAATACTTGGCAAAGTGAGGCAGACGCAGCCCGTCCTGGAGTTTATGGAGGTAAAGAATTTCTTTAGATACACATGGTCTGGTTTTGCACCATATATAGGCAAGGACTCTGCGCTGCAAAATACGAAGTAAGTACGAGGGGATGGGAATTGGCAGGACTCTAAAGAGATGAAGGATTTTTGGGAGTATTGCCATTTTAACTACAGTGATGCGTCCTAGCCACGCTAAAGGTAGGGTGGACCAGGACGACATGAGTCTGGTAAGATGAGCAAGCATAGAGGGATTATTTGTCGAAAAGAGCGCGGGAGGATCTCCAGTTAGTTTGATGCCTAGATAAGAAATATATTGGGGGGACCATGAAAACAGAAGACCCTGTTGTATGTGTGATAATACAGAGGGGGGCAAGGAGATATTGATTACTTTTATTTTTGTGAGTTCACAACCAAGCCAGAGATTGCTGAAAATTGTTTTAAAATGGAAAGGAGGTTAGGGGAGGAGGTCAGTGGGGAAGTGAGAAACAAATGGATGTCATCTGCGAATAGACAGCTTATATTGGTGACCGCCAATCTCAAGCCCCTTGATATTGGGGTTAGAGTAAATCATTTGAGCAAGAGTTTCGATGGCTAAGGAGAACAAGAGAGGGTATAAAGGGCAAACTTGTCCTATTCCACGGTGAAGGGGTCGGATTTAAAGCCACTGTATCTAAGGTGGGCTGAGGGAGTAGAGTAGAGGGAGGAGATCCACATTAGAAAGTGGGGTCTGAAACCCCATTTAGTTAGGACAAATTGGAGATAGGGCCAGGAAAGGGTGTCAAAGCCCTTTTTGATGTCTAGGGATGTAGAGCATGCCGCATGGGCCAACAGGACAGCCCTGAGTACATTATCGCCTGCCTGTCTCGTGGGGATAAACCTCATCTGGTCTCTATGAATAAGAGTACCTATAATCAAGCTTAGGCGAGGGGAGGGAATTTTGGTAAGTAGCTTGATGTCTATATCTAGTAAAGATGGGGTGAAAGTTTGTCCAGGACGAGTCGTTTGGGGTTTGAGGATCATAGATATGGCAGCATGTGGGAATCTGCATTAAAGGAACAACCTTTTAAGATAGTGTTAAAGGCTTCAGATAACAGGGGTGTGAGGAGGTCTGTAAACTGCTTATAGTATAAAGCTGTAAAGCCATTCGGACCTGGGCGTTTGTTCAATTTAAGAGACTTGATTGTGTTGCGAATTTCTAGTTCAGTAATGGGTTGGTCTAGTTGCACCTGCTGAGGGGCCGATAAGGATTGCATTTGTATGTTAGAGAAGCAGTCCGATGCACAGGATTCGTCAAAGTCGGCAGAAGCTGAGTAGAGGTAGAGATGTTTATGGAATGTCTCTAAGATCACAGGGTTGCTGGAGTAGGTGTCCTGGGAAGTTTTCAAGCGCACTGGCTTGTGCGGGCGGTCTAGGTTGCGAAGGGATAAAGCCAAAAAGGTGTCAGGATTGTTTGCCTTGATGTATATCCTATGTCTGGTATGTCGGAGGGATTTCTCAACTGACTTGGATAGGAATAGGTCTAGCTCTAGTTTAGCCTTATAAAAAGGCTTGTCTATGTGCACGTGTAGGGTTATCTTGAAATGTGCAATAGGCTTGGAGGAAAGCAGTTTCCAGGTTTTGATAAAGAGCCTGGCGTTCGTTCTTATGACGCAAGGCAAGGCTAATAAGAGCACTTCGGATAACTAGTTTATGGGCTTCCCAGACAGAATAACATCATCCATTTTATTCTGAGAGACATAGGTGGTTATTAGCTAAAGGCAAATCCACTTTGCACTACAAGTGCAAAGTGCACTTGAAATTGCACTTGGAAGTGCAGTCGCTGTAGATCCGAGGGGGACATGCAAGGAAAATAAACGCATTTTAGCTTGCACATGATTGGATAATAAAATCAGCAGAGCTCATTTCAGATCTACCCCTCAGATTTACAGCGACTGCACTTCCAAGTACACTTTCAGTGCAATTTCTTTTTTTTTTTTTCCACTTCAGAAAGAATATTCGTGGGTGAGTGTCAGCTATGCCCGCATCTCCATCCCTCTAATTGTCTTAGCATCATTAGTGGATTATTTCATTCTCATTTTTTTTTTTTTTTTTTTTTTTTTTTTTTTATTCCCCCTGGGGTTGGGGGGGAATAGGGGTCCTGAGTCGGGCATCCATGAAGTTTACAAAACCCAGAAATACATATATACATCCGAAATCCCACCCAGCCTCCACTCCCCCTCCGCTTCCTTTATCCTAAATCCCGTTCCCTCACTCTTCCAGCTAACCCCCCTGGGGGTTTTTATTTTTATTTCCCCCCCCCCCCCTCCCCCCTGTCCCCCCCGCACCCCCCGCCCTCCCCGTCCCCGTCCGCTGTTTAGTTGTTGTAAGGTGGCCCTTTCTCCTCAGTGTCTTCTCCTGCCCTTAGGGTCTGCCTTTCCGTGGCTAGATCTCTTTTCGGCTTCACCCCCCCGGGATCATCGGTTGTCACGGCTGCACTCGCAAAGCCTCCCTGTAGCTCCAAGACCTCTTGAATTTTCTCCAACTCTCCCATCTAGCCCTCGTGGCCTCTCTGTCCTCCTCCCCGGTGTACAACACACATTCCATCATGTAAGTGGACTCCACTGCGTCAACCCATTCCCATAAGGGTGGGCTTTCCTTGTCCTTCCACCTCCTTGGAATTACCTTTTTAGCCGCGTTAAGCAAATGGGGAATCAATGAGCCTTTATATTGTTTACTTTCCTTGGATGTGGCATGCATAAGTGCCACCCAAGGGTCTTTTTTTACCTCGATCGTTGTTATTTCTTTTATGTATTTTAGGATAGTCTCCCAAAATTTTTTGATTTTAGGACACCCCCACCATAAATGACCCATTGTGCCCCTTTGATCACACCCCCTCCAACAGTTCGCAGATGTATCCGCCTGGAAATTGCTGACCCTGTCAGGGGTTCTATACCACCTAGCCATGCATTTAAAGTTTGTTTCTGCAGTTCTCGCATCTACCGCTGACCCATGTGCTAATTTTAAAATTTTCTTACTTGTGCCTATTTCTAATTGTGTTCCTAGTTCGCTTTCCCATTTGGTAAGGTATGGCGGCATCTCCGGTCTATCTCTTTCTAATAACAGTTTATATATTCTGGATATTCTTTTTTTTGAACATTCTGCCGTAAAGATTTTCTCTAGTTTTGTTAGATCTTTAGCCTCCCTTAATGGGCTAGGAAGAGAGCCCACAAAGTGGGTTAGCTGGCGATGCCGCCATCCATCTATGGAAAAAGCCTCATTATTCTGTAACTCGTGCAGTGTCATAACCTTCCCCTTGCTAATAACTTCCCCTAATCTCGTGCAATCCTTTCTAATCCAATCACCTCCTATTTCCTTTAACCCTGGCGGGAAAAAAGGATTTTCTTTAAGTGCTATAAGTGGCGAATTATAATTTTTGTTGAATATTTTATATATTTTGTCCCAGATTTTCAAAGTCGTGATGGTGATTATATGTGTTTTTTTCTCCCAGTGTCCGGCTTTTCGGGGGATTCCACACTATCTTCCCCAGCCTAGCTTCACTCAGTGCTTCCTCCAAACTAACCCATCTTTTAGTGTTACCTATTTTACCCCATTCTGCGATTCTTAATAGAGCTATAGCATGGTAGTAACTTTCTATGTCTGGGACCGCCAGACCGCCCTGACTTTTGTCTTGTTTTAGAACTTGGAGGGAGATTCTATGTTTTTTGTAATTCCATATGAAATTCATTATAATAGCTCTTAGTTTACCGAGGAACTGTTTTGGGAGAGGGAGGGGGAGCATCTGGAATTTATATGTGATGACTGGTAAGATCATCATTTTTACCGAATTAATCCTGCCTATCCAGGATAGAATTTTTCCCTTCAGCTCTTGGCATTTTTTTTTTTTATGTCTTCTAGGAGTGGGATATAATTTATTTTGTATAATTTCCTCGGGTTGTTGGCCAGTTCTATTCCTAAGTATTTTATCCTTTTTTTCCAGACGAAACTAACTGTTTTCTGTAGGTTCTGTTTCTCTATTTTATTGAGGTTAATATTAAGGATAAATGTTTTTGAGGCATTGATTCTAAAGTTTGTTAGTTCCCCATATTCCTCTAAGGTTTTAAGCAATATGGGGACTGACTTCTGGGGTGAGCTTATGTAAAAGAGGACGTCGTCCGCGAAGGCCGCAAGTTTGTGCTCTTCGCTGCCGACTTTACAGCCTTCCACCTCTGGGTTTCCGCGAATTGTAGCTAACAGCGGTTCCAAAGATAGAATAAAAAGGAGAGGGGAGAGTGGACAGCCCTGCCTGGTGCCATTAAACAGTTCGAACTCCGCGGAGGTTGTTCCATTGGCCTTAATGTTAGTTTTCGGATGATTATATAGGGTTTTAATTTTTTGAATAATTCTGGGTCCGAAACCCATCTTCTGTAGAGTGTTGAACATGAACCCCCAGTCTACTCTGTCGAACGCTTTTTCAGCGTCTATCGAGAGAAGTAGACTGGGGGTTCTCGAGTCTCCCATCCTCTGTATGCCTAACAATGTCCGGATCCCATTATCCCTCCCCTCTCTGCCCGGGACAAACCCGACCTGGTCCGGATGGATCAGTGTGCCCAAGTGCCCCTTTATTCGATCCGCCAGTATCTTTGCGTATAATTTTGTGTCGAAATTTAATAAGGAGATGGGTCTGTAGTTCGAGCACACCGATCCATCCTTCCCATCCTTCCTCAAAAGAGTGATCGTAGCTTTTAGGGCCTCTTCGCTCATATCATAGTCTATCCCTAGTCCATTCATATATCGCAGCAATCTCGGTATAAGAACCTCTTTGTACGTTTTATAATATGAGGCCGTGAAGCCGTCCGGGCCCGGGCTCTTCCCTGTTGGAGAGTTGTTAATGGCTGCTAAGATCTCCTCCTCAGTTATTGGCCTCTCAAGCTCATCTCTCTCCTCCCCCCCTAGAGCCATTAGCCCTGCCCTCTCTAGGAACTCTGATGTTTTCTGGTTATTTCCTATGCTGTCGCTATTTCCCTTGGTTTTCACTTCGTAAAGTTCTTTGTAATAGTCTCTGAATGTAGAGGCTATTTCACTAGAGGTAAACTTCATCTCCCCGTTTCTTGTTTGAATTTTTTCAATAAAATTTCTGGTTTTCTTTTTTTGTAATTTCCTTGCTAAATATTTCCCTGGCTTGTTGCCCCATATATATTGTTCCCTAGCCAATTTATTGAACTTCTGTCTAACTTCCTGTTCAGCCAAATCTTTCAATTCCTCTCTCTTATCTGTAAGCTCTATGTATATGCTCTGGCTAAGTGCCCCCCCCAGATTTGTGCTTTTGCTCCAGGGTTTTAATCTCAGCCATCAGAGCCTGCGTCTTTCCCACCCTCTCCCTTTTTTTCCACGAGGCTTTAGCTATCAGGAGCCCCCTAATGAACGCTTTATGAGCGTCCCACAGTTGTGCCTCTGAGACCTCTCCGTTGTCGTTGATTTGAAAGAACCATTCTAGCTCCTTTTTGATATAATCCCTAATTTCCCTGTCATGTAACAATTCAGGATTAAGTTTCCATCCGCTAGAGGGTTGTTTGTGTTCGGGGAACCTTAGCCTCATGGATACCGGTGCGTGGTCCGAGTGGGAAGCTATTCCAATTTCGGTTTCTTTGACCCTTTCCAGTATGCCATGGTCTATAAAAATATAGTCCAGGCGAGAATACATCTGGTGTACAGGGGAGAAGAACGAGTAATCCCTCAACTGCGGGTGCTGGATCCTCCACACATCCAACAGTTGGTCCTCCGATAGTTTTTTTTTAATCCGCTTCAGTTGTATGTTGCCCCTCCCCGTGCCACCAGACGTACTGTCCTTCACGGGGTCCATCACGAAATTGAGGTCCCCCATCAGGATCAAATATCCTTTCCTGAAGGCCCTTAGCTTACGCAGAATTGCTTCAAGGAATAAGATAGGTTTGGCGTTGGGGGCATAAACATTGGCCAGTGTAAGTTCTACCCCTAGGAGGGAGCCCCTAAGAAACAGGTACCTCCCCTCGGGGTCTGTCAATCTCTCCTCCACCGTGAAGTCGATGTCCCTCGCAATCCCAATAGCCACTTCTCTTGCCCTGCTCGAGATAGTATCTCCGTAAAACCAATTTGGGAGAGCTGGAGAAAAAAGTCTAATATTTGAGGAATGTGCCAGGTGAGTCTCTTGCAGGAACACTATACCTGCGCCATATCTCTCTGCTTCCTCCAAAATTTTAGATCGCTTGCCGGGAGAGTTTAAGCCTTTCACATTATATGATAAAAATTAGATTTCTATGTCCTTCATTTATTTTTTTGGATTTTGTTTTTCTTTTTTTTTTTTTTTTTTTTTTTTTTTTTTTTTTTCCTTTTTTTTTTTTTTTTCCCTCTGAGATATTGGTGGTGATGACAGCCCCGCAGCGGACGTGGTTTCCCTCCCCCCTCCCCTTTCCCCCCATCCCCCTCCCTTTCCCTCCCCCTTTCTCCTCCCATCCCCTCCCCTCCCTTCCTCCCCTCCCTCTCCCGCCCCTCCCTCTCCCCCTCCCCCCCCCACCCCCCCCCCCTCTCTCGCCCCAACTGGGGTCCCCGGGTCCTTGGGGGCCATCCTTTGTGGCTTCCCTTAGACTCCGGATTCCTGGTGAGGTGGAGTTTGTTGAGCCCTCCCCTCCCCTCCGCGGCCCAGACTCGGGGCGCAGAGGGAGGAGGGGGCAGGGCCGAGTCGAGCAGAATTCTTTTACAGCTACATGTGGGCATTCGCCCCTCCTCCCTCCCCCCCCCCCCGCCTCCCCCCCCAGGGTCCCCCAGGCCTTCCATTTCAATCCAACCCTGCAAATTCGGGACTAAAATCCCGAGTTTTGTACAAAATCCCTGCACTTCTTCCGGGTACCTCAGCCTGGCCGTACACCCCTCTTTTGACCCTATTAGACATGAGGGGAAGCCCCAGTTATATCTTATGTTTTCCCTTTTCAATATTTCCAACAGGGGTTTCTGGTGTCTCCGTCTCTCAAGGGTTCGGGCCGATAGGTCTGCGTATACTTGAATTTCATTTTCCTCGTGCAGTATGGGGGACTTGTTTTTTATTTTAGCCCATAGATCCTCTTTTTCTTTAAAATGGCTGAATCTGACGATTATGTCCCGGGGCCGCTCTACGCCCCCCCTTTCGGGTCTTCCTACTCGGTGTATCCTTTCTATGTGGGGAAAGTGGTCTGCGTCTTTGCCGCTTATAGGGCCCAGGATTTCCCAAAGTTTTCTTTCTAGATTTTCCCCTCTTTGTTCCGGGACGGCACGCAGCCTCAAATTTTGCCTCCTATCCCTGTTTTCTTGGTCCTCTATCTTGTAGAGGGTATCTCTCTGAGTAAGGTAGGCGCCTTTTAGTTGCGTTTTCAGCTTCGCGATTTCCAGGTCTGTAACGTCCACTCTCCCCTCAACTGCTTCAACCCTGGACAGCAGATGGCCCATGTCCTCCCGTAAGGCGTTAATTTCCATTTTGATTGCGTTTTCCAAACGTAATAGCATCGCCTCCATTTCATGTTTGTTGGGGATGTGGGTTCCTGATTGTTGATCCTCCCCCCTACTAGGCTCACTCTCAGTCTCCATTGTGAGATCCGCTCTAGAGTCGTTGATTTCTCTTTCCACCCCACCTCTGCTCTCCGGGGAGACTCCGGCCCGGGCTTCTTTTCCTGATGTTTTTGGGCTTGCACCCTGTCTTAAATAGTGTTTAATTGTGCTTGTCTCCCCTTTGCTACCTTTGGTGGTTGCTTTCTTAGGCTGTTTGGATGGGTCTTTACTCATGTTGGCCTTCTTGGTGGGTCTGATTCTCTTCCCCAGTCTTATTATGAGCCTGGGCCTCCTGGGCCCCTTTCCACCTCCTTTCCTTTAATGGGGTCCTTGCCTTATCCGTCTCTCAGAGTCCTCTCAGAGTCCTGTCCGGGCTTCCCGGGGGTATTGTTTGTTACTTATGTCCCCCTACGCTTCAAGGCCCGGGGCTTCCTTCTGGGTGTCCCACTGGTGTTTACATTCGTGTTTACGGGAAGATTTGGGGGGATCTTTTCCGTCTGTAGGGTCTCCGGGTGGGGTACAAGAAACCCACACAATAGCTGGGACTGTTATATTTAAATAGAGGGGTTTGTTTACCCTTCCTGCTAGTTAGCTTCCTCAATCAGTGGTTTACGCCTTTTACGTGTCCCGCCCAGTGGCTCCACTGGAAAAATCAATCAGTATATTACATTTACAGTGTTTACGATCTGTTACAGGGGATCACTGATCTTGATGACATGGGTAACATGCAAACATGTGATTTTATGTTTTAACCATAGTTTCCTATTTAAAACCAACCTAGGGTTTAGATAAGGCATACATAATCTGAGGTAACGGTCCTAATCAGACATCTGTCGTCAGGCTAGGCCACAATGGTCAGTAGGTTTTCGTAAATACCCATCAAAGTCCTACTTTCATTCCCCAGTGCAGCATTAAGTATATGGTAGTATATCTTCATAAACACCCATCAAGGTCTCACTTTCATTCTATAGTGCAATTTTTAGGGTGAAATAATCAATCATCCTAGGCATCGGTCATAGTCATACCTTCCTTCCATGGTGCAGCTTTAAACATACAAAAAAAAGAAGAGAAAAAAAAAAGAACAAAAAAATAAAACTTCACAGGCCCCAATCAGCGTCTCACTTACAGTCCCTGAAGCGGCTTTTAGTGTGTGTAGTGTCTGTGGGGCAGGATCAGGAAGTTTTCGTTTCATGCAATTTTCCACCCTTGGGGGCTATGATGTCCATGATCTTCCCATAATCATGGTTTTTAGAACCATTAAGCGCCCATGTGAATATATGCTACTTCAGACTGATACTTTAGAACTCCGGTTATGTCCAGGCTGCATTTAAAGGAAAGGACGCCAAACCGCCTTATTGCGTAGATTGTCCGCTCTGTAGCTCAGAACCCATCCATAAATTTTTTATACTACTGCGGCGAAGATAGGGGGGGGGGGAAGAGACAGGGTCGCCCGGAGAGATCAGAGAAACAGGGGGCCAGATCTAACCGTCACTCACATGAAAAAAAAAAAAAAAAAAAAACAGGGAAAAAAGAAGGGAATAACATTTGCACATTATCCAGGCACATTTGTATAGTCCACAAGCATATCTTCAACGCGGTACATCAACAGGTGATTTGTTCTTACCTCCAGATGGACCAGGTTTCGATAAGAAGATGGTATATACTCACAGTCTGAAGCTTCCTAACGGCGCTGGCCGCGTTTGTTTCGCGCTGCATTTGCTGAGGCCAGGTGGAAGGGGGGGAGGACCGGATCTGTGCATCAGGGTTAGCACTGCAGAGTCTGCCAGCTGTATTGGTTTTCCCTGTGCAGTGGACCCCCGTGACTTGTGCTGCTTTTCCCAGGATTGTTGGCATCAAACAGCGCTTCTCGTGCCTTCACTGAGGCTTCATGAGGTCCCGTCCTGCCGTGAGGGGGGTGATGGATTGGCGGGGGTAGGGAGGGATGGGGGGGCCAAGTGTTTGCGGTCCCAATCAGGATCGCCACCTCACCGGCCCAGTTGTTCTCCGAGGGGGTCCATGCCTCCTGTTTTTCTTAGCCCGGGGGGCCGAGCGGGCGCCCGCGGCTTCTCTCACATGGAGCGGTCCGCTCCCACGTCTCCCCCGGCTATTCGCCCGCTCTCCTCGGTCCTCGGGCCCAGGCTCCTCCCTCCGTGCAGACGCTACGTCAGCACGTCCCCGGACATCCTCCTTCAGTGCAATTTCAAGTGCACTTTGCACTTGTAGTGCAAAGTGGAGTTGCCTTTCGTAAATAACCCCCATAGTCTTTGATAGCTGTGGCTATGTCTAACCTCTGTAAAAAATGCGCTAAAAGGGTGTAATTGAGGCACCAGGAGTGATCCTTTTGCTTGGGGATAAGGGAGTCTAGAGAGGAAAGGACAGCATCGTGATCTTACCAGGGGATTATAACAATCGGGGAAGATGGAAGCAAGGGGGAAATATCCAATGGAGATAAAGATGTGGTTAATGCGTGAAAACGTTTTATGTGGGTAAGAATTGGTGTGTTGTCTCCTGGTAGGATTTCTCTCGCGCTAGGTATCCAGGAGGGAGTGTCAGTGTAGCAATTGTTGAAAGGTAAGCCTTCTTAGGGGGACTTACTAGAAGGCGAGAAGGGGGACTTCTCCTGAAAAGAGTAGGTAACCTGGTTAGAGTCGCCACATACTAACAAGGTGCCTTGTTTCTGAAATTCTATGACTTGGCATAGATGAGAGAGAAAGGAGGCAGGGCTGTGGTTGGGAGCATAGTGCAAAACTATTGTTGCGTCTACATTTAAGAGAAGGCCTATCAAAATTAAGTATCTACCCTCTGGGTTCTTGATCTCTGCTCGGTGTGTCAAGGGGGTTGAACGGTGAAAAGCTATCATGACCCCCCTACGTTTGACGTTGGCGGAGGCCGTGTAGAACTGAGGGTAGGATGCACCCAGATATGTGGGGGTGAGGTGGTTGGTGAAATGGGTCTCCTGGAGGAAAACTACATGTGTTTTATTGGATGATAACAAACAAAAGGCCTTATGTTGCTTATGGGGAGAATTTAGGCCCTGCACATTGAGGGTGAGCACATTCAGGGAGGCTATGGTGGGAGGTGGACGAGGAGCCAATGAGAGGAGTGACCACCAGAACAAATCTTCACCCCCCCCCCCCGGCAGGGGGAAGGAGGGGTGACTAATAGGATAGAAAGGGGACAAGGGAGAGCAAGTTAAGAGTAGGGGAGGAAGGGATATGTCTGAAGGGAGGAGAATAAAAGAGCAAGAGTATTCAGCTAGATTTCCATCTGGGCAGGTCAAAGGTACCTGTGCAGAGGGGACCATGTTGCCCAAGAAGGACCCAAAACGGGGGAATCTGCAGGCGGGGGGGGGGAGCAGGGACAACCAGCAGGAGACTGGTCAACCGCTAAAAGAGCTTTAAGTGAAGGTTACCCAAACAATGCCAGAAGTGAGTGAATAGTATCTCGCCAGCAAGGATAAAGGATTAAGTATGTTGGTTACTTACCAACTGTTTAAAAGATAAGGAGGTGAGGGTGTAGGGTAAAGGGGAGGGAGACAGGGGGTGTGGAACCCAAACAGCAGTGAATGAACCATGTATGGAGATAGGATTGGGGGGGGGTTATAAAATTAAACAGAAATGGGTGACTGGCCTGGGTCAGGATTGGATAGGCCTCTGCAAAATAGAGTCCAGTCCTAATTTCTAAGGGTAATCCGGGGGACTGATTAGACAGTAACTGGAGCAAAACATTTCAAATAACATAACCAAATCTTATTTTGAAGCCGTTCAGAATTTACGAGTCTCCGGAGCAGAGATAGGTAATTAAATGTTGGAGGTAAGGGGGAGGGGGAAGTGGAAAGGGGAAAGATCAGACCACAGTGCATCAGGTATAGTTAAATCCAGACTCCAAAAATTGTGGAGGATGCTCAAGAGAATCGCAAGCCAGAAGCCTAAATAAGAAGTTATTAATCAAGAAAAGTGCATTAATGCATAAAAAGGGCATGGTTAAAATAACATATTCAACGTTCCGTCAGGATTCCCAAGATGGGATTCATGAGGGGAATAGGGGGAGAATTTTCCAAGAAGAAAAAATAGGTCCTTGGAGTCTAAAAATAGGCCACCTAAAGGTCCACTAACAAGGAGGCCAAAAAACAATTCGGGCATGAGGGGTCACGTTGCCCAGTGGGAGCAAAGAAGTGACCTAAGAATAGGGGAAACCTTACCCTCAGTCCATAGAGTCTAAGTGAGCTTGGTATGGCGAAGCAAATCTGCCACGTTTCGAGGAAGTAGATGGCGAGGTGGTTGCTTTCTGTGGCGAGCAGGAGGCCGAGTGTCGACAGTGACCTTGTGATTCCGGGGTGGATGAAGAGGCGCAGTTCTTGAAGACCAGAGGGATCCTCAGTCATCTTGCAGGAGTACTTGAGCCCTTGGTGGGTTTATCACAGAGAGAAGGAGAACCCAAAGTTTAAGTGATTTGATGGCGTTGAAGGGCTTGGAAGTGTGGTTTGAAGGCCCTCCGTTTGGCCATAGTGGATTGGAAGAGGTCAGCAAAGAGCTGATAATCATGGTCTTGAAATGGGAGGGTCTCCCGTTGGCATGCTAATTTGGCAATTATATTACGTGGTGGGCCGTCTGGTTTACGTGATGTGAGGGCTCTGTGGATGCAGTCCATTTCGAGCCAATCAATCTGAATGGATGGGGAAAGCTCCTGGAATAGGGCTGCAATTGTGGACTGAAGATCAACCACTGCTTCAGGGATCCCTCTGATCCTAATTTTGGAGCACCTGGCCCTGTTTTCATAATCCTCAAATTGTGCCTGCATGATTTGATTTTCCTCAAGGAGCGATTTAAGTTCAACCGCATGGTTGCTAAGGTGGGTATCGAGCTCATCGACCTTTAGCTCAAGGTCAGAGGTGCGCTGGCCCAGCTCTTTTATTTTTTTAGAGAGGCAGCGATTTGGTCTGAGGTCTACTTGAGTCCACGGTGCAACATACACTCAAACTGTTGGAGGATGTCCAGCTGTGATGGGTTAGGCTGAGAGGACAGAGGGGAGGCCATGAGTTTAGCGTCACTCACCCTCATCCGGATTGTTGAGTGTGGTATGGAATCTTAATAATACATATGGGGAATTTGAAATAAGATCTTAGTGTTTTGCTCAGTGCCTCCAACCTTACGGTAAAAATGTGAACTTTGTTCACACAATCAGTAACCTACCACAATAATTGCCTGAGTTCGTTAATCTATGGGGAATTCTTACCAATGTATAAATATCTCCCAATAAAATTAATAAGTAAATGTTGTTTTTTATTAATTTACAAGTATAATTATACAATTTCATACAGAACCGGGATTTCTGGTGATTAATATTTCATACACCCTACCAAAGACCTCAACACAGCAATAAAACAATTTTCCTTAATATTTGACAAATAATGTGAAAAGCATCGGGTTGGGTCCCCTTGAAGAGACAAGAGAGTAACCCACCCAAAATAAGATGGACAGCGGGAGATCTGCTGCTAGATTTTATATATATCAGTTTATTAATAAAAAAGAAAAATAAATTTAAACAACAATACCACTACCCATTTCCTATAGCAAAAATTTCATTCAAGATCACAAAGGAATTCCCAGAATTAAAATAGACAACGTTGTCCGTTAAAACAAGGTGGTATAGACCACAGACCACAGCATTCGTACACTAACATACATCCATATCAATAGTCATGGTTGAATATTTCCTCATATTAAACAATTTTAACCAAATACTGCCGGTTCAACGTCAACAGTTGATTCAAAACCAGATATGGGTATTTTGGACCATGCGTTTAGAATACACTGTTTTTTCAAAGAATATTTCTCAGTTTATGAGTGATTAGATTGTGTATATGTTCTCTACACAAACGCATAGTCCCGTGATGGGTATTCCAGATGAAAAAAGAGTATTAATTCATATAAAGCAGTTCAGTAGCAGCATATATTTTTTCAAGAAGCATGTATCATTCAGGATTTTCAAGCAGCATTGGGTCTTCTATAGTGTCCATAAACAAATTAACCAACAGAGTGGTTGGATGGCTAAAAGAGACCACATAGATAGTTCATGTTCAGCTGACAGGATCAATTATATTGCGGTTTTTAAAGCAGGGCAGCAAAGCAAACAGAGCAACATGGAGCAAAAGCGCAGACAGGTAACTTGGTTCATTAATGAAAGCAAGGTAGCAGCAAGGGATGAAATATAGCAGAGCTAAGCAGGGGGAATGCAGACTCACATGGATAGTTGATCACTTCCTAAGGCAAGTTGTATTTAAGCATACATATGCATCAGCCTCTCCAGGCTGCTTACCCACTCCTGCTTATCAGTCCATCCGTCCCAGGCATGCTGATGGAGTTTGCTCAGAAGCGGCGGTGACGTCAGCACGTCATCTTGGGGGAAATCAGCCCTTCCACAGCACACCCGTGATGTATGGCTAAACCCCTGCAGTTCACAAAGCAGCTATTGAAGCGGGAAAAGCGGCAATTTTAAAATCACAAGCGGCCAGCGGTATACAACCAGAAAAGCGGCATCACATTAAGGAACTGAAAACCTTCTGAGCAAACTCCATCAGCATGCCTGGGACGGATGGACTGATAAGCAGGAGTGGGTAAGCAGCCTGGAGAGGCTGATGCATATGTATGCTTAAATACAACTTGCCTTAGGAAGTGATCAACTATCCATGTGAGTCTGCATTCCCCCTGCTTAGCTCTGCTATATTTCATCCCTTGCTGCTACCTTGCTTTCATTAATGAACCAAGTTACCTGTCTGCGCTTTTGCTCCATGTTGCTCTGTTTGCTTTGCTGCCCTGCTTTAAAAACCGCAATATAATTGATCCTGTCAGCTGAACATGAACTATCTATGTGGTCTCTTTTAGCCATCCAACCACTCTGTTGGTTAATTTGTTTATGGACACTATAGAAGACCCAATGCTGCTTGAAAATCCTGAATGATACATGTTTCTTGAAAAAATATATGCTGCTACTGAACTGCTTTATATGAATTAATACTCTTTTTTCATCTGGAATACCCATCACGGGACTATGCGTTTGTGTAGAGAACATATACACAATCTAATCACTCCTAAACTGAGAAATATTCTTTGAAAAAACAGTGTATTCTAAACGCATGGTCCAAAATACCCATATCTGGTTTTGAATCAACTGTTGATGTTGAACCGGCAGTATTTGGTTAAAATTGTTTAATATGAGGAAATATTCAACCATTACTATTGATATGGATGTATGTTAGTGTACGAATGCTGTGGTCTGTGGTCTATACCCCCTTGTTTTAACGGACAACGTTGTCTATTTTAATTCTGGGAATTCCTTTGTGATCTTGAATGAAATTTTTGCTATAGGAAATGGGTAGTGGTATTGTTGTTTAAATGTATTTTTCTTTTTTTTATTAATAAACTGATATATATAAAATCTAGCAGCAGATCTCCCGCCGTCCATCTTTTTTTGGGTGGGTTACTCTCTTGTCTCTTCAAGGGGACCCTACCCGATGCTTTTCACTTTATGCCCCAGGTACGGGGAAGGTCTAGATTCAGACTTGCTTGAGTCAAGAATCTATCTGCAGATTTACTCTATATAACATTGTATATAAATATATATTAAACAAATCTGGTAGATCCGGGCACTGCCAAAATCTTTTTTTCATATTTGACAAATAACTCAAGGTTAGCCCAAATTACTATGTTAAAAAAATATTTGCTGTAATCGCGCCTTAATTTCGAAAACACAATATCTCCTGTCGCTCTGGAAAACAATCCTCTGAATTTCTCCGGCTGGAAGGAATAAAAAGTATGTCTCGTGGAATCAACAGGTAGATATCAATTTAAAGGAAATAATAATTTAACATGGCTACCAGATTGAATGGGACGATAAATAATTTCCCTGGGACCACAGTAGTCAAATTTTTTGTAATGCGGGTCTATAGCTAATTTCACCCACAAACGTTTTCAACACACAGCCTAGACAAATAATGTGGTAAAATTATTAATTACAAAACTGCCCTACACACTGTACATAAGGTTAAAACAACTGTAAAATACAATCCCTACAGTTTTGGGAGGAAAAGGTTAATTAATATCCGTATGGTCTGTATTTTATTGCAGTTTAAAAGGGGAAGATATCCAACAAATTACAAGTACATTCGATTTAGTTCCAGTAGAAAAGTCCAGCGAGATGGGGAGTGGTCAATTATCAGCAGGCTTCTTGTTCGTCTAGGGCAGCCTTTCTCAACCTTTTCAACATAGAGGAACCCTTAAAATAGTTCACCGGTTTCAGGGAACCCCTGCTAAAAATTAGAAATCTACAACTCATGATAGATTAGTGTGATGGTCAGTGGGAAGAATGGTCCTAACACTTGTGATCATTAGGAAGAATTACCTCCTTACAGCTAAAAAGATCAAGGGTGTCAGTGGGAACTTATCTGAGAGGCAGAAATTGCCCAATGCTGACGGAACCCCTAGCAACCTCTGGAGGAACCCTAGGGTTCCACGGAAACCCTGGTTGAGAATCATTGGTCTAGGGAGTGTATCCAGCGTGTGGGTCTGTGGTCCTCTCTTGAATCATCTGTGTCTCCCCTTTTGTATAGTGCAAATTCTTGGATGGTTACCTCCCTAACTTCATGTTTACCATCTCGTGTTTGGTTTGTGCCAAATATGGGCGGTAACTACCCTGATAATCACCCGCCCATCTGTGATCATGGTAAAGGTTTAATCAGAATATGATGTCTAGTGTTATTATGAAATGTGTTTTAACAAGTTTCATGTTAAAGTGGTTGTAAACCCTTACAAACCACTTTGACCTACAGGTAAGCCTAGATTAAGGCTTACCTGTAGGTCCAATAAATATCTCCTAAACCTACATGGTTTAGGAGATATTTAGAAAAGAAAAGGCACTGCTATCTACGGCGCATGCGCCGTAGACAGCGGCACACTGAGCATGCCGAGATCACGGCGATATGCCGCTCTCGTGCGCATGCGCGGGAGTGACGTCATCGCCGCTCCAGCAAATGACAGCGCTGGAGCGGCGAGACCCAGAAGTCACTCTGGGTTTGATGGCGGAGCAGAAGATCGTGGATGAGGGACGCTTCGGGGGCTTCGTTCTCAGGTAAGTCATGCTATGCTATGCTATGCATACTAGCTCATTATGCCTTTGCCTTGCAGGTTCCGTCTTTTTTTTTTTTATTTAAATAGGCTTTACTTCCTCTTTAATATATAATGGCGATTGCCGACTTTTTTCTGTCCCCAACTCGTGTACCTTGCTGACTATAAGAAATCTCTACCTAACCAAACATATTGAGATTGACAGAGATTTATGGAATTAAACAAACTTTTAACCATAATAGACTGGTGCCAATTCCTTGTCAAATACATGGATGACTACAGTACACATTGATTCTTACAAAATGTGTTGCAACATTGTAATTTAACATATTATATATCCATATCTATATAGATACTGTATATATAATATATATACATATATTTTTAGTTCTGTTTCAACTTGTGACTGGTGTCCTTCTGGTGTATAATTAACCGAGCGTCTCTGCCATTGTCTGGGGCCAGGTAAATCAACACTATTGAGGAGGCAACATTTTTCTTGAAACAATGGGGCTTGTTTGACATGAACTTTCTTTGATCAAAGACTTTTGAGATCCAGACTTCAAGCCATCAATTCACCATTGTCGGCTGGGGTTGAGTTAAGCAGACACCATTGTCCAGGTATGCAAAAAGAAAGGTTGTGCTGTATAATTATATATATATATATATATATATATATATATATAATAAAATTAATCAATGGAGTATCCAAAGGATTATTAAATGTGCAAGTGATATAAATGAAATATGCCACAATGATTATTAAATATTAAATGAATGAATATAAAGTGATATCAAAAAAATGTTGTCAATAAAAAGTTCATAGATTAGGCATAAAAATCCCAAATAGTGCTGTGCAAAATCGCAGATCAACTTGTGATGATATCCACGAAAGGTGATTCATGAATAATCCCACCACTGTCCAAATAATGCGCTTACCAGCTGCCAAAAGGCTTGAGCTTATGGCTATTACCCAGCCGAGGACTTTTCCTCCTTGTTTCTCCCACGTTTGTCAGATCGTTCCGTCTGTGTCAGCTCCAAAAGTACCAGCTGTTCAGGGCTGCTAGGAAACTTGACCAATATTTTTTACCTCACCAGGTAGCAAATTACTCGTGGGCCAAAAAAAACAAAGGCAGACCATGGGTGGGATAAAAAATATCGCCAAACGCGTATACAAATACAGTTTAAAATCAAAGAATAAAAGTTTGCGGCCGGCCGGCTGCAGTAACACACGCCCATGCTAACCAATGGGACGTTGCGTGCGGTGACGTCAGCACGACGCTCCCTCCCTACGCGTTTCGTCACAGGTATAACGTAGTCGTGGGGCACAGGCGGCGTACTGACGCACCGCTTATTATACAGAAAACCAAGCCTCGATCTGAGTGGTGAATGGCTGGTTCTAATTACTCTATCTTGGAACATGGCGAAAAAACCTTCTGCTGCCAGGAAGTTATTTTGATTGCAGAAACACTAACGTATATGCTCGTTAGCCGTGTAAATTATCTAACAACTAACAATCCACCCATGTCAACAATATAAAGGGCCCGCGGAAAATGAGGAGGATGGAGCTTATGTGTACATAGATGGACCGAATCGCGGTAATAACAACAAATAGCAACAGTGTCTGTCTCATTCCAGGGACAGCCACATTGCCATTCATATTGTATCCATACACACACAGAAACACTCTTAAACATGGTCAAATTACCGATAAGTTGGGCCCCCAAATGGTTCAAAAAGAACTGAAAGGAAATAAATCAAGATTAGGGGTATTGTCTGCTTTGGTTTGTCAACCGTTAACAGGGCAATCAAATAAACCAGCCTATATACCCATTGAAGGGTAATAAATCAAGATTAGGGGTATTGTCTGCTTTGGTTTGGTGTGCTATGCAATCCGATACCAGATCTGGGAGATTTGCCCTTTGAGATAAAGAAACATATACACAGCAGGTTTCTCTCCGAGCAAATCTAATCTTTATTCTTGGGTGTCGATATAAGAGGGCTTTTCAGAAAGTACCGCCCTTTAACAGATTATCCAATCATATACAGAGACGCACAAGTACAGTCTGACGCCCACAGTGAAACTAATTATTTCTAAAATATCACGTGCTTTACGAGAAATGAAACTCAACAGAAGATTACAGTATTATGGAAAACGAAACTACATTAGCAAGACTTGAGCATACTTCACAAAATGGATGTTAGAGACACACAAAATGGAAGCTGACTATAATACAAAGAAGTAGTTAAACTAAATATCCCTTCAATCCCCTCTTAGATCATATAAGATGATCTCTACATTCTATGTTGTGCTTTAATACTTCTTTTGGGCTGTGGCATAGATTGCCTGATGACTCTTCATGTATGTCATGTGAGATAGAACCTTATCATCAGGAGATCGAAGGTGCGCAATTATGTAAGTGCAACATTTAAAATGGAGGTAAAGAATCAGAGCAAGGATAAATACCATAACAAGGACAATGTCTTTTAACCATAAAAATATACCTCCAAGCTCAAATCCTACATTGGCAAATGGGTTCCATGTTTTAGCAATGTCCCTAGCTTCCTGCTGGAGCTGGCCTCTAGTGGATGTCCCCTTTTATAATCCCCTACCATTCCCATGACAGATAACAAGGATACAAGGTAACACCATCCCTTAACATGGAGGGGCACCCAGGGACAACACACTTTCCTACAACATACATGGATACTTTGTCCCAGTGCAAAAGGTCTCTTAGCGACAAACTCATGAGTGTACTTGTCCTGTGTTGCGATTTATAAATTAGTGTAATATTTCACCTACATTTTTAGAGAAAAAGAAAAAGTTATGCAAAGTACAGTTTAACCCTGGGTCAGTTACTTGAAACAGTGAGCAGGCAGGGGCAGAGACTCCGGATTCGCACATGGAGATATTAAATATTGACCTGCTGCAGAAAGAGGGGTTAGTCTGTGTCTCATTCCCTAAATTAAAACACCAAACAGGGGAATGACTTCTACCTGCTATTGGAAAGGTAACAATGTTGTTTATGTACATAGTGGATATGTTAGTCAAGAATACAGTAGGAGTCTCATTGAGAAAGGAGGAAACATTTAAAGGTACAGCCAAAAGGGCAATTCGGGCAGGGCTAGGATGTAATATTATTATTATTATTATACAGGATTTATATAACAGTCCGCGTAGCGCTTAATATGCTACATATTCAACATTCTTCATACCCTGATTTTTTTTAGCATAAGCATACTTAAATTTTAGCAAAAGCATCTTATCAGTAAAACTATCTCCAATCTCTCTCTTGGTTCTAGCTTGTGTCAATATAATGTTCTTGTGTGTGTGTGTTGTTGTGTGTGTGTGTGTGTGTTTGTGTTGCCACAGATACTTTTAATTGCACCCAAATCTTCAGGGTGGTAGATACAGTTAGTGGTGATCCAGGTGGGTAGGAACACTGTCAGAGAGATCAGGATTAGTGGGCAGAATGCCTTGTCAGAAGTCTGTGGTGAAGTAAGCAAGGTCATCTTCTCTGGCCGGACCTGCTTTCCCAGGAACTCCTTCATCTGCTTGGACTTCTGCTTGAGGGCCTCCTGTATCCAAGATCTCCTTCTTGCTCTTGGGGCTTTGGGCAACCTTTTTTACTCTGTTGGCATGGATCCAGGACTGACAATTTTCCACTAGGATGGCTGTTCTGGTCACTGCAACCACTGTGGTAGGAGGTCCAAAGGGACACTCTTGCTTCTTATTTCTGTTCAGCTGATGGACCACCACAGTGTCTCCCAATTTGAAGGGGTGAGTCGTTTCCTGTGAAGAAAAAGAAAAAGGTGCGAGCAACATTTCTCTCAACTGTTTACAATGTTTCAACCAATTACCTTACATATTCTTCCTGTAATAAGTCTAAATCTCCCTTTTCTATCATTAAATGTGCTCTGGCCCATGGGGTGGGGAAAAGTCGACCCATCAAGACATCAAAAGGTGAATACACTGTTGTCTTGGAAGGGTCATTCTTATTTCTGCCAGGACTGCTGGGAGGACCTTCTTCCAGTTGGCAAAGGTTCCTCCTGTGGCCTTTCTTATTTTGTCTTATTATTTGTTCTGTTTATTCTTTCTACTATCCCTGAGCTTTGAGGGTGTTAGGGAATGTGAAACTTCCGTTCTATCTTGAGAGTTTTTACCCAGTCCTGGCAGACCATTGATACAAATGTAGGTCCATTGTCTGAGTTTATAAGAAGTGGGCATCCCCATCGAGGAATGATTTCCTGAACGAGGATCCTCACTACTGTTTGTGCATCTTCTTTTGTGGTGACAAAAAGTTCAACTCAACTTGAGAACTTGTCCACAATTTCCAAAAAATATTCCTGTCTTTTGCCTAGTTTGGGCATGTGTGTGAAGTCAATCTGCAAATGTGTAAAAGGAATTGTTGGATATATCAGGTGTTCATGTTCGGCCTTGTGTGGGTTGTTCCTGATTCATGTGATGCATCTTGCTACATAAAATTGGCCAGGAAAGTTCTGTAATGTAAAAGTCTTTCTCCAATAGTTCACAAGTGGCTTTCCAGCCTCTGTGACCTATTCCATGGAACTGGGAAATAAAAATGATGCATAAAAAGTGATGCACTAGCTACAAAAGTGATGCACTAGCTACTGGTATACATGGCTTCCCCTCTTTGCAGAGAAATCCAGTCTTTTGGATCTTTCTGCACACCTATTTTGTCCCAACCTCTGAGATCAGCTTCGTTTGCCATACCTGCAAATCTGAAAGAACCTGATCAAAAAACAAAAAACAAAAAGAAAACAACAATTCTGGTACTAGCATGGGCATTTGGATCTGTGCATTTTGTGAAGTAGCAGCTTGTTTAGCAGCTAATCAGCCAGAGCATTTCCCTTGGCTATCTGTTTGTTGGCCTGTGTATGCTCTGCAGTGTTGTGGAAGATACAGACCTGGGTGATGTGTCTTGGTGAATGAGGTCTATGCAATCATGTTGTGGCACAACCTCATTCTGCTCTCCTTTTAATCCTAAAAGGGCATTTGTATTGGTGCTGGTCCTGAAGTGGGAGAAGCATATTTGATGTGCAATTTTTGATTGGACATCAAGATCAACTCATAGCCGCTCAACCTTTTGAGCAGACATGTGCTGCGTATGTACATTTTTCATACATTGTGGGTGGTGTTAAGTGTAGTGTCGTGCCCCAGAGTGAAAGAAGTGGCCATCTCAAAACCATCATCGAATAGGATGCCTCTGAGACACACAGGCTTGCCTTGAACCTGCACCGGAACCATCTTTGAAAAAAAATAATAGGGCGCAACTTGCCTCCATGCTCCTGAGCGAGGACACCTGACACGTCCTTACAATTTTCCCTTGCAAACAAATTAAACATTTTTCCTGCAAACAAATTAAACATTTTTCCTAGTTAGGGAGGCCGAGCCCTGGAGCCATTACCATAGCATTTTTCAAATACACAAAAGCATTGCACATTTCATTTGACCATTTTATACAATCTGGCATGTGTAAACCTGTGGCTTGTCTCAGGAGATTGTAGTAGGAACAGTCAGGTACTCATTGGCGGCAGTAACCAATCATAATTACCAAGAAAGGTGAACATGTCTTTCTTAGCAAGTGGGCGGGGCAGACCCACAAGAGCCATAGCTCTTCTGTGATTGACTTTCCTTTCTCCTTTTGAGAGTACAAACCAAAATATTCAACCTTTTCTGACACCATTGCAATTTTTCTTTGACACTTTGTGACCACTTTCAAAAATACATTTCAAAAGATCTCTCCCATCCTCCAGGGCGGCCACCCGAGTAGAACTGCAGACGAGGAATTCATCCACATACTGCAGCAGGGATGAACAATGTCCTGGTATCCAAGCTCTGAGAGTAGTTTGGAATAGGCTACAAGGGAGTCTATATATAGCCCTGGGGCATTCTGCACCATGTTAGTTGGCGGTTTAAAAAAAAAACATAAAGCAAAGATTGGTTGTGCCTCCTCATCCACAGGGACGGAAATAAAAATGCGTTCAATAAATCAATCACAGTAAAATACTCTGCATCGTAATGTATGGCGGTAAATATTGATGGCACATCAGGCACTTTTGGGGCAATCGGTACCACTAGGCTATTGATGGCCCTTAGGTCTTGTACAAACCTATAATCACAATTGCCTTCTTTACTTTCTTACCTTCTCTTTTGTTAATATAGAACAAGGTAATTTCCCTTTAAGATCCCTTTTATAAAAAGAAATCTTTTTTCTTTTTTTTTTTTGTGTGTGCCCTGGTGTTTCAAACTCACTCATTCTGCTATTCTCTGTGTCCTTGTGTCTGTGCTGCTCTGTTATCTGGGTTATGGAATGTAAGGGGGGGGGGAAGCGGGCGCCTGATAAAGGCATGGAGAAAGTTAATTTAACCTCTAAATTCACCATCCCATGGCTCTGCTAACCTATCTTGGGCAGCTTTTGGGCTAGGATGCCATAGGGAGCCCCGGGCCAGCCAGAGATCTCCCACAGCATCTTCTTTATAGACAAGCTTCATACATTATTATTTACAACCAAACAAATTTTTTTTTTTTTTTTTTTTTCTTTCAAATTTTTTTTTTTTTTTGGCAGAGTGCCAACAGGTTCAAACAGTACTTGCAAGTTCTGTACTGCCAATGCCGCAAACAATTCTTCACAATATCTATTAGCTTAGTGAGATATAAGTACTTGAACCATGTTGGCAAAAAGCCAAACATCCCAATCTTCACTTTCCCTGCATAGCAGCAAAAGGAATCATTACCTTTAAGAAAATATTACTAACACTGCTATTTTTCTGCTAACTTTCTAGTCAAAACATTCATACATAAATCATTAAGAATAAACATCAATACATCACCGGATACTGTAGCATTACTCTGTGTTTCGATCGGGAACTTCCATCAATCACAAAAGAACCCGGAATTCATAGGAAGGCACGTCTGTCGCTCTTAAATATAAGTCCTATGATAACACGGAGCAGTGGAAGGCGTTGTCTTACCTTACAAACGCTGACAAATTCCACACAGACAGTTTACAAGTTAGCTTATCATCTACGCAAAAGATAAGAAAAGCAAAGAGATCGGTTTTGTCCAGCACACCTTAGCAGACTTCTTGTTTTGTTTTGTAATTACAGTACTGTATTATCATTGACCTATGGTCAATCCTGGCACCCTCCCGGGGTCCACATTAACGACTGTCCACCCCCGAACAGACGGCTGCGGCAGACTTATAATGAGGACTACACAGAATCCTCCCTGTTCACACCGAACAGATGCTTTCTTCTAAAGCATATGCTATTACCCAGAATAGCTATCCCGTTCAGCCTTCAAGGCTACGGGTGCTGTTATCTCAACAGCGCTTGACTTTCTTCAAAGTCTAAAAACTATTTCTACATAAATCACAGGTCCCGTTAAAGGAACGATTTCTAAATAGAGGTCACGGTGAGAGAAGATATATATCAAGTCTACTCACCCGCGACATATAATAATCGATCCCGGACGAGCCCCCAAACTGAAAGGAAATAAATCAAGATTAGGGGTATTGTCTGCTTTGGTTTGGTGTGCTATGCAATCCGATACCAGATCTGGGAGATTTTCCCTTTGAGATAAAGAAACATATACACAGCAGGTTTCTCTCCGAGCAAATCTAATCTTTATTCTTGGGTGTCGATATAAGAGGGCTTTTCATAAAGTACCGCCCTTTAACAGATTATCCAATCATATACAGAGACGCACAAGTACAGTCTGACGCCCACAGTGAAACTAATTATTTCTAAAATATCACGTGCTTTACGAGAAATGAAACTCAACAAGAAGATTACAGTATTATGGAAAAACGAAACTAGAAATTAGCAGGACTTGAGCATACTTCACAAAATGGATGTTAGAGACACACAAAATGGAAGCTGACTATAATACAAGAGAAGTAGTTAAACTAAATATCCCTTCAGATTCGGTACAATTTTGCTTTAACCTCATATATTGACTCTTGGGTACAGAGTGAAGCCAAGAGGAATGGTGACAACTCTGTCGGAATATATGAGTTACGGTCAGTGGACTTGAAGAATGTGGAGGTGACGAATTTCTCTTCACCTGCCACTATCTTCAAATCCCAAAAATGAATCTCATTATGACTAGCCTCATAAGTCAGATGAATGCCCCTATTGTTGACATTTAACGAATCCATGAATTCGTCCAAAGAGGTTCTATTGCCATGCCACAGGAGGAGGACGTAGTCTTTGTAGCCTGCCCATAAAGCGACCTCAGGTCTACCTTGGGCATAGACGGCGTCCTCCTCCCACTGGACCATGAACAGATTCGCCAAGCTAGGGGCGTATTTCGCCCCCATTGCTACGCCCCTATCTTGGCGATAGAACTGTCCATTGAACCAAAAGAAATTGTGAGTAGCTGCAAACTCTAACAATTCCATAATGTATTCAATTTGTGCCACCACAAGTTGTGAATCTCTGTATAAAAAGTGTTTAACTTCTCCTAGGCCAAGCTCATGTGGAATAATGGTATACAGTGACGTAACATCAGCTGTAACCAACCACATCTTCCCGAGGTTTGAGGCCCGCCAGAAGGTTAATAACATGACGCGTGTCTTTCACAAAGGAGGGCATCACGTGTACGATATACCGCGTAGTAGATATACTATTAATAGTATATTAACCATTGTCCAGGTTCCTGCTTGGTATATGAGTGTTTGCGTACTAATCCCCCACCTCCCACCTGTGCGCATAATTCAGTCAACATTTCCTCTGGGGGGGGGGGGGGGGATGCTCCTCTGGTCTGGAATCTCCTTGACTGAGTATTTTATGAATTATAAAAATGTTTATGTATCCCAGCCATGACAGGATGCTGCAACTTTATCTTCGTCAGAGAGTGCGGTGTCCTTGTGCGAGAAGAGGCCGGTGGCGCCATCTTGGAGGAGGCCTGCGCCTTTTGGATGTGTTTGCTCTTAATCTTCACCTTAGAGCCACCTGTGACCATGTTGCGGCTGTCCAGGTGATGGCTAAGGCTGGGAGAGGCGATGGGAAGCCACGGCTGTGTCTGGCAATTAATGCTTACAGTCATTGCAGTGCGGAGCTCTAGCTGGGCATGTCCATCGCGGTGAGCTTTGCGAATGTTCCCCCCTCCCCTGAATAACTTTCCCAATACTTTTGGTTAAATAGTGTATATGTAGAAGGAAAGCTCTTCATCTGGGAGATGGAGAGATGGAGGAACTCTTGTGCTGTTGTAGGTACAATGGAAACAAAATAGAAAACATGAGAGCAACATGGGGGGAGGGGCGCAATATCTTAGATTTCAGGTATGTAGAGAGTACCATAAGGGATCCTCTTATCTTAACTTTTAATCAGTAAGCTGTTTATGGTTCTCTGCCCTTAGAGATTGCTGAGTTTAATTCAGCCCCCGGAAGGATTTACTCCCTGACCAGGCTATTCTTTGCGATACGGCACAGCGTTACTTTAACTGACAATTGCGTGGTTGTGCGATGCTGTACCCAAACAAAATTGATGTCAATTTCTTTTCCCACAAATAGAGCTTTCTTTTGGTGGTATTTGATCACCTCCTGGGATTTTTCTTTTTTGCACTATAAACAAAAAAAAAAACATGATTTTGGAAAAAAACACAACATTTTTTACTTTCTGCTATAATACTTATCCAAAAAAAAAAAAAAAATGTTTTCATCAGTTTAGGCCAATATGGATTCTGCTACATATATTTGGTAAATAAAATCGCAATAAGCGCATATTGAATGGTTTCCGCAAAAGTTATAGCGTCTACAAAATAGGGGAAAGATTTAAGGACTTTAAATTTGTTTTGTTTTTACTAGTAATGGCGGAGATTTGCAATTTTTAGCGGGATTGCCACGTTGCAGCCGACAAATCTGATCCTAAGTGACACTTTTTGGTGACCAGTGACACCAAAACAGCGATCAGTGCTATAAAAATGCACTGATCACTATAAATGGCACTGGCAGGGAAGGGGTTAACACTAGTGGTGATCAAAGGGTTAAGTGTTCCCTAGGGAGGTGCTTTCTAACTGTCAGGGGGATGGGCTCACTGGGAGTAGAGAGAGATTCCTGTTACTGATCACTAGGAACAGCTGATCTCTCTCCTCCCCTGTCAGAACAGGGATCCGCCTTGTTTACAAAGGCAGATCCCCGCTCTGCCTCTTTCCCATGATTGCGGGGTGCCGGGGGACATGGAGTCCGCCAGACCTGCGGGTGAGCTGTGAGATACGTGGCAGGTAAGCGCACACGCAAAAGCCAGTGCACGAACCGACGTACCAGTATGGCGATTTGCGCAGCTTAGCCACCTTGCCTCAGTATAAATGCTGGTCGCCAACTGGTTAGTGTGTCCACTGACATAAAATCATACGTTAGTAAACACTCTTTAGGGATATTTTCTTTCTGACTGCCTACTAGTATTGTTACTTGTTTTTATCATTACACTGACTGGCTATACTTAGACCTATATCTAGTAACGTTACCTGGTGTCACCCAAGTCAGTATGTAAGCATCCAGTAGGAGGAGGGGTCTATATACTGAATATCTTGAATGATGGCTCTCGACAAATCCTGCTCCATCTATAAATGCGCGGCACTAAATCTTACGCTTCTCATGACACAAACTGTGCGCTTACCAAAATGCAACCGTGTTGCTAATTAAAGCCACCAACATAGAACCCTTAAAAATTGTACATTACATTTGATACTGGGATTACAGTTATGGTACAAAGGTACACTACTTTATTGGAGGTCTATGACAAAGAAAAATATACATTTGATGGATTCCCTGATGCGTTTTTTGGAATAGTATTTAAAAATAAATTTGTATATGTGTGATTATTTACCATATAATTATGCTAAATTTGTATTTTACATTTTTTTCCACTAACAGGGCACTTTCTTTCCTGGGCATGAGCATCTGTTTGGCTCTGATGTTCGTCTCCTCCTGGTATTATGCACTTGTCGCTATACTTATTGCTGGACTGATTTACAAGTACATAGAGTACCAAGGGTAAGTGTTTTTGGTTTTCATTAATTATCATGCATTTCCCAAACCTAAAATATAAGGTCCTGCTTGTTTCTGCTAGTAAAATGCTGTTAATGATTCAAAAACTGTGGATGCAGTTTGGCTTTTCTACTTGTCCCCTTTTTTTTTAAATGACACACACCTTCTAGTATAGCCTTCTATTACAGAAAAGTATACTAAAACTCCCCTCCCAAGGCACTTCTGCTTCCTGTTTGTCTTCCATTGCACAGTAATAATAATCCACTTTTTCTCGGCTTGCTAAAAGCCGCAGTATAGCCAAAGCCCGTTTTTGGCTGTACTTATCCTGTTGATCACAGGAGTGCAATCCGTTTTGCACTCCTGTGACCTGTTTTCAGAAGAGAGCAGGCTGAAGTCCGCTCTCTGCTGACGTCACAGAAGTCAGTCCAGGCACCGCATCATCACAACAATGGAAGTCGGGATCCGCCAGGTGCCTGGACTGGCACCCCACTCAGAAAACTGTTGAGAGTCTGAGCAAGACGCTTCCCGCACCTCCACAGCTCAGGACTTAAATGAGCAAGGAGGAAGCAGAGCAGAGAGCTGCTGATTGACAGTCTGCAGCTCTTTGCTCAGGGAACTGTCAGAACCGAGCGATCGGCGGTGTTCAATCTTTTGGTTCTCAGTGTAGGGGGACAGATGCAGCATTGGACTGATGCTGCATCCACCTAGGTAAGTATAAATCAGGAAGAAAAAAAAAAAACATACTTCTCTTTTAAATAATATTTATGGCCAGTCTTCAAACATGTTTGTCCCACTAGAGGGGACAAACGGTGTAATATCCCACTCTAGTGCTTACTCTTTGCCTATGCAGAACATTTAGGGCTCTTTAGCACGGGGCGGATCAGTGCAGATCCGCCCCGTGGATATCCGCTTGCTCAGCGGGGATCGCCGGAGCGATCTCCGCTGAGCAGGAAGATGACAGGTCCCTCTCTGCACTCCGTGCAGGGACGGACCTGTCACAGCGCCGCTCTTCCCTATGGGGGATCGGGTGACGACGGATCGTAGAGAGCTGCTGATCGTCATCTGATCCGCTCTGCAGACGGATGGAAAAATAGGGTTTTCCTCCGTCTGCAGAAACGGACCATAGCGGGCATGGACGAGTTCGGGTGTCAGCGGATGCTCATCCGCTGACACCCGCTATCCCATAGGGATACATGTATGTCCGTTTTTCATCCGAAAACGGATGGATGAAAAACGGACATACGGACCGTCCGTGTGAAAGAGCCCTCAAAAACCACCGCAGAACACCTGTCTATAATCCAAGGATGGAAAATAGTTGTATACTTCTAATATTCAATTTGAAAAAAGTGATCACAACAAAGTGTCGATTTACTGTGTCCATATTATTTGTAAACATTCAAATCTTCTGTGCCAACTTCAAGTGATTCATGTTCAAAAAAGAAGAATCCAGTGACCCTGATTATTAGTGCTCAACACACACACCATATGAAAAACTCACCAGATCTCTTGTGACCCATTATAACAAAATAATGTCTCATCACGCTTTTTGTGTGGTTACTGCTGCACTTTCACACCACCTGCTCTCTCCTTCCGCAAACGGTTCCCTCTGTTGTTGCTAGCCTTCAATTTTCATTATGCCACCATAAAGAATAAATGTGGGGAACTCCAATTTTATTGACTAACATATTGCAGTAGAAGGTTTACATATGAATGTTTATGATCGCAACATATACATATTGCTAGGCTTTATTTTGAGCAGGTTTTTTTTTTTTTTACTCCTATTTTTTTAACACAGGATGAATTGTGGTGAATTTTAAGGTGACACTATATACTATGTTTAAAAAAAAAAATGTAATGGAATAGAGCACAAAGCACTGCTCCTCTTTCAATAATTGTTAGTGTAATATTGTCTTTAATATTATAATTGAAAACCTACACCTACTTCCACCCACGTTTAGGGCTAAAGCTAGACACAAGCACTTCAAGATTTTTTGGGGCTTTTCAGAACAAAAGCAAACACTTGGCTACCCCTATCAATATAATAAATTTACAGCAGCCCTCTAGCTGTCAGCGTTACTGCCTCCACATTTTGGTTTGCATGCAGATGGGGAGACAGAAGGCCTGTGACCAAAACAAAAGAATGCATGTAATAATAATTGTAAGTGTTAAGGACATACTTCACATAAGGTATTAATAGTGGGTTATTAGTTTAAAAGTTGATTGCTTAAATTGAGTGTAGGTGAACAATGAAGAGGGGATGCATGTTAAAGACTCTCTTACCTATACGTTTGCAGAAAACGCAATATATCCAAATATGGATCAGGGAACAGGGTTTTCAAAATACTTTTCTGCCCTGCCAACTTAAACATCACAATAGAAAAAGGTAAATCAGTATTGTCATCTGTGACAATCCTAACATTTGCAAAAGCCAAACCGTGTGTAGAAATGATATAGACCATATACACCAATATATAGCATCTAAAATAATAAAAAAAAACACATTGCACATTGCAAAAAAATATATATAATTTATGAAAAGGAAAAATGCTGTAAGCAAGCTTTTAAAATACTTGTTTTGCTCTGTGCTTTTACCTGTTACGTTTTTCAAGTTAGCGGTGTCATCTGATGGATAAACTATCACTATCTGGCACCAGATGGAGCGTCTTTGGGTGGCAATGGTTTGATTAACCTTTGATTCACATTATAGTGGATCACAGTCTCCCTCACCAGGACCACATTTTCATCTATGGCCCAGGTTAGGTTTTTCTTGCACTCCCTGGGCTGCTGGCCACTGCCCTTACCCCTCTGCAGTACTGAAAAACACAACTAACTGCCGGGTGCTGGAGGCGCTTAGCACACAGTGCTCAACTAAGTAAGATTTAAGTTTAAAAAATGTACAATGGACATTTCATAAGTGAAAAAGCAATGGACTTGTTCAAAGCCACTTTTTCTTCCAGCATTCCTAGGTCTGCTAAAATCTCTTCTCTTTGGGCAGATCATCTGGCCTTTGGGAACATCTGTGATATACCATTGCATGTCCCCATCTTGTCCAGTCATTTTGCCTACTCAAATTGCTGTGGGTAGTTCTGGTATGTACCATGGCACGTTCGGTGTGATCCCCTAGGCACAGGCTGATATCCTACGTTCCCAAAGCTTCCAGTTGCAAGCTTTCTCAATGACTTCATGGGCAAATGCAGTCAGCACACAGTCTACCTAATGCATACTGGTCTTGCTGTAGGTTGGTGGGATACTTAATCTTTTGTTTTTGGCTTGGGATTCGGTTCATCACTTGGGGTATCTGGAAATCATTCTGAACATGGTTCAGTTTGAATGGTTCTCTCCCAGGAATAATCTTTTCTTCTTTTCTCATACTACTTAGGATATCACCATGGCAGCAGCTTCTTGTTGCTCTGAAAGAAACATGTCTTTATGTGCTGCCAAGTGTGGTAGCAAGATTCTTCTAGTTTTGTAGGACTTATGTTTCAAGCTTATTTGTGTCTTTTTGCCTTAAGGTGGGCTTTGGCTGGCGGGTTTTTCATGCATTAGTACCTGGAATAGAAGTATGGATCCTTCCCCTGTTGTTCCTGAAACTGTGCTACTGGATGGGGACACCAGGTTGGACCTCCTGATCAACCTGTTCAGATCTGTTTTGGATGGATTTGCTTTGTGTAACGATCCTCTGTCAGTGGCAGTGGCTGCTTTTCAAGCCCAGTACTTCTAGCATTACACCTATCTCTCTGTGGGCTTGTGATAGTGGGTCTCTCAGGGCTTTCAGGCTTTTAGTTCAGTAGATGTGGTTCTACAATCTGATGGATACTTGGCAGTTTATCCGTGGGTTCTTTACATCCACCTGGATCTGCAGTCCTAGGACCACATATTTTCATCCTGCTGCGTGGTTGACAGTAGTACCCTTGATGGATTCATTTTTTCGCTGCTGGCTTTAAGATCTTCTAGTTTTCCGTTCCTGTTCTGTCTTGGGTGTTTTCTTCCTAGTTCTCTTGTGTTACCTTCTGTGACTAAAATATAATGGTGACTGTGCTGTACCTATTGTATTCATTAGCAAAAATCTAAATGTATTTTCAAAAAATACAATAATTAGAAAATGCAGACATGTCAAATGTGCAAATTTTAATGGTATATAAATTCAGAGGATTCATAGGGTGTACATAAATCCATTTCCTTAAAAAAGTGTCCCATTCACTCAAATTCATGTACATAATAAAGTGTCCCTTGCATAAGAAATTTCCAGTGCAAAGTTCTTTCAAAGATGCTAGTGCTTCAAGTAGTATTCTTTTTTTCAATTCTACAGTGTCCACACTGTGTCTTTCCCCACCTTCCACCCTAATTCCTCACCAAACTCAATTATTATCAAGCTTTCCCTATATTCCACATATCCAAACCAAACACTGCCACACTTTCCAGCCACTATTGGGTTAAACCAATCCACTCTTCCGACATTTCCCTAGTAAATACTCTTGCTCTCCTGTTTTTTTTGTCAAGTCATGGAACTGGAGACTATCTGTCAGACGGGAACCAAGTCGCCATAGTCTTTCTACCATATATGCAGCTCTGATTCAGCCAGCGGTAGATTTCACCCCTGGTTTTCTCTCTAGATGGGAATTTGATTTGGCCATGCAATTCACTGATTTACAAAAATAGAAAATAATCCTTATAATAATCTTTTTCCAGAAGTCTTCTATTGCCACAAAGATTCAGAAGACCAATTACAAGATCTTAACTAGATGGTACAGGGTGCCCACGACTCTGTATTGCTTCTTTCCTCAGGTATCAGACACCGACTGGCGATGTGGTGCTAGGCAGGGTACGATGCTGCATAATTTTTGGGACGGCCCAAAAATTACTCAGTTTCAGCAAGCCGTGGTCTGGACCGTTAAACACCTGACAAATGTTGTTCAGGTGTGGACAGGTCGTTCTGCACCTCACAGAATGACCCATTACCTTATTACAGATACAAGGTATAAAGTTGTCAGCCCCAGGAGGGGTGGAGATAATTTTAGGATTTTGTGTAAACAAGAGGTGTTTTGGATTTTTTCTTCACAAACTAGAATGCCAGTAGGTTTAAATGTTGAGTGGGATTTGATGTCTTTTGGTCTGTTTCAGGTCGGAATTCAGCCCAAAATTCTGGCTGAAATCGGACTTAAAATGGTGAATGGGGGACACACCGGACCCCTGCTGTGAGCCACTTGTGAAGATAGTGTGAACCCAGCCTGAATCTTGGTGTTAGATGGATTATCTAACATGGTTTTAGCCCATGGGTGGATACAATACAAACTTCATGGAAACACTCATGGGACAAAATTATCACGTCCATTGGTGTATTGTGTTCTATTAAAGAGGAAGTGAAGCCTATGTAAAAAAAAAAAAAAAAAAACGGAACCTACAATGCAAAGGCATAATGAGCTAGTATGCATAGCATACTAGCTCATTATGAATGACTTGCCTGAGAACGAAGCCCCCGAAGCGGTCCTCATCCACGATCTTCTGCGCCGCCATCAAACCCGGAGTGACTTCCGGGTCTCGCCGCTCCAGCGCTGTCATTCGCTGGAGCGGCGATGACGTCACTCCCGCGCATGCGCACGAGAGCGGCATATCGCCGTGATCTCGGCGTGCGCCTGCGGGCCGCTGTCTACGGCGCATGCGCCGTAGATAGCGGTGCGTTTTCTTTTCTAAATATCTCCTAAACCATGTAGGTTTAGGAGATATTTATTGGACCTACAGGTAAGCCTTAATCTAGGCTTACCTGTAGGTCAAAGTGGTTTGTAAGGGTTTACAACCACTTTAATAGGAACATCTGCTATATCTTTTCTTTTTATTTTGTTGTTTTGTCCTTTGTGTTTGTTTATAGAGATTTTTATGTATCTTTTTTTCTTTTAGGGCTCTTTCACACAGACATGTTCGTGTACGGAGCCTGCTCTGCTCAGCAGGGGACCGCTCCGTCGATCCCCGCTGAGCAGGCAGATGACAGGTTTGTCTCTGCACTCTGTGCAGGGACGGACCTGTCAGAGTGCCACTCTTCTATATGGTGGATCGGATGCCGACGGACTGTAGAGTCGCCTGATCCGATCCGCAGACGGGTGGAAAATAATAATAATTGATTGCATTTGTATAACCATGTGAAGTTTGATATATATATATATTTATGCATGGTGGTTGCATTTTCCATGCTTCTGACAAAGCACGCTAGTCGTGCGAAACGCTTCACCTTGCTTCCCCCTGCCTGCATACTATTGTGTGCTGTTTGTTTTTACTTCGTCTCCTAAAATAAACTTTAATTGCATTGTTTATGGGAGTGCAGCCATTCCTCGTTTTATCTCTTTTTCTGCAGCAGTGACACGAGTTGTTTATTTTAATTGCAGCCTCCCCTATTCGCTTGGAGCAGCTGGATTCGTTTTTCTAAAATCTGTTACACCTTTTTATTAAAAGATATTAAAAACACAATACACCAACATCTGAATCACTGGTATTGAAGGCAGGTGATGTGGCGAGGGACAAGCTGCATCTGAAGGCAGGTGACGTGGCGAGGGACAAGCTGCATCTGAAGGCAGGTGACGTGACAAGCCCTTCCAGTCGCATACAACAGGCTGCAACATGCTACACTCTGTATTTGATGACGTCACTCCAAAACAAACCCGCGGTGCTTGTTTTGGAGTGAACTCATCCCACACAGGAACATGGAGACCGTAGATCATGGACAGCAAAAAAAAAAAAAAACTTGGCCGTTTTTTTCTCTTCCCATATCTATCCAAAGCTAGAAAATAATGTTTTGCAGGAGTAGAGCTTTAATAGAACACATTTTAAATTCACTTTTTCTTAAAGCATAGTCCAAAACCATACATCGAAATAAAATTATTTTAACAGGAAAGCAATATATTTGCCTTTTTTAAAATCATTTTAATTCTTCATTTAATAGAGCAGAGAAAGAATGGGGAGATGGAATAAGAGGTCTTTCCCTCAGCGCAGCTAGATATGCTTTGTTGAGACTGGAAGAAGGACCTCCTCACATAAAGAACTGGAGGTAAGAGTTTTTTTTACTTTTGCTAATTAAAAATTAATTTTGTTTATTTTTAATGTAAAAAAGCTTCTCTGAGTACCGTGCAAAAGTTTTAGGTGCGTGTGAATTTTTTTTGTAAATTTAAGAAAGCTTTTAGAAATAGAAGTGTTAATAGTTACTTTTTTCTAATGTTGTTAATTAATAAAAATAAAATGAACAGAAGTGAAATCCAAGTCAAATCCAATATCGTGTGACCACCCTCAAAACAGAATCCGTTCTAAGTACACTTGCACACAGTTTTTGAAGGAATTTGGCAGGTATTCTGTTCCAGACATCTTGGAGAACTAACCATAGATCTTCTGTGTATGTAGGGTGCGCCAAATCCCTCCTGTCTCTTCATGTAAACCTAGATAATAGTTGAGATCAATAATGTTGAGCTCAGGGCTCTGTGGGAGCCAAACCATCACTTCCGTGACTCCTTGTTCTTCTTTATACTAATCATAGTTCTTATAGGTGTATGTCTCTACTTCAGACAAAGATGGGAGGTTAGTCTTCAGTGGTTAAATGGAGATTCAAAGGGTGGATAATCTTAGTGTTTTAACTATAGGCCAAAAAATACTTTTTGAAACCGTTTTTTGGACATATAGGGGGTGATTTACTTAAACTGGAGAGTGCAAAATCCAGGGCTGTCTCTAACGCAGGGCAAAAGTCGCAGCTGCCCAGAGGTTGTGGGGCCCAAAGCAGCTGCCCCTTGCGCTCGCACCAGTGTTGCCATACATTAGACATTTTTTGTTTATTTTACTGGGCGCAGCGACACCGCTGTAGTCCAGCTGCAGCAGTTCCAGCTTCTGCTCTCCGCTGCCGGGCCAGCAGTGGTTGGTTGCTAGGACCGACCAGCGTCTAGCAACCAACCACGTGGTTACTATGACTCCGCTCCCCGGCATTCAGAGATCGGAACTTTCTCCTGCAGTCCTAGGCTGTTGGCTGCCACGCCTCCCAGCTCACTCTTGCAGCAGCTGGCAAACAACCACATAGCTTGCCTGACCCCCCCCCCCCCCCCCAATGTGGAACTTGCTCCTTCACCTGTCCGTTGCCAGTGCCCCCTCTGTTCTTCACATGTTATGAACTCAAATAAGGTAAAGAACTGCTAGAGGTTTACATTTAATGTTAGCTCTGGGGTCCCTGTAACTGTAAGAGGGGTGGACCTAAGGACCCTAAGTTAAGCGTGGGGAATTTTTGCAGACCCTGATGTAAGGATAAGAGCTCTGGGGACCCTGATGTAAGAAGGGGGCTCTGGGGACCCTGATGTAAGAAGGGGGCTCTGAGGACCCTAATGTATAAAGGGGTGGACCTAAGGACTCTGCTGTAAGCGTGGGGAATTTCTGGGGACCCCGATGTAAGGATAAGAGCTCTGGGGACCCTGATGTATAAATTTGGGCTCTGGGGACCTTGATGTATAAAGGGGGGCTCTGGCGACCCTGATGTAAGGATGAGTGCTCTGGTAACCCTGATGTAAGGATGAGGGCTCTAGCGAACCTGATGCAAGAAAGGGGAACTCTGGGGGCTCCGATGTAATGAGGGCTCTGGGGACCCTGATGTAAGGAGGGCTCTGGAGACCTCGATGTAACGAGGGGGGCCTTTGGGGCCCCTGAAGTAATGAGGGGGGCTCTGGGGACTCCAATGTAATGGGGGGCTTTAGGGACCCTAATATATGGATGGGGATAATTCTGGGGACCCTGATGAAAGTATGGGGGCTATAGGGACCTTGATGTAAGAAGTGGGAGCTCTGGGGACCCTGATGTAGTGAGGGGGGCTTTAGGGACTCTAATGTAATGAGGGGGGCTCTGGGGAGCCTGATATTAGAAGGGATGATTCTAGGGAGGGGGCCCTGATGAAGGGGTGAAATGTGTGGACCCTGATGTAAGGGGGGGTGGATCTGAGGACCTTAATGTGAGGGTGGGGAAACTCTGGGGACCCTGATCTAAGAAGGGGGGCTCTGGGAACCTTGATGTAAGGAGGGGGCTCTGGGGACCATAAATGTGTGTGTGTATATATAGAAGGAATTACTCTGGGGACCCTGATGTAAGTATGGGGGCTCTGAGGACCCTGATGCATGGGAGGGTCACTTTGGGGACCCTAATGTAAGGGGGGTGGCTCAGGGGACCCTGATGTAAGGAGGAGGGCTCTGGGGACCCTGATGCATGGAAGGATGGCTCAGGGGACCATTATCTAAACGGGATGGGGGACTTTGTCATAAGGGGAAGGACTCTGATAAGGAGGGTGGACTCTGATGGGGATTTGTGATGTAAGGGGGGAATTTAATGTGAACGGGAGGGCTCATCCTGACTTCTGCACTCTATATATTGTTTTGTTTGATAGACTTGCTTCTGGTGAACAGTCCTGTAGCATTCAATTAGCACATACAGCGAGTGACTGCAACGCTGATCAGTGTATTCTGACAGTGGGGGAATCCCGCTGTCAGAATACAAAGACATAGCAGGGAGGATTTCCCCATCCACCTTGAATGTGTGGATGGGGAAATTGATTCTGTTTATTTTGTTCATCTGGCTGAATGAAAAAAAAATGAACCATGTATAGCCAGCTTTACTCATGGCCCCTGTACTCTATACATTATGTTATTCATTACATAGTCCTGACCAAGGTGTTCAGTGTCCCAATAGTTGCTGGTTTTAATGAAGTTCTTCTTTAAAGTGGAAGTTCAGCCTAAAACTAACTTTCTCTAAATCTACTTGCAGCCACAATCTAAGACTAACCTATCTAGACTTTTGAAGCGGATCCGGTCGGGTCTCCAGTGGCAGAAGCTCTGCAGAGGACACAGCTGACGGCTGTGAATGAATGGGAAGTGACATCACCCATAGAGTTACTATGGGGCTTCTGTTGTCGGATGTGTCCTCTGCACCCTCCTCCACAGAGAAGCAGCCGCTGACAGCTTAATGTGGGACCAGATCGGAGCAGCTTCAGATAAGGTACAGTGCCTTGCAAAAATATTCACCCCCTTTGGCTTTTTGCCTATTTTGTTACATTACAGGCTTTAGTTAAATGAACACAATGGTCTAAATTGGTGAAGTAAAATTTAAAAAATATATACATAAAACAATTTTTCAGAAATAAAAAACTGATAAATGGCATGGGCGTATGTATTCACCCCCTTTGTTAGAAAGACCATAAAAAGCTCTGGTGCAACCAATTGCCTTCAGAAGTCACATAATTAGTGAAATGATGTCCACCTGTGTGCAATCTAAGTGTCACATGATCTGTCATTACATATACACACCCTTTTGAAAGGGCCCAGAGGCTGAAACGCCTAAGTAAGAGGCACCACTAACCAAACACTGCCATGAAGACCAAGGAACTCTCCAAACAAGTATTGGACAATGTTGTTGAGAAGTACAAGTCAGGGTTAGGTTATAAAAAAAACTATCCAAATCTTTGATGATCCCTAGGAGCACCATCAAATCTATCATAACCAAATGGAAAGAACATGGCACAACAGCAAACCTCAAATAGTAAAAGCGAAAAACAGGTACAGCGCTAAACACATAAAATTCCCAATGTGAACTACAAAGAGTGAATCAAAATAGTGATAGTCTGTCAATTTCAAATGGAAATCATACCAATAGAATAATTAAAAACCAATGGTGAAAATTTTTTAAAAATGTTAAATAATTATATAGAATATATAAATAAAAAAACAAACTTAATTGTTTCTTCCAAGACAGTGCTGCAATAATTAATAGAAAAACACTGAACACGCTTGCATGATTTGCATACAATATATACAACTAACACAAATATTTTTTGCTGAAAATTGTTGAAAAAATCATATGTGAAAAAAGTCTGAATAAAACAAAACTAAGGCAAAGTCCAAGTGGTGAAAAACTGAGTAAACAGTCCCAATTCAGGTGTGAGTGAAATAATCAAACAATCTTGAGTGAATTGACTACATAGATTGGTGAAATAGAATCCCTCCTCCAATCAGCTGAACACCCAAAGTGAGCAAATATTCTCCTTACCGACTCCAAAGACCAATATGTTGGTCTCACCAAGCCTAGGGAAAAAAAAAACTATAGTGGTGTATAGAAATCCTGGATCCGTTTTACTCAAAAGATATAAATAAGAAAAGCTCCCCTTAGTGTAGTATTTGAGTAAAATTTAACCACTTCCCGACCGCCTCACGCCGATATACGTCGGTAGAATGGCACGGCTAGGCAAAAGCACGTATATATACGTCCCCGTGACTGCGGCCGCGGGACCAGCGGACCCGATCGCTGCTGGTGTCCCGCGATCGGGTCACAGAGCTGAAGAACGGGGAGAGGTCTGTGTAAACAAACCTCTCCCCGCGCTTCCTACACAGACTGTCACTGATCCGGCTGTTCCCTGTCATCGGGAACGCCGATCAGTGACGTCAGACGTCAGCCACGCCCCCACTGTAAAAAAAAACACAACACGTCACACTAACTCCTCCCCACCCCCTAGTGGTTAACTCCTTCACTGCCACTGTCATTTACATAGGAATCAGTGCATTTAAATAGCACTGATTTCTGTATAAATGACAATGGTCCCAAAAATGTGTCAAAAATGTCCGATGTGTCCGCCATAATGTCGCAGTCACAATAAAAATCGCTGATCGCCGCCATTACTAGTAAAAAAAAAAAATATTAATAAAAATGCTATAAAACTATCCCCTATTTTTGTAAACGCTATAACTTTTGCGCAAACCAATCAATAATCGCTAATTGCAATTTTTTTTTACAAAAATATGTAGAACAATATGTATCGGCCTAAACTGAGAAAAAAAAAATTTTTATATATTTTTTGGGGATATTATAGCAAAAAGTAAAAAATATTGCATTTTTTTCAAAATTGTCGCTCTATTTTTGTTTATACCGAAAAAAATAAAAACCGCAGGGGCGATCAAATACCACCAAAAGGAAGCTCTATTTGTGGGAAAAAAAGGACGCCAATTTTGTTTGGGAGCCACGTCACACGACCGCGCAATTGTCAGTTAAAGCGACGCAGTGCCAAATCGCAAAAAGGGGCCTGGTCCTTTGGCTACAAATTGGTCCGGGGCTGAAGTGGTTAATAAGCTCAAAAGGATTGCACTTACAGGAAAAGACTTGTTATGCGCGGTGTATCATACAAATTTCAATAGCGACGTCTCCTGGGGCTTCCTCTGCTCGCTCTCCGCTATGGACCATCACCTCCGAAGAGGAAAACGTGATGACGTCAGTAACACAAGGGAGGAGCTTGTGTTACTAACGTCATCAAGTTTTCCTCTTCGGAGGTGATGGTCCATAGCGGAGAGCGAGCAGATTAATTTCAGGCTCATTTTACTTCTTTTAAGCACAGTGTTTGGCCTTTTGGCTGTTTTTTATTTTCTATAAAACAGCAAACCTGCCAAGAGACGGCCGCACACCAAAACTCCTGGACCGGGCAAGGAGGGCATTAATCCGAGAGGCATCACAGAGACCTAAGGTAACCCTGGAGGAGTTGCAGAGTACCACAGCAGAGACTGGAGTAGCTGTACATAGGACAACAAAAAGCCATACGTTCCGTAGAGTTGGGCTTTAGGGTAGAGTTGCCAGAAGAAAGCCATTACTTTCAGCAAAAAACAGAATGGCACGTTTTGAGTTTGCGAAAAGGCATGTGGGAGGCTCCCAAAATGTATGGAGGAAGGTCCTCTGGTCTGATGAGACTAAAATTTTACTTTTTGGCCATCAAAGAAAACGCTATGTCTAGCGCAAACCCAACACATCACCCAAAGAACACCATCCCCACAGTCAAACATGGTGGTGGCTACTGTGGGGATGTTTTTCAGCAGTCAGGACTGGAAAACTGGTCAGAGTTGAGGGAAAGATTGATGGGGCTAAATAAAGGTATATTCTTTAGCAAAACCTGTACCACTCTGTGTGTGATTTGAGGCTAGGATGGAGGTTCACCTTCCAGCAGGACAATGACCCCAAACACACTGCTAAAGCAACACTTGAAGGGTTTAAGGGGAAACATGTAAATATGTTGGAATGGCCTAGTCAAAGCCCAGACCTCAATCCAATAGAAAACCTGTGGTCAGACTTAAAGATTGCTGTTCACAAGCGAAAACCATCCAACTTGAAGGAGCTGGAGCAGTTTTGCAAGGAGGAATGGGCAAAAATCCCAGTGGTAAGATGTGGCAAGCTCATAGAGACTTATCCAAAGTGACTTGGAGCTGTGATAGCTGCAAAAGGTGGCTCTACAAAGTATTGACTTTAGGGGGGTGAATAGTTATGCACATTGACTTTTTCTGTTATTTTGTCCTATTTGTTGTTTGCTTCACAATAAAAAAAAAAAAACATCTTCAAAGTTGTGGGCATGTTCTGTAAATTAAATGATGCATATCCATTCCAGGTTGTGAGGCAACAAAACAGGAGTATATCGATTTCTTCTTTACAGGGCTAGATAGGTTAGTCTTAGATTGTGGATGCCTGTAAATTTAGAGATTTTAGTTTTAGGCTGGACTTCCACTTTAAGGTAGGCTCAGTCAGACATTGGTCAATTTCTGTGATGGAAACATTTAATAAAAAAAAGATCATTCATTCTGAGGTTTACTGTATATGTGTCTGTTAAACTGTTACTTGTGGCTCAGTAATTAGGTGTATTTTGTGGTACAAGGACTATGTATGTGTGTGCAGTGTAAACAGCGAGTAGGCACAGATTCTGTTTAATCAACCCCCTTACACCAGGGTCCCCAGAGAGCCTCCCCCTTACACCATGGTCCCCAGAGAGCCTCCCCCTTACACCAGGGTCCCCAGAGAGCCTCCCCCTTACACCAGGGTCCCCAGAGAGCCTCCCCCTTACACCAGGGTCCCCAGAGAGCCTCCCACTTACACCAGGGTCCCCAGAGAGAACCCCCATACAACAGGGTCCCAGAGAGCACCCCCTTACAACAGGGTCCCCAGAGAGCACCCCCCTTACATCAGGGTCCCCAGAGAGCACCCCCTTACATTAGGGTCCCAGAGAGCACCCCCTTACATCAGGGTCTCCAGAGAGCATCCCTATAAAGCCCCCTCCTTACATCGGGGTCCCCAGAGAGCCCCCCATACATCAGTGTCCTCAGAGAGCCTCCCTACTTACATCAGGTCTGCAGCATTGCCCTTTACATCAGAGTTCCCCCTTGCACTGTAAGGTGGAATCCTGCATACTATGATGTAAGGGGAACTCTGGGAATGTGGGGAGGACTCGGGTGACCAGAGAAAGAAACCACTAAGATAAGGGGGTTTACTGACAAGGGGGAAACCTTTATATCAGTGCCCCCCCCCCCCCCATTCAACAAAATATTGTATTGACCCCCCCTAGACTGGCCTGGCGGTGCGGTCACTGACCTCCTCTCAGGTGCATCATGCAGGGCTCAGTCAGTCGGCTCCAGCTTGGTGGCTCTGGTTTTATCCCATAGTTTCCTCTCCACAGTCCATACATGTCTGACTTCTCCCATGACTCCCATCCTGGCTGCGCTCCCTCTCTTGACTCAGGGGAGGTCAGAGGCTGCGGATGGACAGGGGAGGTCAGAGGCTGCGGATGGGACAGGGGAGGTCTGGGAAAATCAACGCGGATGGGACAACATGAGAGGTCAGAGGCTGTGGGGGAGGGCAACAGGAGAGGTCAGAGGCTGCGAAGGGGGGGCAGGAGGTCCGAGGCTGCAAAGGGGGGGCAGGAGGTCAGAGGCTGCGAAGGGGGGGGGCAGGAGGTCCGAGGCAGGTGAAGGGGGGGGGAGAGGAGGTCCGAGGCTGCGAAGGGGGGGGGACAGGAGGCCCGAGGCTGCGAAGGGGGGGGGGGGGACAGGAGTCAGAGGCTGCGAGGGGGGGAGGGGACAGGAGGTCTGAGGCTGCAAGGGGGGGGGAAAGGAGGTCCGAGGCTGCGAGGGGGGGCAGGAGGTCCGAGGCTGCGAAGGGGGTGGGGAAAAGGAGGTCCGAGGCTGCGAGAGGGGGGGCAGGAGGTCAGATTCTGTTTAATCAACCCCCTTTAAGCCTATTCCACTGTTAGCTGGGTACACACTTAGTGGGAGTAAACTCCCATGCATGAATTGTACCTATAGGTAAGCCTATAATTAAGCTTACCTATAGGTACTGTAAATATCTCCTAAACGTGCACCGTTTTGGAGATATTTACTCTACATGCAGCTGGTGGTGTCACTGATGCATGCGCTCTGAACGAAAGGCCGCCTGTGCCATTCCTTCAGAGTCCTGTGCCGTAAACAGTGACTCTCGCACACATGATGTCATTGCAGCTCTGGCCACTCACACAGCTGGAGTCTGTGAAACCGTAAGGAAGACTGGTGAAGATGGAAGCCTTATCAGCGGTGACAGCTCGCCGCTGGAAGGGCTTCATTCTAGGGTAGGTTTAACATGATGTGCGATGCATTCTAGCACAATTATAACTTTGCCTTGCAGGTTATAAAATAACTAATTGTCTTGGTTTACTACAGCTTTAAAGATTTTCCGTTCAACCAGCAGGTTAAAACAAACAAAAAAAAAAAGATGACAGATCCCCACATAGACAAGCGATCCTGATGCAGGGATTTCTGCCACTGAGAGCTTGTATTCTTATAGGGGGATTTCCTGGGGTGGGAGCTGCAGGAGGTCGCCGTGTGAAGAAACCCATCTCAATATTAACCACTTGCCGACCGCCCCATGTACATATACGTCGGCAGAATGGCACGTACAGGCAAAATCACGTACCTGTACGTGACATTCTTCCGGCGGGTGGGGTGTCCGATCGGAACCCCCTCCGCCGGCGGGGACGGTCGGCATCGCTTCAGGAGCGATCCGGGACGAGGGGACGGCCAGTGGTTTCTGGCCACCCCCTCGCGATCGCTCCTGGCGAATGAAAAGCTTCCCCTTCCTGTCTATTGTATAGACAGGAAGGCGGAAGTGATGTCACGCTCGGTGCGCCGGTCTATGTGACCGGAACGCCGAGGAGAGAACATGTACAGGTTAGTGCACAAACAGTACACTGACACCAGTACACATAGGCACATATTCCACCCCCCTGTCACCCCCTGATCACCCCCCAGATCACCCCCTGCCCCCCCAGTCACAGTGTCACTAATTGCAGTGATCATTTATTTACTGATCACTGCATTTAGTGTCAGTGTGACTGTAATAACTGTCAGGGCAGTTAGTTTTAGGTCCAAGGTAGCCCCCTGCCCCCCCTAATAAAGGTTTAACCCCCTGATTGCCCCTAGTTAACCCCTTCACCCCCTTTTGCCAGTGTCACTAAGCGATCGTTTTTCTGATCGCTGCATTAGTGTCGCTAGGTAACCATTTTTTTTTTTATTTTAACCGCCATGTTTATATAGGTTCATAAATAGGTTTATAGGTCAGGTACCCCCATATTACAACCTAAATAAAGGTTTTAACCCCCTGATTGCCCCTAGAGTTAACCCTTTCACCAGTGATCACCGTATAAGTGTCACTGGTGACGCTGGTTAGCCAGTTAGTTATTTCGTTATTTAGGTTCCCCGTCAGGTTTTTATATAGCGTCAGGTACCCCCATATATTACCTAATAAAGGTTTAACCCCCTGATTGCCCCTAGTTAACCCTTTCACCCCCTTTTGCCAGTGTCACTAAGCGATTGTTTTTCTGATCGCTGCATTAGTGTCACTGGTGCCGCTAGGTAGCCAGTTTTTTTTTTGTATTACTGTTACGGGTGACGCTGGTTAGTTAGCTTGTTTTTTATACTGTCAGGGCACCCGCCATTTATTACCCAATAACGGTTTAACCCCCTGATCGCCCGGCGGGTGATATCAATTAGGTTTTAGGGTCAAATAAGGTCTGCGTCGCCCCAGGTTAGTGCCAGTACCGCAAACACCCACGCGCAAAGCATACACCTCCCTTAGTGGCACAGTATCTGAACAGATCAATATCTGATCTGATCAGATCTATACTAGTGTCCCAGCAGTTTAGGGTTCCAAAAAAACGCATTGTTAGCGGGATCAGCCCAGATACCTGCTAGCACCTGCGTTTTCCCCCTCCGCCCAGCCCAGCCCACCCAAGTGCAGTATCGATCGATCACTGTCACTTACAAAACACTAAGCACACATAACTGCAGCGTTCGCAGAGTCAGGCCTGATCCCTGCGATCGCTAACATTTTTTTTGTGGTAGCGTTTTGATTCAGTCGCTAACAGTCAGGAGCTTTTTTACCTGTGAATCTCAAAAAAATAAAAAAAAAACAAAAATAGTTGTCGTTTTATTGTTCTCTCTCTCTCTCTATTCTCTCTCTATTGTTGCTCTTTTTTTACTCCATTCTATTCTGCAATGTTTTTTATTATGTTTTATCATGCTTGCTTTTCAGGTATGTAATTTTGTTTACTGTGTTTTAGTGTTAAGCATTTTTTTGTTTTCAGGTGCGCCATTCAGTTGCAGCGCGGATTTATTTATCTTGACAGCAACAGCGTTTGCTCCCACGATACATAAAGCCGCGACTCCAACGCTGTAGGAGGTGATTTCACCACCACAGTTAAAAAAAAGAGCATATGTGCCGAAGCATGGGGGCAGCAGGGGGGGGGGGGAGGAGCGATTGGCTCCTAATGCCACGTACATACGGTCGAAATTCCGACCGTGTGTACACGGCATAACTTTTGCGGGAGGATGCCCCCATGCATCGGCATATATAAATGGTGCATGTATGCCCATCATTAGAAGTGGGTGGATGAAGGGAGGTATTCTAATGGTGGGCATACCCACCAATCAATCTCTTTTTTTCGTTCAGCCAAGAGGCTGCATAAAAAAAAAAAGATTACAATATATGTCCAGTATGTTGCTGGACTTTGAATGGTTATACCAGAATACCAGAATGATGCCTGCAGGTTTAGGTATCATCTTGGTATCATTCTTTTCAGCCAGTGATCGGCTTTCATGTAAAAGCAATTCTAGCGGGTAATTAGCCTCTAGACTGCTTTTACAAGCAGTGGGAGGGAATGTCCCCCCTCCCGGATATAAACCGCGCCATTGGGAAATTGGGAAAGCATTTTATCACACCAATCTTGGTGTGGTCAGATGCTTTGAGGGCAGAGGAAAGATCTAGGGTCTAAAAGACCCCAATTTTTTCAAAAAAAGAGTACCTGTCACTGCCTATTTCTATCATAGGGGATATTTACATTCCCTGAGATAACAATAAAAATCATAACAAAGAAAAAAAATGGAAGGAACAGTTTAAAAATAAAATAAAAAAGCTAAATAAAAAAAAAAAAAAACTAAAAAAAAAAAAAAAAAGCACCCCTGCCCCCCCTTCTCTTGCGCAAAGGCGTACACAAGCGTTGGTCTGGCGTCATATGTAAACAGCAATTGCACCATGCATGTGAGGTATCACCGCGAAGGTCAGATCGAGGGCAGTAATTTTAGCAGTAGACCTATCATGTAAAGGCTTTTAAAGGCTTTTAAAAATGTATGTAGTTTGTCGCCACTGCGTGTTTGTGCGCAATTTTAAAGCATGTCGTGTTTGGTATCCATGTACTCGGCCTAAGATCATATTTTTTATTTCATCAAAAATTTGAGCAATATAGTGTGTTTTAGTGCATTAAAATAAAAAAAAGTGTATTTTTTCCACAAAAAATGCGTTTGAAAAATCGCTGCGCAAATACTGTGTGGAAAAAAAAATGCAACACCCACCATTTTAATCTGTAGGGCCTTTGCTTTAACAATATATATAGTGTTTGGGGGTTCAACGTAATTTTCTTGCAAAAAAAAAAAATGTTTTCATGTAAACAAAAAGTGTCAGAAAGGGCTTTGTCTTCAAGTGGTTAGAGTGGGTGACGTGTGACATAGGCTTCTAAATGTTGTGCATAAAATGCCAGGACAGTTCAAACCCCCCCCCCCCAAATGACCCCATTTTGGAAAGTAGACACCCCAAGCTATTTGCTGAGAGCAATGTTGAGCCCATTAAATATTTTTTTTTTTTTGTCCCAAGAGATTGAATAATGAAAAAAAAAATATATATATATTTTTTTTACAAAAAGTTGTCACTAAATGATATATTGCTCAAACATGTCATGGGCATATGTGGAAATACACCCCAAAATACATTCTGTTGCTTCTCCTGAGTACGGGGATACCACATGTGTGGGACTTTTTGGGAGCCTAGCTGCGTACGGAACCCAAAAACCAAGCACCGCCTTCAGGCTTTCTAAGGGTGTAATTTTTTTATTTCACTTCTCACTGCCAATCACAGTTTCGGAGGCCATGGAATGCCCAGATGGCATAAAACCCCCCAAAATGACCCCATTTTGGAAAGTAGACACCCCAAGCTATTTGCTGAGAGGTATGGTGAGTATTTTGCAGATCTCGCTTTTTGTCACAAAGTTTTGAAAATTGAAAAAAAAAAAAAAAATTTTTTTTTTCTTTACTTTCTTCATTTTCAAAAACAAATGAGAGCTGTAAAATACTCACCATGCCTCTCAACAAATAGCTTGGGGTGTCTACTTTCCAAAATGGGGTCATTTGGGGGGGTTTTATGCCATCTTGGCATTCCATGGCCTTCGAAACTGTGATTGGTAGTGAGGAGTGAAATCAAAAATTTGCACCCTTAGAAATCCTGAAGGCGGTGCTTGGGTTTCGGGGCCCCGTACGCGGCTAGGCTCCCAAAAAGTCCCACACATGTGGTATCCCCATACTCAGGAGAAGCAGCAAAATGTATTTTGGGGTGCAATTCCACATATAACTATGGCATGTGTGAGCAATATATCATTTAGTGACAACTTTTTGAAAAAAAAAAAAATTCTTTTTTATTTTTGTCTTTATTCAATCACTTGGGACTAAAAAAAAAAATATTCAATGGGCTCAACATGCCTCTCAGCAAATAGCTTGGGGTGTCTACTTTCCAAAATGGGGTCATTTTGGGGGGGGGTTTTGTACTTCTCTGCCATTTTAGCACCTCAAGAAATGAAATAGGCAGTCATAAATTAAAAGCGGTGTAAATTCCAGAAAATGTACTCTAGTTTGTAGACGCTATAACTTTTGCGCAAACCAATAAATATACGCTTATTGGCATTTTTTTTTTACTAAAGACATGTGGCTGAATACATTTTGGCCCAAATGTTTGACTAAAATTGAGTTTATTAGATTTTTCTTATAACAAAAAGTAGAAAATCTTTTTTTTTTTTTCAAAATTTTCGCTCTTTTTCCGTTTATATCGCAAAAAATAAAAATCACAGAGGCAATCAAATACCATCAAAAGAAAGCTCTATTTGTGGGAAGAAAAGGACGCAAATTTCGTTGGTTACAAAATTGCATGACCGCGCAATTACCAGTTAAAGTAGTGCAGTGCGAAATTGAAAAAAGACCTCTGGTCCTTAAGCTGACAATTGGTCCGGGGCTGAAGTGGTTAAAGAATTAAGTACAAAGAGGCGCAGTTCAGGTGGGATGCGCCAGATTTTAGAATTGCTGATGGAATAGAAGGCCTTACTGACATTCGTTGTTATGGTTGTGTTTCTGGAGGGAGGACCAGGTAGGGAAGGATTGTGAAGTCAAAAAATTTCAAACCTGGGTGAAGCCATGTGATGACCAGCACCTAAAAGACAATTCAAGATGTTCATCTGGGAGAAAGAGAGGAGTATGAAATAGAGGTAAGAATAGGGACATAGGTTTACTCGAATAGTGAATTGAATCTCACAGCTTGAAACTGTGAGCCATTAGAGGACTTAAAGAGGATAACACCATTTTGGGGAGGGAGCCACAGTTGGGCATCTCCAGGAACACCCACAAATAAACTTCCACCATGGCATGAAGGGGAGATAACTGGGATATATCTGCTGCCTTGTAGTATCAGTCAAGGTTGGGGACTCTTAATCCACCCTGTTTCCTATGAGCATATAGGGTATCTTGCGCTATCCTTGGATGTTTGTAGGTCCAGATACAGTCATGGCCAAAAATATTGGCACCCCTGCATTTCTGTCAGATAATGCACCACTTCACCAGGAAATTTTGCAATTACAAATGTTTAGGCAGTCTCATGTTTATTTCTTTTGTATGTATTGGTATGACACAAAAAAGTGCAGAAACAAAAAGCCAAATCCACACATTCCACACAAAACTCCAAAAATGGACTGGACAAAATTATTGGCACCCTCAATTTAATATTTGGTAGCACACCCCTTGGCAAAAAATAACTGGGATCAATCGCTTCCTGTAACCATCAATGAGTTTTTTACACATATCTACTGGAATTTTGGACCACTCTTTCGCCAACTGCTCCAGGTCTCTCAGATTGGAAGGGTTCAGTTTTCCAACTACTGTTTTGAGATCTGTCCACAGGTGCTCTATGGGATTTAGATCTGGACTCATTGCTGGCCAGCTCAGTACTCTCCAGTGCTTCGTCTTAAACCATTTCTGGGTACTTTTTGACATGAGCTTTAGGTCATTGTCCTGCTGTAAGATCCATGACCTCTCACAGAGACCCAACTTTCTGACACTGGGCCCTACATTGCACCCCAGAATTTTTTGGTAGTCTTCAGATTTCATAATGCCATGCACATGGTCAAGACGTCCAGTGCCTGAAGCAGCAAAGCAACCTCAAAACACCAGTGAACCTCTGCCAGGTTTGACTATAGGGACTGTATTATTTTCTTTAAATGCCTAATTTATTTTTCTGAAAACAGTAGCCTGATGGGCTTTAGCAAAAAGCTGTAATTTTGTTTCGTCTGTCCACTGTACATTCTCCCACAAGAATTTTGGCTTCCTCAGGTAAAGTTTGGCAAACTCGATCAATTTTTCTTTTTCACCCCAGTCCAGGGAGATTAGCTACAGTGTCATGGGCTGTAAACTTGACAATGTTATGCACAGTGGACACAGGAACTTGTAGCCTTGGAATGCAATTATTTCTTACAATTTTGAGAAGGTGCCAATAATTTTGTCCAGTCCATTTTTGGAGTTTGCATGGAATGTGTCAGGTCTGGCTTCTGGTTTCTCCAATTTTGTGTGTCATACCAATACAAACAATAGAAATAAACATGAGAATGCCTAAACATTTGCAATTTCAAAAATTTTCACACACACACAGAGTAGATCTATATGTACTGTATATAAAGTATACTCTATACTGCAGGGGAATGTCTCGAAGGGAGTTTGGAAAAGTCCTGTTCAGGATTTAAAGATCCCCAGGCTGCTTTCTTACACCTTTCGACACTTCTGATCCACTCTGGGTTTTGCGCCTGTCCCCATCATGCAGTTTAGGTTCACCTGAGGCAAAGCCAGTGCTTTGCAGCCTAGGAAGAAGAAAGGTTTTGTCTGATGTAGCTAAAAAATTTTTTGGAGGCTGACAAACATTAGCCACTTGACCACTGGGCACTTAAACCCCCTTCCTAACCAGACCAATTTTCAGCTTTCGGTGCTCTCACACTTTGAATGACAATTACTCAGTCATACCAATTTTCAGCTTTCGGTGCTCTCACACTTTGAATGACAATTACTCAGTCATACAACACTGAACCCAAATTAATTTTGTGTCCTTTTTTTCACACAAATAGAGCTTACTTTTGGTGGTATTTAATCACCGCTGGGTTTTTTAATTTTTGCGCTATAAATCAAAATATACGGAAAATTCGGTAAAAAAAATAAATAAAATTCTTTGTTTCTATTAAAATTTATGGCAGAGTATTGGCAGAGTATTGGCAGAGTATTGGCAGAGCGTTGCACAGTGGTGGCAGAGCGTTGCACAGTGGTGGCAGAGCGTTGCACAGTGGTGGCAGAGCGTTGCACAGTGGTGGCAGTGTAGCTGTCACTGACCAGCGCTATGGGCACTACACATCCAGCCCACAGCGCTGGTCCCATCTCCCCCCCTGCGCGCTTCTCCCCTCTCACTGTACCGATCGGTACAGAGAGGGGAGGGAGGAACCGGCGTCATGACGTGACGCCGGTTTGTGTACATGTGATCGCTCCGTCATTTGACAGAGCGATCACGTGGTAAACGGCCACTATCATCGGGCGTTTACCGTGATCCGTGATGCGGATGTTCCCGAGTGCGCGCCCCAGGGAACTAATTTTCAGTTATTCTACTTCTTCAACTGACACTTTTATAAAGATGTGACTGGCACCCAGATCCTGAAGACCCCTTCAGGAGGATGCCCTCCATGACAGGCAAAGCCTTCATCTGAAACAAGACCAGCTACGGCTATGTGGACATGGCAAGACCTAGCTACTCGTGTTTTGTTGGTTAGTTATACTATGCTATATCCTTTTATCCTACAAGACACACCAAAGTGCTAAACACACTTGAGGGTACAGGTTCTTCGGGTGATTTACACTGACTATTATTGTCTTGCTTACTTGGCCTCATAGGTAACATTTTTATAGTGTTTACCTATTTTAATCTCCTGGTCCTGGTGCGCGTTGCTTTAGTGTGTTGGGGTGCCATGCAAAATGGAATTGCAACTCACTTTGCTGCAGATCAACACAGGTCTGAAGCCAGTCTCAGGAATTTTAGCTTAACCCTTTTTTGCTGGTTCGGAACGTCCTTTTAATGGGTTTTTAACACCAGAGGTTTTTCCTGGGCTCCTCAATCATATGATTGCTGGGATTGGCTATCATGAGACTGAGCATACTCCCAGCACAAAATAGTGGCAGTATGCATGTTGGCCCTATGAAAAAGAAGCCCACCGCTGATCTACCACATATTTGTTTAAGGCACAATGTAAACTATACAAATTTGTTGATATTTATAGTTTTATACAGTATCTCGATTTATTAAATATTTCATAAGTTATATTGTAATTATGTGTGATAATAATAATTTCGTGTTTTTTTTTATTTATTTATTGAAAACATAGATTTTATAACATTTATGCAAATCATGAGATGTTAAAAATAACATTATCCTATGATTTTATGATTCCTGTGCTTTCAGAAAGTATATTGTTTTGTGTGGGTGGGGTCTTTTTGCTAACTTTTAAAGCTGTAAGTGGAAAATAACAAAAAAAGTGAAAAAAAATGCAAAAAACACGTGAGGTTAAAATGGGAGGCAGGGCCTATCAGAAAATGGCAAACATGCAGCAGCTATTAGTTAGTTAGTGGTTTCAATAACGCCTAAACATCTGCAGGTTGCTCCCTTCAGAGTTTTAATCTGTATTCCATTTTAGAATGAGAGGTGCACTGGTCACTCTGTGCTAATGCAGTGTCTCACAGCTGCTTTGGAAGATTAGTGATCAGAAACCAGTCAGTAAAGCTCCTGATCACATGATAACCATGTGAGCTCTAAAAGCGATTGTGTGGCTTTGTTTGTAAGCAACTGACAGTGTATCTCTTTCTGCGTGAATTTTTCTTAAATCACAATTTTATTTGCCCATTTGCCAGTCTGTATTTAGAAATCTGAGCAGGGTATTTCAGTATGCCTTGGTTCTAAAGGCTCAAGGCTTTTTTAAGCATGACCGTAAAAAACCTCTGTGCAGCAGAGCCACTTACCTAAGCCCCATTGCTATCCAGCGATGTGCATGAGAGCCTCGTCTGAGACTTCCCCTCCTAATTGGCTCCTGCTGCTGTCAATAACAGCCTTTGAGCCAATGAGGGGATAGAGGGGGCGGGCCAAGCCATGGCTCTGTGTGTGAATGGAAATGCAGAGCAGTGGGAGCGAGCCTGCTTGGGTGGGACACTCGGCAGGTGGGAAAAGCCAGGAATGCCAGCGGGGGACCCGAGAAGAAGAGGGTCGGGGCTGCTCTGTGCAAAACCACTGCACAAAGCAGGTAAGTATGACATGTTTGTTATTTTAAAAATAATTCACTTTAATATCACTTTAATAAAGACAACATAAAATTATTAGATTTTCCGTCCTGTGTGGATGTCATATGGCATCCTCCCAGTTGCGTGCCTTCTGTGCACTCTAGTTGCCGCACTGCGGCTTGATCTGTCACCTGCTGTCTTAGCAAGATCATTATTGAACGTCTGCAAGTCTTCCATTGCAACACTGAAGACATTAGAGCCGTGTGGCCTTACTCTTTTAAATGACTGCCCCACACGCTGGTCAAGTAGTACTACTAGTAAATTCAACATGATCGCAAGACTCCTCAAACTGATAGAATCGGTCTCCCAAATCGCAAACAACATGCGATGGGACAGCTTGCTCCCTATGAAATGGCAAAAACTCACATCATTGCATGACCCACTGCTGCCTTTTGCGGAACATACTAAAACCCTCTAGAGTGACTCCATGTCCCTGCCCTCTTTGATCTACTCAGTCACCTTGAGGACTTTACACAAAACACTAGCTACCAAGACCTTGCCACAATTGCACAGAAAATGAAAGGGAGTGTTAACCAGTGTTTTGCTTCATTCATTCTTAGATCCAAGTAACTGATGAAATGTTCTAGCCACTTGCAGCAGCTGCTTGTTTTGTCAATCCTGCTGTCTGTGGAAAACCTTGATGTGGCTTATGATAATCAGGAACTGTTTAAGAAGGCAGGGGGGTATGCCCATGCCGTAAGAAAATTCACATTGCCCCACATACAAGATGGGGATCTGTCTGACTCTAAAGGTATGTAAGGAGAATATAAAAAAAATCACAGGACATGGATGAAAGCACCATCCACATGAAAGCAGGCAGTCTTTTATTTATTTATTTATTTTTATTTTTTTCAAAATGCCGCAGAGGATCTCCCCAAACAGGCAGCATAGATCAGCAGATCAGTCTGACTGGTAATCCAGTGAACACATTTCTTTTGCTATTGCCTCCTCCCTGGCCTCGGTGGGCTGTTGTTCCTTAGTAAATTTTGTATTTTGAAGCACTTAAAAGAGCAGTGCAAATAGTTTGCTGTGGTGCACTGGCTTGACTTGGCCCGTTATTGGAGGTTTTCTGTATCTGTGGGGTTGAATTAAGGGGAACTTCGAATGTTGGAACTTGGAATGCTACCCAGTGCTCTGGATGGTGGTCTGAGGAGGCCTGTAATGCTGCACAGTGCTCTGGACACTGGTTTGAGAGGCCTGTAATGTGCTCTGGACACTGGTATGAGTAGCCTGTAATGCTGCACAGTGCTCTAGATGGGGTATAAGAGGCCTTTAATGCTGCACAGTGCTCTGGATGTTGGACTGAGGGGAGGCCTGTAAGGCATAGTGCTTTGAGACAGTGGTCTGAGAGACCTGTAATGCTGCACAGTGCTGGATGGTGGTCTGAGGGAGGCCTGTAATGCTGCACAGTGCTCTGGACAGTGGTCTCAGGTTTGAGAGGAGGCCTGTAATGCACACAGTGCTCTGGATAGACGGTGGTCTAAGGGGAGGCCTGTAATTGTAATGTACACACTAGAGGTCGACCAATATATCGGCCGATATTTGGCGTTTTTTTATTTAATCGGCATCGGCCGATTGTGCTGATAAAAAAGCCCGATTATAACTTCAGTCGCGACTTGCAAATGACTTCTGTAATAGAAGTCAATGCAAGTTGCCTGAGTTTTCCCCTGGAGCGACTTGTCTCCTCTCTGGGCATTCTGCCAAGAAAAGACCAAAAAGATACAATGTTTCTTATCAATAAACTAAACTCAGTGTGGAGGAGTTCTCAGTTTAACCATTTAAAGACTAAATCTTTTCTGACACTTGTTTCTTACTAGTAAAAATCCCATACTTTCTGCTAGAAAATCACTTAGAACCCCCAAAAATGATATATATTTTTTTTTAGCAGAGAACCTAGGGAATAAAATAGCAGTTGTTGCAATATTTTATGTCACATGGTATTTGCGCAGCGGTCTTTCAAACGCAATTTTTTTGGAAAAAATACACTAATGATTTAAAAAAAAAAAAAACAGTAAAGTTAGCCCATTTTTTTTTTGTGTATTTTTTTTTTTTGTCCAAAAGTTTTGATTACCTGTTTTTGTGTATTTAATATTTAAGATATTTTTTTTTTTTTATCTAAATTATACATACTAGTGAACTGATTGGAGGTTTGTTTTGTTTAATAAAATGTAAGAAATTTTCTGTATCACTTATTACTTAAAGCGGAGCTCCACCCTAAACTGGAACTTCCGCTTATCTTCTGATGCCGACATCGCTGGAACAGGTAAGTGTCATTTATTAAAAGTCAGAAGCAGTTTGTAGACTGCTTACACACTGGAGCGGGCAGGCATTGACGGTAAAACACTGCTAGTTTTAGTGGCTATTTACCGTAATTTTAGCGGCGCTATTCAGCCGCTAGCAGGGCGCTTATAACCCAGCTAGCCGTCAAGGAAGGGGTTAAATGCGCCCGTGAAGCGCATTTAAAATCGCATTGCAGGCGCTTCGGCAGTGGTGCCCATTGATTTCAATGTGCAGGAGTGGCGTAGGAGCGGTGTACACCGCTCCAAAGATGCTGCCAGTGCATCGCCTCAGTGTGAAAGCCCAAGTGCTTTCACACTCAGACTGCAGGGGAGCCGTTTTGCAGGCACTTTACAGGCGCTATTTTTAGCCCAAAAGCGCCTGGAAAAACGCCCCAGTGTGAAAGGTTTTAACTGTTAGATTTTATGAGATGAAGACAAAAAAATTAAAAGTCGGCCTAACATATCGGCCCAAAAAAATCGGCATCATATATCGGCCATCGGCTGCCGCAATTTCTAAATATCGGTATCGGCCAGGGAAAAACCCATATCGGTTGACCTCTAGTACACACACTTAGTGGGACTCTCGTCAGGAGGCCTATAATGCACAGTGCTGCTCTGGATGGTTGTCTGAGGACTCGGAGGCCTGTAATGCTGGGTGCACAGTGCTGCTACCTGCTGCTAAGCAAAGCGTGCTACGGACTTGAGTCGCTTGCTGGGTGGCGGAAGCACTCATGGACTCTACACAGGTGGAGCTCCGTGAAAACCGGAAGTTCACAATGTAAGGTACACGTCTTTCTTCTTGTATTCTAAGTGCCTAGGCCAGGGATGGTAGAAGCGGAGGTCCCAATTCACCGGTGGATAACCAACACACACATACACGGGTTTGTAAGTGAAGGATGATTACAAAGTTTAATAGACAATACGTTCCTCTTTTATGGGAAATGCAGAGGGAGGGGACAGCTCTCCCAAGAACCAATCAGACTCATACACATATGCATACATTAACAACTTCTTGTCATGTGACAGTCTTCAGTTTGAAATATGGAATATGGGGCAAAGGTTAGTCATGTGATGGTGGTTAGTTTGCAATATGAAATGTAAGGCAAAGGTTAGTGTATGACAGTTAGTTCTGTTATCTGTACACACCTGCTGATTTGACCACAGAAAAAACTCCTAAGTCATTGCTAACTAGTTTCATATCCTCTGGTGAAGTACAGAGTTAGAAACCACAACACAGATGCGTCCTGATATGTCAACATACTGGTCAAAACCGTTTTTCTGCAGAATATACTTACAACAGCTTTGTTCAAAAGCTGAAAGTTAAGCATATTCATTTCAACCCCTATCAAAATGGTATATCATTATAAGTAGCCCCCTTATAATATAGAAATAAGTATAAAGTTTTGTTTAAGATATATATATATATATGTATATGTGAGACTTCTTTTTCCACAGAACAGCGTAAGTACCTAAAAATTTTAAAGAATTGTATGTTGTATAAAGTATAAGAGTTAAATGACTTCTGAATATGCAGAACCTGATTGTAGTGATATAGTTCCACCTTGTCCACATTGTACTATAGGATTACTGTTTTTTAAAAATAGAAAATAGGTGGGTTCTATTAACCAATAGACCAGGGGGCTATTCTTGTAGATTAGGGGTAAGAGGAATATATCCCGCCACAAAGAAAGGAACCATAAATCGAGTACTAAGGGTAAACCTTCACAGTCCCATTAGTCCATCTGATTTGACGGACCAAGCAGACTACCCAATTGTTCGACAACAAGTGATTACCCAAACGGGTTGTTATCACTTGTGCCCACATACTAGGCATACCCTGCCCACTTTGTTAGATGGGGAATTCTGCGGCCACCCCAGGATCAGACATAGGGATCCCGTGCCCGTATGAATATATTAAAAACAATCTACCCGGACCACAGGTGGAACCTTTCTGGGCTCAAGTCCAGGAAAGATGCCACCAGTTAGGTATTCATGATCCGGGACCACAAGGTCCTTGTTCAGAGGAAGATTGGAAGAAAGTTAGCAAAATTTATCAGACGCATAAGCATTCCTACCCCCCGGGTAAATCTAATGACCCTCAATACATGAAAGATTGTTATCACTCATGGAGCAAATGTTTAAAAGATTATAGAAAGAAATATGCTAAAAAGACTCCTGCAGTTAAAACAAATGTATCCGCCCCTACCTTTGAACCCCCTCCACCTTATGTCACTGTAAAAATGGACTCAGGAGAGCCTGGTCCTCGCCTCCAATTATATCCCTCACTAGAACCTCATGTCCTCGCAAGTAAACTCTATTGGTATAAATGGGACCCCTGTTACCCATCCCATCACTCCACCATTACCTGTAACCACTCCCGAGGGGCAACATTTGTGCGATCAGTCTTTTGCTGTGTTGACCTCTTGTCCTGTATCCCTTATGGGAAGGGACCTGTTATCCAGTTTAAGTATCACTATTAAATTTGACAAAGAAGGGTCACTAACTGCAAGTTCCCCTTTCTGTGACCTGACTGGTCCTAAACGACACACACATAAAGGATTCTTTATGTTACTGCCCGCTACTTTAGAGACTCACAAAATCTGGGCAGAAAACAAAGGTAGCATAGGATTTATCAACTGCACACCCTACACTCCCCAATTACGTCCAGATGCACAGCCACAATACCACAAGCAGTATCCATTGCCCCCAGAGAAAACCAATGGAATTGCACCACAGATTGAAGAATACATACGCTTAGGCATTTTGAAACCAGTAATCAGCCCCTGGAACACGCCCATTTACCCCGTAAAAAAGACCAGTGGCGAGTGGAGGCTAGTCCAAGATCTAAGGGCAGTTAATAAACAAGTACTACCCCTCCCGCCCTTGGTATCTGATATAACATTCATTTTTTCATGCATACCTGCAGATTCCCTATGCTACACAGTGATTGATTTGGCAAACGCATTTTTTAGCATTCCTATTAACGAAGAGGCTCAACCTATTTTTGCCTTCTCATGGGCCGGGGGCCAGTTAACTTGGTCGCGTTTACCGCAAGGGTATGTAGACAGCCCCGCCGCCTTCTCCATGGTACTCAACGAGACCGTCAGGTCTTGGACTTCCGAGCATGGGTCGGTACTAATACAGTATGTGGACGACTTGCTCTTGTGCAGTCGTTCTGCTGAAGATTGTGCGGTCGATTCAACATTACTGTTAGAACATCTGGCCGAAGCCGGCCACCTAGCCTCAAGGAAAAAAATACAGTGGTGTCTACCACAAGTAGAATACCTAGGGTGTATTCTGGACAAGGGGACCAGGCTAGTGTCCCCCAAACGTGCCGCAGCCTTACAAGCTCTCAGTCCTCCAAAAGACAAAGCAGCTTTGTTGTCATTTCTGGGCGCAATTGTATATTGCCGCCAGTGGATTCCTGACTGTTCTCATTATGATAGTATCCTACGAGAGGCTGCCGGGTCAAACGCCCCTAAATTGATAGACTGGACAGAAGACAGAAAAAATGCTTTTAATGCTCTTATTAAGAGTTTGTCCACCGCCCCCGCCCTGGGATTGGTAGATTATGGTAAAGCCTTCCAGTTGTACTGTGTAGTTTCAGGAAAATCTTTTGCTGCAGTACTTGCACAATCTCATGGTTCAGGGTATCGCCCAGTGTCATATTTATCTAGAAAACTCCCTATCCAAGTCCAGGGCATGCCGTCCTGTCTTCAGAATGTCGCTGCCTGTGCCATGTCTGCACAGGATGCCAACAAAATAGTATTGGGACACAAAATGACACTGTACACCACTCATTCAGTTACCCACCTCATACAGAATATGAACACACAACACATGACTTCCCAAAGACTCAGTGGATACGAGATCACTTTGTTAAATACTGACAACTTGGTACTTAAATATGTTCCGAATAGCAATCCAGTTGTACGTTTACTACATTCCATGTTACGTTTACCACACGAACCTGATCACACACATAATTGTGTAGAAAAAGTGGAACAAGTCACTTCACCAAGACCTGATCTTTCTGACATTCCAATTATAAATGCCGAAAATGTTTTTGTAGATGGTAGTTGTTCCCGTCCCTCTGACTCATTTTTAACTGGCTATGCTGTAGTTCAGTTGCCACATACAGTGTTAGAAGCAAAACCATTGCCCCCTGTTTCTGCCCAAGTAGCAGAACTAGAAGCTCTGACCAGAGCCTGTATTCTGTTCACAAACAAGGAAGTCAACATTTATACAGACAGCAGATATGCATTTGGAGTGGTACATGATTTTGGTGTGATATGGGCCAATAGAGGATTTAAAACAGCAGACAACAAACAGATAGCTAATTCAGAGCAGATCCTTAATCTACTGCAAGCAATTCTGCTCCCTAAAAAGGTTGCTGTTATAAAAGTAAAAGCCCACTCATCAGACAATAGTATAGTATCAAAAGGAAATGCTTTCGCAGACAGAGAAGCAAAAAAGGCTGCTGCCAGTTCACCCAATTCACCAGCCCCTACCACAATCTTCTTTAAAGAGCACTTCTCATCCCCTGATTTCAAAACTGTTGTGGCCCAAATGCAGTCAATGGCCACAGATACAGATGTCCATTTCTGGGCAAATGAAGGTTTGACCAAAGACTCTGAAGGTCTTTGGACAAAAGAGGGGAAGATCCTGGGTATACCTGAAGCTAATTGTATCCTAATTTTATCCTACCTCCATGGCCCAGGACACATAGGACCCGCCCCTCTTGTAAATATATATTCAAAATCTTTTTGCACAAATAATTTACAAAAACAAACTAAGCTTCTAACTAGAAGCTGCTTAACTTGTGCCCAGAACAATGTTCAAGGAAAAAGACATGGCCTACATGGCCATCTACCTCCACCCTTGGGACCATTAACAGATTTACAAATAGACTTCACACACAAGAGTAAGAAACATCCCCCTCACATTTTCATTTTAATATAAGTTTAACGAAAACAAAGTTGATTTTCATCATAGTTTTCATCAGTAAACAAAAATGTGGTGTAGTTTTCATTTAGTTTTTGTCACTGTAAAAAAGCCTCTGACGAAAATTTTGACAAAGAGGTTTTCGTTGACCAAAAGTAACGCTGCTTATAACAGTGACCATCACTGTTATAAGCAATCATAATGTAAAAAAAAAAATCCTGATCACCTCCACATAGTACAGTGTCACTATGGTAGCACTGCTCTGATCACAGTATGTAAAAAAAAAAAAAAAAAGTAAAAAATGTTTTAAAAATGTAAAATAAAATGTACTTTACTGTCACCAGAAAGTATCCCTATTCACTGCCACTCCAGTAATATGATGAAAATGTACTGCTCTGGTGAAAGTATGTATAAAAAAGAAAATAACAAACATGTTATACTTACCTGCTCTCTGCACCGGATTTGCACAGAGCAGCCCAGATCCTCCTCTTCTCAGATCCCTCGCAGGCACTCCTGACCCCTACCTCCTGAAGAGTGCCCCCAAAGAAAGCAGCTTACTATGGGGGCACCCGACCTGCTGCTCTGTGTGTCCATTCAGACATGAAGCCATGGCTTGGCCCCACCCCCTCTCTCCTCATTGGCTCACTGACTTTGGTTGACATCAGCGGGAGCTAATGGCAACCCACTGCTGTCTCAGCCAATGAGAAGGGAGAGTCGAAACACTCATGCAACATTGCTGGATCAAGATGGGGAGCTGAGAGGGGCTGCTGCACACAGAAGAGTTTTGCTCTTAATGCATAGAATGCATTAAGATAAAAACTTTCTGACTTTAGAACCATTTTAAGTGCTGGTTGAATGCTTCAGAAATGCTCTGGATAGGTTTATTCAGAAGATCACAGGATAAAAGTAAAAAGCTTACAGAGAGGAAGCAGCCTTCATCTGTAACCAAGAAGGTCCACCAAGACGGGCAATAAACCTTATCAAATAATAAAATGTGATAGCGCTTCTGGTAAACCAAATACATAAACTAATTCAACATATAAATAACAATAAAGTCCATGAAGTGCACAAAGTTCAGTTGGAGTCCATTTGTGACATGCATGTGAAAAATCTTCCTATAAAGGTGCAAAAAAGGACTTTTATAATCCAGCGTGCTTCACTGAGACTCCACACCACTCTATAAAGTGCTCCCGCCACCGAGTGCAATGCCCGCTCACCTCCTTGTTAGACCCTGCAGGGGGTCAAACGCACCTTGCACACAGTGCAATTCTCCTTTTTAAGAATGGCTCCACAACGATCATCGATTCCTGGTATGCCCTTTGAGAGTCAGACACGCTCTGCACAAAGTGCAGTATCCTTCCAATATGGCTACTTCAAAATTGGCTCCACATTACTCTCTGGCAGTTCCGAGAGAGTAACCTTTTATAGGAATATTTTTCACATATATGTCACAAATGGACTCCAATTGAACTTTGTGCACTTCATTGACTTTATTGTTATTTATATGTTGATTTAGTTTATGTATTTGGTTTACCAGCAGCGCTATCACATTTTATTATTTGATTCAGTTTTTTTTTTTTTTTTTTTGTGGGAACACATAGGTGATAGCAGGCAGCAAATTTATATAAAAAATGTTTCACCATCAGGTGGCAGCACGCAGCAATATTGTTTATTCTGGCAGTAAACCTTGTTGCCAATGAAGGGGCACCCCCAATTCTGCAAGTGGTACTATGCTTGGCAGTATGGATCTGAGAAATCTCTAATGTATGGGTCCAAAACATTGTGAGTCCAGAGGTTACAAGCTGGGGTTTTGCATCTTGTCTCCCACACGCTTAATGCCATTAAGAGTGCCTACCGCACCCAACAAAAATGCAGCCTTGTTTTGCTGTACTGGGTCAGTTGCACTTTCAGGGGGTCAATTGCTTTGATCCTGAATCAGAAAGGTTACTATTTCAACCTTTTCATGGTGCCCAAGCCAAATGGCATTGTGTGGCCCATTCTGAAACTGAAGCACTTTTTTTTTTACATGTTCAAAAGTTCCATACCAAATTTGTAAGCTCAGTGGTTGTATCCTTCCATTTGAGGGATTTCCTGGCCCTGGTGGGCATTTAAGATGCCTACCTCCACATCCCTGCATTTCTGCTTCATCAACGTAGTCTACACTTTGTGGTGGAAGAACAACATTTTCAGTTTGTGGCTCTGCCTGTGGCCCTGCTGGCACTAGTTTTGGCTTTAATGTGATCTGCTACGGACGGCTCGGTGCCAGAAACCACAGTATACCTTCAGAGGTCTAGTGGTGTCCATGCCGCAATGGGCAGCAAAAGGGGGACCTAGTTAATATTAGGTGGCTGGTCATAAACTTATGGCTGATCAATGTATGATTAGGGAAGCACTCACTTTAAATATTATTTATCAGATTTATTTATTCTTGGTACTTTGTGCTTTAATGTGTGGTAATGTTAAAATATATTTTTTTTGCTTTCACCAGGCCACAATTGCTAGTTCTCCTAAAACTAGATGAGGATCTACATGTCAAATATCCACGTTTGCTTACTTTTGCCTCTCAATTGAAAGCTGGAAAGGGGTTGACCATTGTTGGTACTGTAATGCAGGGGAACTTTTTGGACAGCTATGGGGAGCTGCAAGCTGCTGAACAGGTAACCTTATTTTCCTTAAAATTATTGTAATGTCTCATTTAAAAAATAAATAACAAACATGTTATACTTCTCTGTGTAGTGGTTTTGCACAGAGCAGCCTGGATTCTCCTCTTCTCGGGTCCCTCTTCACTACTCCTGGCCCCTCCCTCCAGTTGAGTGCCCCCACAGCAAACAGCTTGCTATGGGGGCACCCGAGCCGAGCTGCAGCTCTGTGTATCCATTCAGACATGGAGCTACCGTTCGACACCACCCCTCTCTCTCCTGATTGGCTAACTGAATTTGAGTGACAGCCACGGGAGCCAATGGCGCCGCTGCCGTGTCTCAGTCAATCAGTAGAGAGAGTCTCGGACAGCCGAAGGACTCATGGGCATCTCTAGACCGAGATGGGGCTCATATAAATATTAGGGGGTGCTGGGGAGGCTGCTATACACAGAAGGCTTTTTATCTTAATGCATTAAGATAAACAGTCTGCCTTTACAACTCCTTTAACCGCTTCCCGCCTGGTCAATAACAGATTGACTTCCGGGAAGTGGTTCTGTTATCCTGACTGGGTGTCATATGACGTCCTTCAGGATAACATGCCGCCCTGCACCTGTGGGGGCACGCATCGCGGCGATCTACACCAATCTAGGTAAAGAGCCACACTTTGGGTGTTTGCTTTCTAGAATGTAGTCATATTGTGGGTGTTCCTACTTTCCGAAAGCTTCAGGGCCTCCAACCAAATATGTAATAGGTAGCCAGGAAATTAGATGTCCAATTTATGCCCCTTATGTGGCTAGGCTGCGAAAAAGTCTCAAAGGTGAAATCCTCATACTCTGAAGAAGTAGCAGAATTGGTTTTGAGTTTAATTTTGGTATAATTTAATTAAAAGTATCTCCATACTGTATGTTGGGACAACTTTGTGTAAAAAATCATTTTGTTTCTTAATTTAAAAGGCACTCATCGTGCCTGTTAAATAATAACTTGGTCTTTCTGCTTTCCAAAATGTGGTCATTTTGTGGGTGTCCAAAAAAAATGAGAACTAGGCATAGACTAAATAATATACACTTATTGGTTTAGAAATGTAGCCAAATACTTTTTAGCCTTAATTTATGAAGAAAGAGTATTTATTTTAAAATTGTTATAGCAGAAACTAGGGGAAATTGTTTTTTTTTTTTCTTGTTTTTTTTTTTTTTAAAGATTATCAGAAAACATTGAATGTAATGAGTAAAGAGAAAAATTTTACATCGTAACATTAAGAAAATGTTATTACAGGAAAGTATATCTCTAGTCGCATATGACATCATATAATTGTTTAGTTAAGAATTAAATTAAGACAGATCAATGCAGTAAATGAATAGTTCTCTATCTAAACAAGAATCTACCTTTATATACACTTGTGCTCATAAGTTTACATACCCTGGCATCATGTATGATTTGTTGGCAATTTTTCAGAGAATGTGAATGATAACACAAACTTTTCTTTCACTCATGGTTAGTGTTTGGCTGAAGCCATTTATTATCAATCAACTGTGTTTACTCTTTTTAAATCATAATGGCAACAGAAACTACCCAAATGACCCTGATCAAAAATTTACATATCCTGATGATTTTGGCCTGATAACATGCACACAAGTTGACACAAAGGGGTTTGAATGACTACTAAAGGTAACCATCCTCACCTGTGATCTGTTTGCTTGTAATTAGTGTGTGTGTATAAAAGGTCAGTGCGTTTCTGGACTCCTGAAAGACCCTTGCATCTTTCATCCAGTGCTACACTGACAATTCTGAATTTTGAGCCATGGGGAAAGCGAAAGAATTGTCAAAGGATCTGCGGGAAAAGGTAGTTGAACCTTATAAAACAGGAAAGGGATATAAAAAGTTATCCAAGGAATTGAGAATGCCAATCAGCAGTGTTCAAATTCTAATCAAGAAGTGGAAAATGAGGGGTTCTGTTGAAACCAAACCACGGTCAGGTAGACCAACTAAAATTTCAGCCACAACTGCCAGGAAAATTGTTCGAGATGCAAAGAAAAACCCACAAATAACTTCAGGGGAAATACAGGACTCTCTGAAAACATGTGGTGTGGCTGTTTCAAGATGCACAATAAGGAGGCACTTTAAGAAAGATAGGCTGCATTGTCGAGTCGCCAGAAGAAAGCCATTACTACGCAAATGCCTCAAAGTACAATATGCCAAACAGCACAGGGACAAGCCTCAAACTTTCTATCACAGTCATTTGGAGTGATAAGACCAAAATTGAGATTTTTGGCCACAACCATAAACGCTACATTTGGAGAGGAGTCAACAAGACCTATGATGAAAGGTACACTGTTCCTATTCTGAAACATGGAAGTGGATCGCTGAGGTTTTGGGGATGTATGAGATACAAAGGCACAGGAAATTTGGTCAAAATTTATGGCAAGATGAATGCAGTATGTTATCAAAAATACTGGAGGAACATTTGCATTCATCAGCCAGGAAGCTGAGCATGGGATGTACTTGGACATTCCAACATGACAATGATTCAAAACACAAGGCCAAGTCGACCTGTCATTGGTTACAGCAGATTAAAGTGAAGGTTCCTGAGTGGCCATCTGTCTCCTGACCTCAATATCATTGAGCCACTCTGGGGAGATCTAAAACTTGCAGTTCATGCAAGACAGCCCAAGAATTTACAGGAACTGGAGGCTTTTTGCCAGGAGGAATGGGCAGCTTTACCATCTGAGAAGATGAGGAGCCTCATCCACAAATACCACAAAAGACTTCAAGATGTCATTGATGTTAAAGGAGGCAATACAAGATTAGGAACTTGTAAATGAACTATGTAAATTTTTGATTAGGGTCATTTGGGTGGTTTCTGTTGCCATTATGATTTAAAAAGAGTAAACACAGTTGATTGATAAACACTAACCATGAGTGAAAAAAGTTTTTGTTATTCATATTCTCTGAAAAATGGCCAAGAAATCATAATTTCTGCCAGGGTATGTAAACTTATGAGCACAACTGTGTATATATATATTGGTATATTTGGTGCTCTTTTCAATAGTGGCACATTATGCTTAATCTACCACTGATTTGGGGCCTAATATCAGCATAATATTAGGGTATGTCAACCAACTATAGTGGAGTTTACCCAAATTAAAAAGATAATATGAAAAATGAGGCGGGGAAGGGGTGTACAACAAGGAGGGGAAAAAAAGCAAGAGGGAGGTATAGGCCTCCGAAGGTAGGTTATTACCAGAGAGTAATAATATACCTACACATTAAATCCTCATCTACCATGGTAAAAGTACTTGGTCTTCGAAGTCTGGTGGCAAGCAATGTATAATCCATGGTTTCCATAGATTATTAAACTTTTTTTTAGACTGTTTTTATCTAAAGTGTCCATCTTTGCATGTAACAGAGTTTTGTTCATTCTATGTTTGGTATCGGCTAAATCCAGAGTAGGTGTTTTCCAAGCTTTAATTATAGTCTGTTTAGCAGCTATTAAGAGCTGTATTAATAATTTAACAACTTCAATACCAGGCACTTACCACCCTTCCTGCCCAAGCCAATTTTCAGGTTTCGGCGCTGTCGCTGTTTAAAAGACAATTGCGCGGTCATGCTACACTGTACCCAAACAACATTTTTATCAATTTGTTCCCACAAACAGAGCTTTCTTTTGGTGGTATTTAATCACCTCTGTGGTTTTTATTTTTTGCTAAACAAATAAAAAAAGACCCTAAATTTTGTAAAAGAAAATTTTTTTCTTTTTGTTTCGGTTCTAAAATTTTGTTAATAACTTTGTTTTCTCCTTCACTGATGGGCACTGATAAGACGGCACCAATGAGGTGGCACTTGACGATGGACACTGATAGGTGACACTGAGCACTGAAAGGCTGCACTGATGGGTACTTAAGGGTGGCACTGATAGGCGGCACTGCTGGGCACTGATAGGCCGCACTGATACGTGGCACTGCTGGGCACTTATACGCGGCACTGATAGATGGCACTGATGGGCATCACTGATGGCACTGGCAGGCATTGCTTATGGGCACTGATTGCCATCTGCCTGGGCACTGATTGCCATCTCCTTGGTAGTCCAGACAGACCCCCCCCTGTTAGGAGAGCCACCAATCGGCTCTTCCCTACTAGCGTCTGTCAGACCTCGAGTGAGGAAAAGCCTGATCAGTGGATCTTCCTGTTTACATCATGATCAGCCGTGATTGGACACCGCCCCATGGGCGCACGCCGGCAGTTATCCTGCTGGACGTCATATGACGCCCAGTCAGGATAACTGAACCACCGCCCGGCCGTCATTCTGCTATAGGCTGGGCGAGAAGTGGTTAAGCTGTTTTTGTTGTCGAAATTTCGGTCTTAAGTTTAGAAGGGCCAATGCCGGGTCAGGTGTAATAGTGCATTCGTACATTGCTAAGGCAAGCATGAAAATAGATTTCCAAAATTCTTGTACCACTGGACATTTCCACCATATGTGTAAATGTGAACCCAGCTCTGAACAGCCGTGAAAACGGGAAGCTAAATGATCCGTAACATAGTTAGGGATTCTAGCTGGAACCAAGTACCATAGTGTGAGTACTTTGTATGCAGTCTCATAAAATATAATTTACATAAATCTGAAAAAGGTAATATTCATGAATCTGAAACCATATTGTGTAAGCATGAGATACCAGCCTTTGACCAGGCTCAGAAGGTCATGGGGGAAGTCCATGCTGGATACAAGGCCGGATTTTTGTGGAGTGAAAGGAGTGGGTTATGTAAAGATTGTAGACCGTACATAGTTCTGTGTCTATCATATTAAGATAAAGAATGTTTAGTGATCGGGTTCAGAAGGTTCTTATGATCCTATCCTATTATGGATGTAACCATAATATATTCGATATCGGGAAAGGTTCACAGACCACTGCTTCTATTGCAACCCAGAGGGAGGTTTTAGTAGTAGCTTGATATTTTGACAGTTGTGCCACTTGAGCAGCCTTATAATATGTCATGAAATTAAGAAAACCCAAGCCACCCCGCAATTTGGGGAGATATAAGGTTTCTTTAGGCAATCTTGGTTTAATTTGTCCCCAAGTGAATTGTATTGCTCTCTGCTGTATAATTCTTAAAAAATAAGCTGGGATGTGTATAGGGAGAACTCTATATAAATATAAAAATTTCAGAAAAATGGTCATTTTGATTAAATTGATTTTACTGAACCAGAAAAGTGGAATAGATGACCATTTTGACAATAAAATTGTGGTTTGTGGGCTGGATAATTGGGAAAAAAACCTCCATAACAGTACACATTTCCTTATCAGATAATGAAATGTTCGATGCTGTTGATTTCTGCATATTAACTTTAAGAGCTGAAATAGCTGAAACCCTGTTTAGGATGTTCATAAGATTAGGGATAGAGATTTGTGCGGAGGATAAGAATAGAAGACTATAATCTGCAAATAAACACAACTTATAATGATATCCACCTAGTTCTATGCCTGTAATGGGAGGATCAGTTCTAATTCTCTGTGCCAATGGTTCAATAAGCACGGCGAATAGAAGAGGAGAAAGTGGGCACCCCTGTCTTGTGCCCCTTCCTATAATAAATGCATCTGATTTATAGCCCGCATATTTAATATATGCTTTAGGTTGGTTGTATAATGCAGCGATCCATGGAAATATTATTTTTTTTAACTACTACCTATTTAACTTTTTTGATCTTTTTTCATTACTTAAAAAAAAGTTAAGATTAAATCGTATTAAAAGAAAGCTTAGCTGTCTGAACAAAATTATATAAAATTCATTTGGGTATGTTGTTGCATGACCAAGTACTTGTCAAAGTATCATAGTATTGAATATTGAAAAATGGCCTGGATAAGAGGGGGGGGGGGTTACCATGCCAGTCTTCAAGTGGTTAAAACTGAAGTGAAGGTATGAATTTTATAGCATGATTTCATTGGTT